>BSBN01000334.1:6600000-7057500 GCA_027924645.1 Cunninghamia lanceolata | reverse complement strand
TCTAAAGACAATTTCTAATCAAGTTTTGTTTATGGAGAAGACTTACCAAACTTACCCATATTCTTACTACAGAAATCTTCCTTCAGAGAATCACAATTCTTGGATGAGATCGAAATAAAATATTTCTTGGGAGAGGCATCTTTCCACTAGGAGGCTTCCCATTTTGCTTGAGATCTCATAGAAAGGCATGTTGCAGCTCTGTGTCTGGTTTTATAACATCTTTTGCATCTGAAAAGTAAACCTTCATAGTCTAGTGTTTGCACCCAGATGTTACTATTCACATTCAGAATGATTTTAGTCAGGAGAACTTTGGAGGTGTCTAATTCGACAAGAATCCTAGCAAAGGTTGTATGAATGAAATCACTTGATTTCACATCTATGAAAATAAAATTACCAAGAGTATTTCCAATAGCTACAAAACTAGATTCAAACCAGTAGTGAAGGGGGAGGTTTGGAAGGCGAACCCAAATCAGTATAGCTGCAAAAGATTTCATGACTGGACCAAAGTTTGGATGCCATGATTTTAAGAGCAATGTGTTTTCGTCCCACATCCATGTTTGATTGAGAATGACAATTTTGTCTTGCCTACTGTCAAAGACCACTGTAAAAAACCCTTTTGCACTAGGATAAATTTCCAAATTCTTTTCCATTAGAGGGCCCCAAGATTTTGAAATCCAATCATGTAAAGTAGGAAGACTGGGCCAAACTTGACTAAACCTTCCTATTAACCCATTCTCAGAAGAAAAAAATTCCTCATTCTCAAGCAGTTATTTCAACAAATTGGTATCAAAATTTAATTCAATTAGTTTATCTAGACGTTGCACTAATTTCTTGAAGGTTATACCTAAATAACACATAGATCTTGAATTAGGGTTTCTCAAAAGAGTGCCAAACTTGAAATTGACCTCCAGACTGTCATCGTTGCCCAACCCATACATTACCACATCTGCAAATGTGGTTTTTGTGGTGGGGCTTGTGTGTGGATTACCTGAACAATCTTTCCTACAATCCTAAGCACTAGCATTTTCCTTGACCAGAGAAGAGAATGTGGGAGCCCCTGAAAAATTAGCATGTGTAGGTGCACCCTTGGATTTGTCAAAGACCAAATAATCCGAAGCGGGGGATTTTCCATCTCGCAATAGGCCAATGTCGACTCCAGAAGCCCTAACCATGCCATTCACAGAAGCCCTTGAACTCGGTAGCACTGGATGTTTTGGTAGTGGCACCATTCCTATTTAGCTAAATGTTATTTAAAGGGATTATAAGTTCTAATATTGAGATATATATATCAAAATACCTAATCAAATTTATTTACTTTATGAAGTTTTTGATAAATTTATTGTTACTTAACTATGTAGCTATTGTTTTAGATATCTTGGGGAAGATTTTCTACAGTAATTGATATAATTATTCATATCCATAAATCCTCTTTGATTTCAGAGTAAGTCGATAATTTCTAATTTAGAAATTATAGTATTTCCTTTTAAATTAAAATAAATTGACTATATTAATTTAATTTATCTTGTTATTACATTTAATTAGTTGAAAACTTTGGGTAGGCATTACAATGTATATCTAAAAATCAATGTCCATAATCTTGTGGAGACAATATAAACCATACATGAAGAACATAGCACATCATCACACAATAATCAATAAAACAAAACATAAACAAGATGTCTGAAGAGTAGTCTCAATAATACGGCCAACTACGCCTCACATGTGATCCTAAACCGGGCCTACATAATGCTTTAAAAATTGAACTATAAACAAGGGAAGTTGAGGTGGTTTCTCACCATCCTTGTATACAATTGTTTTGACCTTTCCTAGTACACCATTCACAAGACTTGCTTGTAGCCAAAAATTAGAACATAGCATAACTTCTTGGCCAATCCCCAAGAAGATCTTAGCTTCTAGTTGTTCATCATCTAGATTTAGGCATGTTGCCCCTTTTAGCTACACCTCATGGGATAGGTAAATTGGCATTGCTAAATATTGTAGCATATGATTATTATGTAGTGAAACCAACTCATTTGTTACAAATAAATGTATGGAGAATAGAAAATGTGATTGATTAACATAGATGTGTAGAACTTGAGTGTGACATTAGAAAATGCCAATTTGCAACTGTATGCTATGTATTCCTTATATTTGCAAGAAGTGAACAAAAAGCAACTTGTGTGAGTTCCTCACTGATTTGAAAAATTATTTTGGTCAATGTAATTACTGTGGTGAATCTTCACCATAGTGTTCCACCATAGGAAGTTCAAGCATACACAAAGATGTCCTTGACTAGTGATAGCTTGATAAGGTCACCAAATAGCATGATTGAACATCCCCCTAATGGGATATCATTTTGGGCAAGGAATACCTCACACAATCTAATATCAATTTGTTGTAGACAACTTTGGGCCAATGAAGCTCTATTCATCTATCAGAATGTAATGAACAAAATAAATACTTTATTGGAATGTAGCAAGTGCCTACCCTTGTAGGGGGTTCATTTCTCTGATTGGTATTTGGAGTGGGAATGAATTATTGAGGCTTGAATGCTGAAATATGCAACACCAGTTTGTGCGTGAAGTAGCAATGATGATTGACCATGTGGAGCCATCCTCATGTGTGTGGATTTGATGCTTGAGATCAAATGCAACTTTCTAGTTCCTATAGTTCCTTGAATGGTGATTTCTAGTAGTGGTTGAAAACTAATGGCAGAGAGATGTGACAATAATATCATATCATTTTTTCTACTAGATAGATAGGTTACTTTGTGCTTCTTGATTAAGAGCATTTTGGACTTAAAATGTTGGGTGGTTGGAGTAAATGAAATCAATAGCTATCAATTTTAGTGATGGATTGAAGAATGAATCTACTCAATCATGGTTTAGGTAAATGTCACTTTGGCCAAGCATGTCAAGGCTATCTAATTGAAATGATATACCTGGGTGCAAACCTAAAAAGACTTACCATTCATCAAGACTGTTATCTTGCACTTCATATCCTTTAGCTGAAGGATTGTCATCATCAATGTCTAGAAGTTGATATGGTGATGTGCAATGTAAATGCCATGGATGGTAGTTGCATGAGAATATTTCCCAATTTTCTATAATTTGTAGTTCTGATGCATCAATATCATTGTAAATGCTATGAAATGGGTAGTAAATAGTCGCTCACTCCAGCAAAATGCCTCAAAACATTTGTCATATTTCGCTAGGATGGTCATGAAGTGTGGGGAGACCTAAATAATGGATGGTGTGGACTGCTCTCTCTCCATTTATTGTTCTTTTGTGATGCTTTGAAGGCAAAATTTTTAGTCACTTCAATGAGTGACAATGTTTTAAGCTCTATAGGTCATAACATGTATGATTCAATGAAGGTGGGAAAGGGGGTGTTGGATGTGGTTGAGACTGGAACGTGCTAGAGATGTTTTTGGCTATTATTTACTCAAACATATGGTGTGCTAGATATTGAGAGGGGTAGTTTTAGAAAAAGGTGGAAATTTTCCTAGCACCAATATCGTGATCCACAAGGCTCTTAGTAAGAATTTTTTGAAAAGAAATAGTGGCTGGCCTATCAAAATAAAAATTGGTTAAAATGCAAGTCATAATAGTGCTGTATGTTCTAGACTTGTGCTTAGCTTTAGTTGCATATTATTTAATATATTTGAGCATTATGTTGGTTGAAAGAATAGGCTAGAAATCTACATTGTCTCTCAAGCTAAAGAGGATAAATGGGTTGTGAAGATTCAGGCAATCATCATTATAGGCAGGGATGTGTTTAGGTTGGCCATTCTCAGTAATTGAAAGATTAGATTTCTCTTGCAAGTTTGAAGAGGCATTATAATGACAAGTCAGAGATGTCCCTTTCATCTTCAGGCATGTTAATAGGATACATTTGTGTGGTGTTGCACACAATTGACCAACTCATTGTAATCAGTGGAAGGGTTGGTTGCTACCATCATTCTTATATCCATCAAGTAAGGGTCATCTACTTGATATTTTGATTAAAATTTTGATTTCACAATTCAAGTCTTTGTGGGTTCCAGGCAAAGACATATCTATCAATATAGCTAGGTGCTTTTGTATAGATTGAAGGTTGTTCCCATGAGACATAAAAGTTGCATAAGAAGATTAACCAATGAAAGTAAATCAAACAAAACAATTATACATTTCTTCAAATGTAAATTTACCTAACTCATCGAGTGTATTGAAGCACATAGGAACTCCAATGAATCTTCTCCTTTGATTTAAGTGAGTATGTGGATTTCTCAAATTACTAACATTACTTAAATAAATGAAAATAGATGAATGATTTGAACAACATAAGTTCACATAGATATGAAAATTGGATCCATTTGGTTTGAAGAAGGCTTTATTTATATATTTTTTTATGATGGAGAGATAAGGATTTGATTTGAAGATAAGGAGTTGATTTTTTCTTTATTTGATTATGTGAGTTAAAAAGAGGAAATACATCAAGAAGAAGATAAGATGAGATATGAGAGGATAATTGATAAGATTATCTAATTAATTTAATTAATTATATACAAATGAGTAAGAAATGGAAATAAATCAAGAAGATATTATTTAGGTTTAGTAATTAAATAAATATTGATTTATTTAATTAATGTTGGAATATGATTTAATCAATTAAACAATTGAAAATTATTTAATTGATGCTAGGAAGTGGGAAAATTAACTTAATTAAATAATTAGGAATTATTTAATGACTATGGAAGAATAAGATAGAATAATTTTAATAATGATAGATGAATTTAATTAAATAATTAAGAAATATTTAATTAATGTGAAAGCATGGAAAATGAATAACTAAGTTAGAAAGTGATTCGAATGTGATGAAAATGTATTGGTGAATTTTAGGTGTCTACATTTTGCCCCTCTTTGAGATGGTGTTGCTAAGTAACATCATTTCAAATAAGTTTAAAACATAGTGTTGTGTTGGATAGAAGAAGACTTTGGTTTAAAAGAATATGATTAGATTAGAAATGATGATGCCCCAGTCGGGTAGAAGAAGTAGTTAGTAGATTAATTAGTGGGTTGAATGATGCCCCATCGAGAGGATGGGTGAGTTTGAACAATAATGATGTTCCCTCAAAATGAATGGATGTGAAAAAAGGTTTGATAAAAGATGGAAAATTGATGGAAGAAGAGAAAATATAAAAAAAAGGGAGAAGATAAAAAGATAGATGCAAGAATGATGGATTTATTATGAGTAGTAGCTATGCTAACTTAAGTAGAGAAATCCATTATTTAATATAGAAAAATGGATATTATACACCAAGGCATAAGGAGCCAGGGTGATTTTGTATCCTTTGCATGGTCTCAACATTGTAGACAAAAAGGGTGTTCTTATACATGCCCAATGTAATAGAATCTTGCTAGAACTATGAAAAAAACCTAAAGCATGATAAAATCTAACTATGCAAAAGGTATTGAATGAACTTATATGCAAAGGACAATTGGTATGCAAAAATCTTATTCTAACATGCACAAGTATTAGCTAGAGTACTAAGAACATCCAACAAACATGGTACACAAAAATCAAAGCCTATCTCCCATTCTATGCTATTCTTAACACACCAAGATATAGAAATATCTAGGTGGCATTTGAATAAGCAATGAAGGACACACATGATAAATCAAAAAGATAAAAGGCCAACTAAAAGAAACCATTTAGCCATCGTAATCTCTTGGCAAAAAGATGTGATTTATATGAGATTGTGTCAGATGTAGGAAAGATCTATCCTATTATAGGCATGGTTCTAGATGATATCTCTAGATGTTTAGGCAATGGGTACTTAGGTATCATGGTGTTTCAAAAGGTAGTCTTACCTATGATTTTACATGAAATCTCTATGTTTTGATGTGTAGTTTCCTTTTATTGGGTATCAAGTCTAATGGGTGCGCATTTATTATGGGTGATGGATAGAGAAATATTAATTATGGTTTGTGGTAGGTGACCCGTTTTATTTTGAAAACTTTTACTCAATGATACTAAACCCTATTTAGGATGACAAGATATATACCAAGAATTCTCGTAGTTAGGTACAAGAGTATTTATTATGGAATGGGATAGGTGATACATATTATGAAAAATGGATGGGCTAGGATAATATCATTTTTTGTCAATTATCAAGCCATGGTAGTGGGCTAAGTGAATAGATAGGAAAGATAATATTTGGTGGATTGGATGGAATAGATGAGAATATGATAGATGGTGGATAGTAGCCTCTACACATGATGCCCGTTTACCAGGTTTTCACCATGGTACTTGCCCAAGGCGGTACCAAAGTGGTTTTCACCATTGTCGACTACCAACTGCACTAAAAATGATAGAGATTGAATCATCAGTGGATTTTAACCATGTTTCAGATCTAGTTCAACCAAGTATTATCAGAATTCTAATTTAATAAAATTCAATATGCAATCTTATTTTGTATTTTTTCTTGTATTGTTGACTATATTCATTGAACTGAATGCACTTATCAATGCAAGGCATGTTTATGCAATTATTGTAGCTAAAGACAATGAAGAAGGAATGATTATTATTTGTGTCATTGTGTTGAGGCAAAAAACAAATTAGATTCCCCTATTATAGATGGAGAAAACATTGAGTACCCTATAGGATCAATGGTTGTTACTGGAACATGGCTTAGAAGGTACCCTTTGAAAAAGTCTGATGTGTGGGTGTTCAAGGACTTTGACACACATAGAAAGATTCTTCATTATTCTAACCTTGTTGTGGCTTCAAATAGTCATTTGATCGAATATGGAGGTAGACCATTCAACAAGAGCTTGTGGAAGGTTTGTGAGTCTGATCACAAGGCAATAATTGACACAATAAAGATTAGAGTAGACCATGATGTTTAATTTGATTGAATTTGTGGAATGACAGAAAGGTATGTTATTTTTCTTTGCTATCCTGATTTCACCTTGTATATTTTAGCTACTCTTTTTAGCGAAATAGTGCAATTACATTTGCATGCAAGATTTTAGTATGATGGAGGTAGGCATAATCCTTATGAGGTTGCCTTTGGAAGGAAATCAAGGTAGGTTTTCATGATTATTTCATGATGATATGTCCTTTACTTTCTATTTCATAATGAGTTTTAATAAGTTTTAATGATCTTATCATGAGTTCTAATTCATTTTAATGATGTTACTATTTCATAATGAGTCTTAATGAATTTTAATGACAAACAATTGATAGAAGTGGTAAAGATAGCCTCAATTGATGCCCTACAAGACATTGGATCAAGTGAGAACACCTTTATAATACTAAATTTTCATCTACCAGAAAGGTATTATGACTTAATTGTTACATTTGGCATCTCCTGGGGCCAAACAGATGGTGCCTACACATCCTAGTGGGTGGGTAAATGCTAGGAGGGATGTCTTTTTAGTGGCAAAGCCACATGGTCATTCTTGGCTATATCAAACGCAGACAATCACTCAAGAGCCCTAAGAAAAAAAAATGTGACAAACTTTGTGATGCAGAGGTGTTAGGTCCCCAAAGATAATCTAACAAGGTTCCAAAGGTTTCACAAACCAATTTGATAGATTCTTGACAATTCCCATTAAACAGGCCTAATCCTTGTAGTCTTGTTCAGCGACTAAACTGTACTTTTCTCCAAACTTTCCCAAAACACTCTTGAAACAAATGAATGATTTGGATACCCTCTATTGAGTTCTAAAACATATCTCAAACTCACCTACTGTTGTTTTGGACGAAATGCGACTGTCCTAACACCCTGCTGCCTTCCTACAAGGCCTAAATTGACCATTTTACAAAGGAACCCTATGACAAACTTGTCCCACACACTTCAAACCTAAAAACAGTCTTAGGAAAGGGTTCAAAACCAAGGATTTTCCAGGTCTTATCAGGAGGTTTGCACATTTAAGGTTTGCAATACAAAAATCTCATTTCTAGGCCTCAAAACCTAGGGCTTCCTAGATCTCCCACTTCCAATCACTTCCAGACCTCATTCAAAGGTCCAACACCATCTTATTGACCATATTAAACAACATCAATCATAAAAATATCACCTTGTTAAGACGGATCTCCGGCTGCTATAACCATGCCACCATTCTCAATGCTCTTTTCACATGCAAACTTGACTCCAAACGGTGATCACCTCTCCCATTTACACTCCTCCTGCTTTTTCATGGTTAGAAACATATGGTACATGTTAATAAGGACCTACTCCATGAGAATCAGAATCCTACATTCATGGAAAGGTCCAAAAATGCATTGCAAACCCTCAAAATCCCTGTTTTCACAGTCAAACAGGCAGTTCCAGAAAAACAGCGATAATTTCCTCTAGGAATGGAGTTAGGACCTCAAACTAGATGCATTGGAAAGGTTATTCAATCCTCTTTCCAACCGTATATGGCTTGCCTCTGTATCTGTCCGTACAGAACCGTACCAACGCTGGAAACAGCAAATTTGCAGTCAAAAGTACAGAAAAACAAGGAAAAAAAGGCAAAAACGTGATTTTTATTCATCCAACCTTTCTCCTCGGGGTATGTGAGGGTATTTGTACATATTCAAGGTGGTTTTCAACTGTCCACAACTGTTTTTCAACTGTGGGGTCGTTTTCCCCTCTTTACAACACATGTTTACATTGGTTTTACAAAATAACTCTTAGAAAACCTTACATTGCATGACTTCCTTTGACTAGACATACTTCAAGGACCTTAACATGACTTCATTACATATGAGAGTGGTCACTTGGACCTTATTAAAAAACATGAGAAATGGTCTTTCAAGACCTTATTAACAACCATGGTCTCTTAGAACACAAAAACTTCAAAATGTGCCTTATGGGGGTTTGATGACACCTCAGGTGCTCCTGCACCACTTTGGATCGACTGTTCCATCAAACTGTGACACCTACAAACATCTTCTTTGCATCTGTAGGTGGATGTTAGGTCCACCTAAAAACACCTACCTCAATTTTCACTAAATTAATTTTGTTTGCCTATGGTGGCAAGGAATGCATTGATCTAAAATGCTTCATTTCCATGCAGTTGAAAAGTGCTAGGATTGACATTTTGCATTCCATAGCTTGTTGTGACGAACAAACTTCTCCAACACATTAGAGTAGTGTATAAATGCCATAGGAGGTCTCATTTCATTTTCCAAGTGCCCCAGTTGTTTGGGGGCAGCAGGCTACCGACAAAGTCCCTTAAGATCCCTAAGACCAAAAAACTACCAAACTTTAACAGAGTAGTTCTTAGAATCTAAGGAAGCTAGGAATATTCTATTTGGACCAACAAGTGCATGTGGGCTCCTTCCACAATAACCTCTCTTAGTTTTGGTCAACTCCAGTCTATTTGACCGTGCCGAAATCAAATGCATTCTTGCAAAATGCTTTAGTTTCATACAACAGAAATGTACCAGGAGTGACATTTTGCATTCCATATCTTCTGGGATTGAACTAACTATGCCAAAACATCTAGGTGGGTAGGTAAATGCTAGGGAAGATCTCATTTCATGTGCTAAGTGCTTTAGTCGAAAGGTGCTAGGAGTGACATTTTGCATTCCATAGCTTGTGTGGGCACGAACGAACTTCTCCAAAGTGTCAGGGTTGGAGGGTAAATGCAATTGGAGGTCTCATTTTGTATGCCAACTACCCCAGTTATTCAGGGTAGCAGGTTATCAGCAAAGTCCCTTAAGATCCCTAAGACCAAAAAATTGCCAAACTTTGACGCAACAGTTCTCACAATGTAGAGTAGATGGGAATGTTTTGTTTGGAGATATAGGGGCATGTGGGGTCCATCAAATATAACTTCTCTCAGTTTTGGTCAACTCTAATCCATTTGACCGTACTGAAATCAAAAGCATTCTTGCAAAAATGCTTCAGTTCTGTTGGGTGAATATTTTGTTATTTAGCTAACTAACGGCAAAATGGTTATATGTCCACAACTATAATGAGACTAAGTCTCTCCTCTTAGCAAGGGGAGGTTCCCTCTAGATAATGAGCTCTTTCTAACAGGCAACTTTTAATACTTAAATAAACTAAAACCATTCTTGCGGTGTTATCACTTCATCCTATTCTCTTTTTTCAGAATAGATGTTTTTCTTTTCAAAATAACAACTTCAACAAAACAATGTTTATGAATCAAGATGAACCATAGAAACTCAAAGTTGTCTATTACTTCACTTATTGCCTCCAAATAAACCTGATTGAACTCAAGTGGCCCAAAGTCTCCACTTTCACCCAATATTATATAACTAACTTGCACACAATAGTTTATAGCACAAAGTCTCTAAACAATTGTATCTTCACAAACATAAGCACAAACTCCCACAATCATAAAATATCATATAGTCTATTCAATCAAAACAAGAACACTTCTCTCAAATTTCAATAAACTCCACAATTCTAGCAATGCTCCAAATTTAATATAACACCAATGACATAAGAACAGTGATCTCATAACACAATGTGATTCAACTCAAAGTTTGATACTCAAATTGCTTGTTTATATTGATATTCACTTGAAAATATGATAAACATAAAAATCTCAAAGTCTTGAAATGTTTTCCAATCCGGCAGAGTTTCTTTGCAATAGATAAAAGATAGAAATTACAATAGAGGCCCTCCTTATTTATAGGGAGAGGCCTTGAGAAAATTTAGGAAAAACCTAACTACTTTGACTTATTAACAAATAGGAGTCCTTATTGACTTGGGACTTCCTATATTTTTACATGTAATTACATATGAGAAAAGTACATGTAAATATGTCCAAAACTATTTCAAAAATACATATGAAACATAGAAAATAAATTAAGGCAAAGATCACATTTATCAACTCCCATCAGCACCCTTCTTGAGATAAACATTCATACATTGTTATCACTATTTGCATCTCCAAGCTGTCTGGTCCAAAAGTGTCCTTGAAAATGACACAAGTTCTTGTTACTGAAACTTTCACGGAGGTAGCAACCTTCACATGTTTACCCAGAACTACCTTGAGAATGTCTAAGGTCAACTGTGTATTCAACAACTTATCCATAGGAGCCACTAAGAAAGTTTGATCTTCGAACTCCTTTCGATCATGCTATTGAATGCCTATATCATTTCATCTATGGAAAGAAACTTTTGGTCCTTTTGATTGAAAATAGCAATAGCAGGGTAGGACTGAGCAGTTGCATGGACTTTGAGGGGCTAGAGTGCGATTAGAGTAAAGAACGAAGCGAAATTAGGCTAAGGATAGCAACTTGGAAAATTTCCCAGAGTTAGAAAATTTTTCAGGGAGTGAGTGCATGGGTGACAAATTTTACCACCTTTGCATGTTGAGGAAATTGGTTTTGTACACGAGGGGAAAAAATCACCACCCTTGCATTTGACAAAGAGACTAACATGTACGAGCGGAAAAAATCACCACCTTTGCATGTGACAAAGAGACTAACATGCACGGGTAGCAAAAATTGCTGCTAGTGCATATAAAGATGAAATGGAGGCAAAAATTGCCACCAGTGCATATAAAGATGCAACGGAGCCAAAAATCACCACCAGTGCATATAAAGATGCAGTGGAGGCAAAAATCACCGCCAATGCATAAAAAGATGCAATGGAGGCAAAAATCACCACTAGTGCATAAATAGATGCAATGGAGGCAAAAATTGCCTCCAGTGCATATAAAGATGCAATGGAGGCAAAAATCGCTGCCAGTGCATATGACAAAAATTTATTAACTCCTAAAAAGTGAAATTTTCAATTAGACTTATTTTGTAAAATTCAAGAAATTGACACAAGTTGAGGCTTGAAAGGATATTTTGAGGCTAGGAGACCACACATGAGAGCAAATGTGATTCACCTTGTTTTGCATGTTTAGAGTTGTAGGCTACAAAATGGACAAGTTTCGTAGGGGTCATCCTACAAATTAAGCACAACTAAATTTGAGGATAACAGCTAGCTCTAACTGGGGAACTTCCTTTGATCATCCTTTGAAATGATCAAAGGGAGAAGAAATCCTGTCTCTAAGTGCCTTCATCTATTCATTGGGCTATAGAGTCAAGTGACACAACAAAATGACACAAAAACACAAAAATGACTAAAACAAAAAAAGGACACAAAAAATGTACAAAAATTCACGAACTTATCTATTGCTTCACTTTGAGAATAACTTCAGATGTTGTCTACTATGAGGCAGAAGAAAAGATGTTCCACTTCTTTTTCTTTTACTATTGAATGAGTAACATTTCCCAGTGCTTGACATTTTGGGATCTTCTTTTGCATCTAGATTGAATTGTCCCACTCTTGCTGATGAATTCAGTCCCAACTGTCGTCGTCATTTGACAAAGCGATCATGCACAACAAAAGGTTTCTCAGGAAAAACTAGTCTTTTGTAAATCCTATTTCCTTTCAACTGCAAAGTCTCTTTGCTCGAAGAGGACGATCCATTTGTTTCTAGACCTTCAATTGTAGCACTATCTGATGACTCAGGATCTTCATTAGTGGTGAAGAAACAAGTACACATATTAGAAAACTCAAAGAGAATCTAATCTTTTGGATCCCTAGATTTCGTCATTGTGTACTTGGCCTCCCCTTCAGGATGAACCTCCTACATAACACCCTTAATAGGTATTCTTGTCTCAAGAATTTGAATATGTGTCTCCTCAACATGATCTGTGATACCAACAAGTTGATATGGACTTGCTACAGAAGATGAAAAACTCTCATCTTGAGATTTTACATTAGGGGTACTAGTCTTAGGAACATAGGGTGAAATCAAAATATCTAGTGTACTTACTTGTTTGTCACCAACCACATCTTTATGATTAGATTGATTATGTGATCATGTGAGAACAACATAGGATTCATCAAAAGTAACTTCTTCTTTCCCCATATCATCTTCCAAGTTTAGGAACTTGATGGTAGAGTCGCCAACTAATTGCTCTTCAACTTCCATAAAAATATTAGTATCATCTTCTCCTTGATCATATTTTGATTCAAGATCATCTTTCTTTGATTCATAATAGAAGATTGTTGCATCCATAGGTGGTGCCTCTAAAGCAAGTCTTCCTTGTGGTGGAGGAAACATGTTTTGACTCTGATCCATTGAAACATTGCCTTGGTAATTTAGAGCATTTGGAAATGTCTTCCTCAGAATGTCCTTGTAGAGGGGAATGGAAAACTCTGTCACAACTATATTTTTAGAGCTAATAGCTCATCAGCCAACTTTTGCACCATAGGATCCATGGCGTTGGTAGAAGGTAAAGCCAAAAGGGCTACTCATTAGGCCCAATAGAATCCTTCAACTTTCTCACCAAGATCAAATCATCCTCCACTTCAACTACTAAACTTTGAGCAATTGCAAGATTAGCTGGTACTGCTCTTCATAAAAGAAAACTTACTTCTAGTAATTGTGAATTGATGAAGAAGCATTTTAGGTTCTCAGTTGTGGGTTGAACAAAAGTTGGGATCCTATTCTTTATCTTATTGAACTTTGCTACAAACTCATGCATGGGCTCATGCAATTCCTTTTTCATTTGAGTAAGTTGGGCCAACAAGGTGTAAGCATCTTCTGCTGGCTTGAATCTAGCTTCAAACTAGGTTTCAAGTGTATTCCATCCAGTGACAGTTCCAGGTGCAAGGTGATAGAACCAATCAACTGTAACACCTTGGAGTGTTTCTACAAATAGTCTTACAAAAAGATCTTCATATTCAACTCTGAGAACACCACATGCAATGTAGAAAGCTGCAATGTTCTCATCCAGATGTTGTTTACCATCCCCATAGAACTTGGCAAAATTCTTACATGAACCTTGAGGTAGTTGATATAACAAAATTCAATTTGAAAGGACCAAATGCATTTCCCCATGGACCTGGGACAACCATACTTTTAACAAACAAAAGAGTAGATATAACAAAAATATATTACACAAAGATGAGGTCGATATGCTTCAACCAAAGGTGAGAGGCTCTTGGTTGCGTGTTCATTTCCCAGTAGAGTCACTAAAAAACTGTTGGGTAAATATTTTGTCATTTACCTAACTAATGACAAAATGGTTATATCGCCACAGCTATAATGAGACTAAGTCTCTCCTCTCAGGAAGGGAAGGTTCCCTCTATATAATGAGCTCTTTCTAACAAGCAACGTTTAATACTTAAATAAACTAAAACTATTCTTTGGGTGTTATCACTTCATCCTATTCCCCTTTTTTAGAATAGATGTTTTTCTTTTCAAAATAACAACTTCAACAAAACAATGTTCAATAACCTATGAATCAAGATGAACCATAGAAATGCAAACTTTTCCATTACTTCACTTATCTACTCCAAATAAACCTGATTGAACTCAAGTGTAGCCCAAAGTCTCTACTTTCACCCAATATTATATAACTAACATGTACAGAACAGTTTATAGCACAAAGTCTCTAAACAATTGTATCTTCACAAACATAAGCACAGACTCCTGCAATGATAAAATAGTACACAGTCTATTCAATCAAAAGAAGAACACTTCTCTCAAATGTCAATAAACCCCACAATTCTAGCAATGCTCCAATATAATATAATACCAATGACATAAGAACACCGATCTCATAAGACAATGTGATTCAACTCAAAGTTTGATACTCAAATTGCTTGTTTATATTGATGTTCACTTGAAAATATGATAAACATAAAAAGATCAAAGTCTTGAAATGTTTTCCAATCTGATAGAGTTTCTTTGCAATAGATAAAAGATAAAAAATACAATAGAGGCCCTCTTTATTTATAGGGAGAGGCCTTGAGAAAATTTAGGAAAAACCTAACTACTTTGACTTATTAACAAATAGGAGTCCTTATTGTCTTGGGACTTCCTATATTTTTACATGTAATTACATATGAGAAAAGTACATGTAAATATGTCCAAAACTATTTCAAAAGTACATATGAAAAATGGAAAATAAAATAAGGCAAAGATCACATTTATCAACTCCCATCAGCACCCTTCTTGAGAGAAACTTTCATACATTGTTATCACCATTTACATCTCCAGGCTATCTGGTCCAAAAGTGTCCTTGGAAATGACACAAGTTGTTGTTATTGAAACTTTCGTGAAGGTAGCAACATTCACATGTTTACCTAGAACTACCTTGAGAATGTCGAAGGTCAACTGTGTATCCAACAACTTATCCATAGGAGCCAATTAGAAAGCTTGATCTTTGAACTCCTTTGGATCATGCTATTGAATGCCTATATCATTTCATCTATGGAAAGAAACTTTTGGTCTCTTTGATTGGAAAAAGCAATAGTGGGCGAGGACTGACCAGTTGCATGGGCTTTGAGGGGCTAGAGTGCAATTAGAGTGAAGAACGAAGTGAAATCAGGCTAAGGATAGCAACTTGGAAAATTTCCCAGAGTTAGAAAATTTTGAAGGAGTGAGTGCATGGGCAGCAAATTTTACTGCCTTTGCATGTGGAGGAAATTGCTTTTGTGCACGAGCGGCAAAAATCACTGCCCTTGCATGTGACAAAGAGACTAACATGCACAGGCAGCAAAAATTACCACCAGTGCATATAAAGAAGCAATGAAGGCAAAAATCACCGCCAGTGCATATAAAGATGCAATGGAGGCAAAAATCGCCGCTAGTGCATATAAAGATGCAATGGAGGCAAAAATTGTCGTCAGTGCATAAAAAGATTGACTACAAGATAAAATCACCGCCAGTGCATAAAAAGATGCAGTGGAGGCAAAAATCACCACCAGTGCATATAAAGATGCAATGGAGGCAAAAATTGCCGCCAGTGCATATAAAGATGCAATGGAGGCAAAAATGACTGCCAGTGTATAAAAAGATGCAATGGAGGCAAAAATCACTGCCAGTGCATATGACAAAAATTTACTAACTCCTAAAAACTGAAATTTTCAATTAGACTTGTTTTGAAAAATTCAAGAAACTGATACAAGTTGACACTTGAAAGGACTTTTTGAGGCTAGGAGACCATGCATGAGAGCAAATGTGATTCACCTTGTTTTGTGTGTTTAGAGATGTAGGCTACAAAATAGACAAGTTTCGTAGGGGTCATCCTACAAATTAAGCGCAGCTAAATTTGAGGATAACAAGTTCCATGCAGTGGAAAGGTGCTAGGAGTGACAAATTTCATTCCATGTCTTGTGGAGCTGAAAGGACTTTGCCAACATGTCGGGGTGGGTGGGAAAATGCAAAGGGAGGTCTCGTTTCATGTGCCAAGCGCTCCAGTCATTTGGGGCAACATGCTCCAATAATGTCCCTTAAGATCCCTAAGACCAAGAATTGCCAAACTTTGATGGAGCAGTTCTCAGAATTCATGGCAGCTGGGAACATTTTGTTTGGACCTACAAGTACATGTGGGGTCCATCCACAATAACCTCTCTTAATTTTGGTCACCTCTAATCTATTTGACCATGCCGAAATCAAATGCAATCTTTCAAAATGCTTCAGTTTCATGCAACACAACATTACCAAGTCCCATATTTTTTGTTCTACTCATTGTGGGGCCAAACCAACTATGCCAACACATTGGGGTGGGCAGGAAAATATTAGGGGAAGTCTCGTTTCATGTACCAAGGGTCCCAGTTGTTTCAGGTTGTAAGCTACAAACAAAGTAGAAAGTTACTAAGACTAAAATTTTGCATTCCATAGCTCATGGGGTTGAACTGACTATGCTGACATGTTTGGTTGGGTAGGTAAACGCTATGAGAGGTCTCATTTCATGTGCCAAGTGTCAGTCATTTCGAGCTACAAGCTACCAACAAAGTTGAAATGTACTAGGAGTCACATTTTGCATTCCATAGCTCGTGGGGTCGAATTGACTTCACCAACACATCAAGGCAGGCGGGTAAATGCTAGGGGAGGTCTCATTTTGTGTGCCAAGGGTCCTAGTTTTTCTCAGTTGTAAGGTACTAATAAAGTCACTTTGCCAGTAGCTTGCATGGTAGAATGATTGAGATACTTGACACACAAAACGAGACCTCCCCTAACATTTACCCACCCACCCTGACACTTTGGTGTAGTCGGTTTGACATCACAATGAGCAGATCAAAAATATAGCACTTGGCAAGGTTGTGCTGCATGAAACTAAAGCATTTTCCAAGAATGAAATTGATTTTGGCATAGTAAAATGGATTTGATTTGACCAAAATAGATAGAGGTTATTGTGGACAAACCCCACGTGCACTTGTAGGTCCAAATGGAACATTCCTAGCTACCATGAATTCTGAGAATTGCTCTGTCAAAGTTTGGTAGATTTTGGTCTTAGGATCTGAAGGGACTTTACTGGTAGCCTGCTGCCCCAAATGATTGGGAAGCTTGACACATAAAACAAGACCACCCTTGGCCTTTACCCACCCACCCTGATGTGTTGGCAAAGTCCATTTGGCCCCATGAGCTATGGAATGCAAAATGTCACTCCTAGCACCTTTCCACTACATGGAACTGAAGTATTTTGCAAGAATGCATTTGATTTTAGTACGGTCAAATGGACTAGAGTTGACCAAAACCAAGAGTGGTTATTGTGGATGAACCCCATTTGCACCTATAGGGCCAAACATAATGTTCCCAACTACCCCAAATTCTAAGAACTACTCCATCAAAGTTTGGCAATTTTTTAGTCTTAGGGATCTTAAGGGACTTTGTCAGTAGTCTATTGCTCTGAATGATTGGGACACTTGGCACTTGAAACGAGACCTCCCCTTGCATTTATCTACCCACCTCGATGCACTAGAAAAGTTTGTTCATCCTCACGACGAGCAGATCAAAAAATATAGCACCTGGCAAGGTTGTGCTGCATGAAACTGAAGCATTTTGTAAGAAATGCATTTGATTTTGGCATGGTCAAATGGATTTGAGTTCACTAAAACTAAGAGAGGTTATTATGGACAGACCCCATGTGAGCCTATAGGTCTAAATAGAACATTGTAAGCTGCCCTAAATTCTGAGAACTGCTCCATCAAAGTTTGGCAATTTTTGGTGTGAATCTTAAGGGACTTTGTTGGTAGCCTACTGCCCCAAATGATTGGGACCACTGGCACATGAAACAAGACCCCCCCTAGAATTTACCCACCCACCCCAATGCATTGGCAAATTCTGTTTGGCCCCATGAGCTATGGAATGCAAAATGTCACTCCTAGCACCTTTTTGTTGCATGAAATTGAAGCATTTTCCAAGAATGCATTTGATTTGAAGATTTGAACTCTAACTGTACTGGTTCCTTATTTTCCACCACCATTGCTCATGCATATCTTTCTATAGATATTAGACAATTTAATGAAGCCTAAGAAGTGTTCTGGGTTAGACATTTTTCTAGATAACTAAAACTGTAACTGAACGATAGAATTATATATGGTGTTCTCATTTCCCTCAAGATTCAATCAAGTAGTCCTTAGGTTGATATGACCATTCTAATCTTGACATATGACTGCTACCATTTTCATATAACTGTACATTTATAAAATGAGTGTTCTAAGATCTTTATAACACCCTTCTCTATTTTGATGGGACAACACTATCCTAATATGTGTTGATAGTGCATTACTAATATATAAACTTGCATCATTACTTTGTACATACCCTTGCTCTGAGATACAAAATAATATAATCTTTTCTAATAAGGATAGTTTTTGTACCTAGGACTAAATTGACATGTGATTTGGTTCCCCATTATAGTCCACATTGTCCTATGGTTGTTACCTTACATGATATGTGATTAAGTTCTGATTATAATGAATATCCTCTGCTTGATGAATGAGTGACTAGGTTTGGGAGAAGACTTTAATGTCATGATAATAGTCCCAAAGCTATGTGATTGCCTTCTGTTGATGAATGTCACATTCTTGACTTTAAGACTAACTCATGCTTGCATGCTTGTCCATAAGAGTAATGTGTCATAGTTGGTCTATTGGCCTTGCTAGGGTTGTCTTTATATGGGAATGAAATGCTTGACTTCATGGGGCTGTCTTCCCTTCTTAATTTAGGATTTCTACTATTTGATTACCAACACAACTGTCTCTTCATTATGAAAGTCCTCTTCTTTCTCTCTTCTACACTCCCTACTTGTAGACTTGTAAACTATGCATGTTTTGAAAGGAGGTATGTTTCCCATTTAGATGCATCTTGTGCTAAAGTTAGGATTGTTCAAACCATTCAGTCAACCTAAAGGTCCCCTACATCTAACCCAAGACTCTTTACAGGTCATAAAGGTCTTAAAGTTAATCCTAGGTTATTTGGAATAAAATTTGAAATGTTTGAAAGGGCCATTCAAATGATTTAGTGCCCAAATTTGAATTTGACTAGGAAGGAAAAGTGTTTAAAATTATAATTCTTCATTACCTTCCACCCTTAATGTAAAGGTTGGAACATAAACCCTAATCCTTAGCCTTAGCATATATCCCACTTACCACTGATTTATGGCTCTGGGGGTATTTCTAAATATGAGAGAGGTGATTATTTGGTTTGGTGTTAACTATAAAGGGCCTACATACCATGCTTACATAGACACAAAAGAGTTTAAGGAAAGTGGTGGGTTTTTTTTTCCATTAATGACTAGTTTATGGATACATTGCCTCCTATGGAGGACACATTTCAATGCCTAAAACCTTAATCTATGCCTACACATGTGTGAACAACATACAGAGATGTATCTTATTCATTCTACCTGACTAGAGCTCATATTTGATAAGGTTTTTTCGACAAAATACAAAGAGATAATGGACTAATCTATTTTTCTCTTGACTATGTCAGCCCTGATTAGAGGTAAAAATACATTGTATTTACATAATTTTATGCTATTTACATGGTTATTAACCTATTTGTGGGCTTGAATTGAAATAATATGTTGTCTTACTAATGTTTTTGTTAGATCTAGGGCACACAACTGAGAGGGGGGGTGAATCAGTTGTATAAAAACTTGCTTCTATTTTGAACACTTGATTCTTCTTTATTAGTTAATAGCATATCCATTAATCATTCATGAAAGCATAATGCATAAACACAAGAGCAGATAAACATCAACACATTGGACACCAAGATTTTGACATGGAAAACCTAGTTAAGGGAAAAACCACGGGGTGATTAACCCAAGTATTATTCTCTGTTAGAAGAATAAGAAAAATGAATGGCACATGCCAATTAGGGCTCACTACCTGAGCACACTGCTTACAAGGAGGCACATTACCTACAAGAGACACACTGTCTACAAAGTGATAAGAATCACAAACTTGAACTAGAGATTGACATCTTTACCATGTCTGGATCAGTTCCATTTAAGCCTGAGATACTTCTGCTCTGCCCTTCATTCTTTCACTATACCACACTCATCCACTCCATAACACTCTTTGAAATGAACTCAAAAACCTTTATTTATACAAGGCATCAACTTAGGAATAATCATCTAATTCGGCAATCATCCATAAGAACATTCGCAAGATGAATAACTCATCCGGTCTGCCAGTCTGAACAAGAATATCTTCATCTGGAAGAATATCTTCAATTCCAGGCTTCTAACACTAGTGCAGACTAACACCACAACCTCAACATGATCCAAGAACCTTCACAAGCTTGCATGAATGACCAGGTACATCTGCACTTCCTCTACTCACTGGAATCTCTTCTCCTCTTCATCTGAAACTTCAAGAACACAGTCTGTCGCGACTGTCAAACTGGAACAGGTTCTTTCGGACCTCCAAACTATGTACAAACTGAGATGACACATCGCAAGGACATCCAAAACACTCCTTCCAATCCATAGAGTCTTATAATGCACCTCTGGATGTCACCGGACCTTTTTGTAACACTCTGTCACTCCGAAGCATCTCCCGGAACCAGTTCTACTTGACCGATCACAACTTTTTCATATCTTCATGCAGACCTCTGAAATCTCAACTGGATCATCTCAAGACTCATATCTACAAACCCTTTAATCTGCATCCTCTGATCCTCAACCTATTGAGTACATTTGCCTTCTTCTCATCACTATTCTTCACTATTCCTGATTGAGACTAATTTTCTCAATATCCTCAGCACACAGCTCATCCAATCCTTCTTACCAATGTAATATGAGTATGTTGACATCAATGACAACACTGGTTAACCTCATACTTGCAACAATCTCCCCCTTTGTCATTGATGGCAACATATGATGTGAAAAACCATCAAGACAAGAATTTCTCTTTTCTGTCACAGCTCCCCCTATCAGCAACAACTCTTCACATGTCTTCTCTTCCTTTACTACTCTCCCTTTGATCATCAACCACTTGTTTTTCACATGTCTTCTCTCCCCCTTTGACATCAATGGCAAAGGGCTCATACTTGCACTTGAAACATATCAGAATCATAATAGCTGCTCCCCCTTAGTAGCAGCTCCCCATCATCAATCTGGATCACAAGATATGACTATGATATCCACTGGACTGATGCACATCAGTGCATCCTAGTTCATCACTGGAGGGGCCATGACCCCTAACTTCTCCCTGAGATACCCAAAAGAGTCTTTGGGAAGAGGTTTAGTAAAAATATCTGCAAGCTGATCCTTGGAGGGCACATATTGCAATCTGACTTCACCTTTGTTCACTTGTTCTCTCAAAAAGTGAAACTTGATAGATATGTGCTTGGTCTTAGAATGCAACACTGGATTCTTGGAAATATTTATTGCACTTGAATTATCACAAAAAATTGTGATAGGCTCCTCATATTCTACTTTCATGTCTCTTAACATCTGCTTCATCCATAAGATTTGAGTGCAACTGCCTACTGCTGCAATATATTCTGCTTCAGTTATAGACAAAGATATTGCCTCTTGTTTCTTGCTTAGCCAAGAAACCAATCTCTTTCCCAAGAAGAATGCTCCACCACTGGTGCTCTTCCAGTCATCCACATCTCTTGCCCAATCTGCATCTGTATATGCATGAAGAGAGAAATCCTGATCTCTAGGATACCATAGGCCATACTCAATTGTCCCCTTTAGATATCTAAAAATCCTCTTGATTTCCATAACATGAGATTCTCTAGGGTCAGCCTGAAATCTTGCCACAAGACCAACAACCTACATTATATTTGGTCTAGTCTGAGTGAGATACAATAATCCTCCAATCATTGATCTGTACTTGGTCTGATCTGTCTTAGGAGAGTCATCATCTTTGTTCAACTTACATCTGGTTGCCATAGGAGTGTTCATTGGCTTTGAATCTTCCATTCCAAATTTCCTCAACAGTTCTTTCACACATTTGGTCTGAGAGATAAAGATACCTTTCTTTGTTTGAGTAATTTGCAGACCTAAGAAGAAATTCATTTCACCAAGCATTGACATTTCAAACTCACTTTTCATTTGATTTGCAAAGGTTTCACACAAACTATCTCTTCCTCCAAAAATGATATCATCAATAAATACTTCAACAATCAAGATGTTTTCATTATCTATTTGGAAATATAGATTACTGTCAGCAGTACCTTTGTTGAAACCAATCTGCATAAGATGCTTATCCAACCTTTCATACCATGCTCTTGGGGCTTGCTTCAATCCATACAGTGCTTTCTTCAACTTGCAGACCATATCATCATGATCAAACAATTGAAATCCATCCAGTTGTTCAATGTATACTTCTTCTTCCAAATCACCATTTAGGAAGGCAGACTTGACATCCATCTGATATACCTTGAAGTCTTTGAAGGTAGCATATGCAAGAAATAATCTGACTGCTTCTATTCTTGCTACCGGAGCAAAGGTTTCTTCAAAATTAATTCCTTCTATTTGAGAGTAGCCTTTGTAGACTAATCTAGCTTTGTTTCTGATTACTTCACCGACCTCATTTAGTTTGTTCTGGAAGACCCATTTGGTTCCAATCACATTCTTGTTTCTAGGTCCGGGAACAAGATCCCAAGTGTGATTTTTTTCAATTTGCATCAACTCTTCCTCCATTGCTTTGGTCTAGTTTTCATCATTGCAAGCTTCATTTATTGTCTTAGGTTCAATCTTTGAAATTAGAGAGTATTCATTTGAATTTTGAGCAATTCTCCTCCTTGTTTGTACCCCTTTGCTTTTGTCACCTATGATCTAATCTTCAGAGTGATTTAAAATTACATACCTTGGAACTTTGGGAGTCTCTTGCACTGCTGTTTCTTGATCAGGTTCATTCAGACAAACCTTTTCTTCCTAATTTACCGGATCAATCTGAATCTGACTTTCAAGAAGGGATTGAATACCTTGAATTAGAACATCATTCTGATCATCTTCATCATATTCATAAAACCTTGAGGGCTTCTCAATTCCTTCATCAACCTTCACATTTGTACTTTCTATCATCTTTTTCAGTCTCTTATTGTAACATCGGTATGCTTTGCTTTGAGTGGAGTAACCCAAGAAAATTTGTTCATCACCTCTAGCATCAAACTTTCCTAGATCTTCATCTCTTTGATGTAACACTTGCTACCAAATACTTTGAAATATTTCACAGTAGGAGTTATACCAAACCAAAGTTCATAAGGAGTCTTACCGGTATTGTTTCTAATTTGAACTCGGTTAAGAGTGTAGACTGCAGTGCTGACAGCTTCTCTCCAAAACATCTGAGGAACATTTGCTTCCATCATCATTGTCCTGGAGGCTTCCTGGATGGTCCGATTCTTTCTCTCAACTACTCCATTCTGCTGTGGAGTCCTAGGAGCAGACAACTGTCTCTTTATGCCATGCTTCTCACAAAAGTCTATGAATTCACCGGATGTGAATTTACCACCTCTATCAGACCTTAGACACTTTAGTTTCAATCCGGTTTGATTCTCTACCATAGCCTTGAAGATTTTGAACTTCTCAAAGGCTTCTAATTTCTCTTTCAGAAAGGTAACCCACATCATCTGGGAATGGTCATCAATTAGTAACATGAAATATCTATCACCTTGCATACTCTTGATTCTTGTCAGACCACATAGATTAGTATGAACTAATTCCAATAATCCGGTAGAGGACTGATCTTTGCTTTTGAAAGAGACTCTACTCTGTTTACCTAGCTTACATTCTTTGCACAAACTATTTGTAGGTTTCACTAATTTTGGAAGATCTCTTACAGCCTGAATATTGCTTATCTTGATGATGTTATCAAAATTTACATGACACATCATTCTATGCCATAGCCAACTCTAATCAACTTGAACAAATAGACAACTTTTATTTGAACCAACCAGATGGAAGATATTACCTTTTGTTTGAGTACCGGATGCAATCTCAGTTCTGGAGCTTTCAAAGATCCTACATCTTCCATTTTTGAACTGGAGATCATAACCTTTGTCTACTAACTGTCCAACATTGAGAATATTGTGCTTGAATCCTTCAACATATAGTACATTACCAGTTTTGCTCTTTCCATCAAAAGAAATAGTTCCCCTACCTCTGATTCTACCTGCAGAATTGTCACCAAACTTTACCATTCCTCCTTCATACCTTTCTAAATCTAAGAACTTGTTCTTGTCACCTGTCATGTGGTGAGAGCATCCACTGTCAATAACCCAATCATCCTTTTCTTCAACTTGGGCAGCCAAAGCTCTTTCTACAACCTTATGATTGATAGATTCAGAGGATATTGGTTCTTCTTCCTTGATGGTAATAAACACCCATTCATTTCCGGATTTGCTTCCTAGTTCTGATTCATCATTTGTTACTCCTTCATTATCAGCTTCTTCATGAACATAATAACAGTTCTTTTGGAACCTTTATCTATTAGAGTTTGACCTTGCAGATCTATCCAGACATCTTGAAGCAAGATGACCAATCTTATTGTAGTTGAAGCACTTAAAAGGTAACTTTCCTTCATACTTACCGGATCCTCTTGGCAATCTCTTTGCAATGAGGGCTTCAAGATGAGCTATTTCTGCTTCTTCCTCTTCCATGTCTTTCCTTGCTTGATCATACCATGACAGCTTCCTTGAAGAGTTTTCTCCCAAATCAAATCTTTGTTTGCCTTTCACATAGGCACTGGCTTTGAATGCAGATTCAGTCTTGGGGGGATCATCTCTAAACTCTGTCATTTCAAATGTAGCCAGTTTGCCAGCCAATTGCTCTCTTGTGACAGTTACATGGGCTTTGAATTCATCAATGGCGGCAACCTTGATCTTGTAGGTAGTAGGAAGGGATCTGAGAATCTTGCAAACAATTTCATTTTCATCTAGAACTCCACCAGCGTTCCTAATTCCACACACCAGCTCATTCACTCTTGGCATAAAAGTAGTGATATTTTCATCATCTCTCATCTTCAATCTTTCAAATTTCCCTTTCAGACTTTGCAACCTTGCACTCTTAACAAACTCATCTCCTTCATGCAGAAGTTCTAGTTTAACCCAGATCTCATATGCAGTTGGTAGGTCAATGACATTTGAGAGCTCTAAATCGTTCAATGTGCTTAGAAGAGCTTCTTTGGTCCTCAAATTGTTTTCAACATCTGTGATCTCATTCAGAGTTGTCAGACCACCCTGTGGAGGTACATATGGTTTTGAGACCATGGCCAAGTATGCTTTTCCCATACACTCCAAGTGACATTTCATGCGACCTTTCCAGAGAGTGAAGTTGGTTCCATTGAACTTCGGACTATCCTTTTTGTATGACGACATCCTGGATCTCCTCAAGTGGTTAAGCTCCTTTTAGAGGAACTTGGCTCTGATACCAATTGTTAGATCTAGGGCACACAACTAAGAGGGGGGGTGAATCAGTTGTATAAAAACTTACTTCTATTTTGAACACGTGATTCTTCTTTATTAGTTAATAGCATATCTGTTAATCATTCATGAAAGCATAATGCATAAACATAAGAATAGATAAACATCAACACATTGGACACCAAGATTTTGACATGGAAAACCCGGTTAAGAGAAAAATAATGGGGTGATTAAACCAAGGATTATTCTCTATTAGAAGAATAAGAAAAATGAATGGCACATGCCAATTAGGGCTCACTGCTTGAGCACACTACTCACAAGGAGGCACACTGCCTACAAGAGACACACTGTCTACAAAGTGATAAGAATCACAAACTTGAACTAGAGATTGACATCTTTACCATGTCTGGATCAGTTCCATTTAAGCCCGAGATACTTCTGCTCTACCCTTCATTCTTTTGCTATACCACACTCATCCACTCCATAACACTCTTTGAAATGAACTCACAAACCTTTATTTATACAAGGCATCAACTTAGGAACAATCATCTAAGTCGAAAATCATCCACAAGAACATTCGTAAGATGAATAACTCATCCGGTTTGCCAGTCTGAACAAGAATATTTTCATATGGAAGAATATCTTCAATTCTGGACTTCTAACACTAATGCGGACTGACAACACAACCTCAACATGATCCAAGAACCTTCACAAGCTTGCATGAATGACCAAGTACATCTGCACTTCCTCTACTCATTGGAATCTCTTCTCCTCTTCATCTGAAACTTCAAGAACACAGTCTGTCGTGACTGTCAAACTGGAACAGGTTCTTCCGGACCTCCAAACTATGTACAAAACAAGATGACACATCACAAGGACATCCAAAACACTCCTTCCAATCTACAGAGTCTGATAATGCACCTCCGGATCTCACCGGACCTTTTTGTAACACTCTGTCACTCTGGAGCATCTCCCGGAACCGGTTCTACTTGACCAATCACAACTTTTTCATATCTTCATGCGAACCTCTGAAATCTTAACTGGATCATCTCAAGACTCATATCTACAAACGCTTTAATCTGCATCCTCTGATCCTCAACCTATTGAGTACATTTGCCTTCTTCTCATCACTATTCTTCACTGTTCCTGATTGAGACTAATTTTCTCAATATCCTCAACACACAGCTCATCCAATCCTTCTTACCAATGTAATATGAGTATGTTGACATCAATGACAACACTGGTTAACCTCATACTTGCAATAGTTTTTGTGTAGGTTTTTCTTCCAAAATGAGATATAGAGGACCTAGGGTTTCATTGCCAATGGTAACTCACCAAGCCATATGTATGAGTTTTACAGGGATTTATCTGAAAGGTGATTGCATTTATGGTCCACAAACCTTGAATGAAATAATCCACAGTCCTATTCCCAAGGGTTATGATAGTAAGGGAGACTTATAACACCATTAGAGGACTATCTAGGGCATCAAGGGGGCATTACTAAACACACTCAGCCCATTGAGAGGTCTACCATGGTTGTAATAGAATAGTCAAGTTGAATGGTTTAGGACTACCTATGTGCAAGAAATAGTGATTGATGCAAGGTTCCTAGAAGTCGATCAATGAAGGAACATCATCATCAACCATTGTTGTGAGGTTAGCAATTCATATCATTATGCAATTTTAACTATTAACATAATCCTAAAACTAATCACTAGACCTAAATGTGTTAAGGGATAGTTTAGAGGTGGATAGTGGGATCTTTACTTGGTCATTTGGGATATTTGAGGGTTAGTGTAAGGGACTTAAACCATGACTATCACAGTGGGCTCTCTTTCTAATTATTAAAGTATCTATGAGCCATGAGAAGGTGTGATCATTTATTTTATAAGGATATAAAACAAGATGGTATGAACCTTCCTTTCCATTTGCATTTGAAACACTATCCAAAAATTCACCTAGGTATGAGCAGTGAAGATAGTGTGAGGATCTCTAGAGTATATAAATGAAGAAGATAGTCATAAGAACACATTAGCATCTTGTTTCTTTTAAATTTCAATGTGGACCAAATACTGTTAGGAAGATTTATATGAGAGTAATAGGATATAGGTTGTCTCCTCCATGTTAAAGTTCCTGAATCTATGTATGAGGTGCTAGCTCATGATTTCCTCTTTTGAACTTGACAAATATTTATGTAGCAGGGGTATTTCTGCCATGACTACTAGGGATCATTTCTTGTGACTGTGTATTAATAATTATCTTTCCTTCTTGAATCCATTTAGTGTATTGTAAAGAGAAAGGATGTTGAAACACTATGGGTGTGTCATGGCAACTTGGTGGGATACCTAAAATTTTCACTACATCTGCCAAAAGCACTTAAAAAAATTGATAGTCACAAGACTATAGCAACAACAAGAAGTCTTTTTCTCCATATGCATTGACCAACAACCATCTTAGGAGATTCCTATACTCATAATCCCTAAAGCCTTGTTAAAATGAATGGAATGAAGGTGATAAAGTGGTCCAAGCACCACCACTGGAGTTGTGAAATAGTTGGATATTAAGGAAATAGGTTTTTATGAGGTATGGGACTATCATAGCTACATGAAAATCATAATGTTTACTTGTACTATTCAAGATTTACAAATCTTCCTCAAGGACAGGATGGTTGGAATCAAACTTCTATCTTCTTGACCCAGAATGCAAATGAAGATACTCTAACCCTCATCTTGGGAAGCAAAGGGCCCAATCAAAACAATGAAGGGCAGACCTGACTGTCATATAACACATAAGCCCCATGTTTTTGTTTCCACCTAATTCTTTGTTTTAAACTTAACTATTTGGACATCCCAAGCACTGTCTTTCTATACAGTGTTGTCATGGGTCTAGGATGAAGGGCAGTTTTGTCATTAAGAGGAACAAAATTATGTGGAAGGTCTTTCCTATCACAATCTTTTTGCTTAGGATATTTCCGTGGAGCCATGTTATGATGTTGAGGGTTGGGACAAAGTTATTATCAAGATTTAGGCATCCATGGTCACAAAGGCAATTTCTAAGTTTATTGTGTAGTAATTCATGTTTGTCAAGATAGTGAAGGTTAGGATTAGTCACGTTACACTTTGTTTTATCAGAAGTGACACACTTGATCATAATGTGGTTTGAACTCTTCACTTAGGCTTTGGAGTCTATCATCATTGCATGAAAAGAACTTGTGAAATAGGATCTTTGGAACAACATATGGAAAACCATCAAAGCATAAAGGATATAAAAATTTTGTCACATGTTGTAATTGTTGTTTCCCTTCTAGACATGTATGCAAAGTGTAGAAGCATAGACAAAGCATGTAGATTGTTTGATAGAATGCCACAAAGACATGTCCTCTCATGGGATGCAATGATTGTAAGATATGAAAAAAATGGATTTGTTGAAAAAAAATTAGAAACTTCCAAGCAAATGCCATTGGCACGTGTAAAGCCAAATTCCACAACCTTGGCCAGCATCCTCCCTGTCTATAGCAAAATAGGATCTTTGGAACAGCGTATGGCCAACCATCAAAGCATAAATAATATAGGAATTTTGTCACATGTTGGAATTAAAGTTTCCCTTGTTGACATGTATGGAAAGTGTGGAAGCATAGACAAGGCACGTGGATTGTTTGATACAACACCACAAAGAGATGTCCTCTCATGGGGTGCAATGGTTACAAGATATGTAAAAAATGGATTTGTTTAATTTAAGACTTTAGAAACTTTCAAGTAATTGCATTTGGAACATGTAAAGATAAATTACACAGCCTTTGCTAGCATCCTCCCTATCTCTACCAAAATATGATATAGGAATTTTATCAGATGTTGTAATTACAGTTGCCCTTGTAGACATGTATGCAAAGTGTGGAAGCATAGACAAGGCATGTGGATTAGTGAAAAGGCCTTAGAAACTTTAAAGCAAATGCAATTGGAACATGCAAAGACAAATTCCACAACCTTTGTCAGCATCCTCCCTATCTATACCAAAATAGGATCTTTAGAACAACGTATGGACAACCATCAAAGCATTACGGATATAGGATTTTTGTCACATGTTTTAATTGTATCTTCCCTTATAGACATGTATGCAAAGTGTAGAAGCATAGACGAGGCATGTAGACTATTTGGTAGAATACCACAAAGAGTTGTCCTCTCATGGGATGCAATGATTGCAAGATATGCAAAAAATAGATTTGTTGAAAATACATTAGAAACTTCCAAGCAAATGCAATTGGTACATGTAAAGCCAAATTCCACAACCTTTTCTAAGACTTTATAAACTTTCAATAAAATACAATTGGCAAGTGCAAAGTAAACTTCCATAACCTTATCCAGTATCATCCTTGCCTATGCCAAAATGGACATTTACCAAAGGATAAAAGATATGGGAATTTTGTTAGATGTTGTAGTTGCAACTACCCTCGAAGACATTTATGCAAAGTGTGGATGCATAGACAAGGCACGTGAGTGGTTTGGCATGATTCCTCAAAGAAATGTCACCTCATGGAATGCAATGATTGCAATATATGAACAAAATGGATTTTTTGATAAGGCTTTAGAAACTTTCAAGCAAATGCAATTGGTAGGTGTAAAGCCAAATTCCAAAACCTTAGAAGTAGTATCTTTGCAACACAGTATAGACATCCATCAAAGCATAAAGCATATAGTAATTTTGTTAAATGTTGTAGTTGCAACTACCCTACGAGACATGTATACAAAGTGTGGAAGCATATACAAGGAACATAAACTGTTTGACACGATGCCTCAAAGAAATGTTTTCTCATGGAATGCAATAATTGCAAGATATGCATGAAATGGAGTTTTCATAACACTTTGAAATCTTTCACAAATGCACAAAAGAAAATTTCAACCAAGTGCAATTGGCAAGTATAAAACCAAATTGCACAACCTTATCCAACATCCTCCTTGTGTATGCCAAAATGGGATCTGGGGAACATGGTGTGGACAACCATCAAAGTATAAAGGATATAGGAATTTTGTCACATATTGTATTTACAGCTACCCTTGTAGACGTGTATGGATTGTTTTGAAGCATAGACAAGGTGCATGAACTATTTGACATGATGCCTCAAAGAAATGCACAATCTCACAGAATGTGATGATTGCAAGATATGCACAAAATGGATTATTCAAAAATGATTTATAAACTTTCAAGCAAATGTAATTGGCCCTTGTAAAACCAAATTCCTGTAATGATAATTGATCATCAAATTAAATATTTAATATAAACTAGCATATACATAATCTCATGAACATAACATCTATTTTATATACAAACCCATATAGGCATGTCCAAACAAATATATATAGCCATATACAAAAATATACATCGGTAACATACAAAAGTATGTATACAAAGTCATCTAGGCATACAAAAAATTCCCGAAAACTAGTTTCCTATGGACTTTTATGAAATAATCAGCGACCCTTACTTGACTGTGAAGATGGAGAGCCAATCAGTGACTCATCCTCTCTCTGCCATCAAGTAGACCTTCTTGACAGATGTTCATCATGCTCCACCTATTAATACAATCAAACAATATGCACATTAATATAGAAAACATGAAATATATAACATCACATATTTAATTGATCACTTACCACCATCCAATGATCACTCTCCATCATCTTTTCTCTCTTTGTTCGTAGTTGGATGGGCTAGAGTGGTGACCTTTTGTGAGAAGCATCAAGACGCAAAATTGACTAAACATAAATATCATTTATGTACATCAAATGACATAATATATAAAACAATAAAAACAAAATTATGACATTTTCATGTTATTGGCTCATACCTCAATTAAAGGATTTGAAGACATCATGGCTACAACAATGCCTATCTATGCTGACTCGTGAAGATGAGGACTCTCCATATTCAGTATCTAAAAATAGAGTTTAAGATTATTCGACCAAAATAAATACATAACATTATTTAGATGCATAATGATTAGGAATGGTTGAATTTACCTCCATATAAGTCTAGTGGTTTTGTGTCCAGGGGACCAAGGAAACCGTGGAGGTGTTGGTGAAGCTCCCTGTTGAAATCATTAAATTGTCACAAAATAATCTTACTATTGATATATGTATAATAATAATGATCATGTGATAAATTACAAACCTACTGACTTGGCCTCCTCTCGTAACCCGTCAATGGATGGCTTATGGAGGCAGGATGAAGAATCCAACCTTGGAATTTCATTGTGCAGACAATTACATACATTATTTTTGACTTATAATATAGATAGTTATATAAAATTAATTACAAATTTCAAATAACAATATATTAAATCAAGATGAAACTTGTAAAAAAATTACCTGAGAGTCACTATGAAATGTATGTTGTAAGACATCATCAATGAGGACAATCTCATCCAATATGGATGTCTCCATCATTGGATATTGCCCCTGCATTGCAGCATCTTGCTAAGAGTCCTGTCATGCGTTCTGCATCCCATAATCACATAGGTTCCTACATGAACTGTACAAATGTGGGGACAAATGACACCTACTACTCTCACCCTCATCAGCCTGGGTAAGATCATCGGCATCTTGTGTTAGAGACTATGTTAGAGTAGTCAACGAATGTAATGTCTCCACCTCAACACTCTCCTTCAAAGTCAAAGGAAGTGACACACATTCTAGCCTCAATAGGGGTCTAGGTACATGGTTTTCATCTCGCTGAGCTCCATCTCTATCTTGGGGAGAGCCACCACCTCTACCTGGGTACTCTCAAATGTCAAAATAATTGGGAATCTTCTTGAGGATGAACTTGCAATGGAGTTTCCTCAATAAATATTATGGTACCTCATCCTTTTTGCATGGGTACTCATCAAAGACCATGTACCATCTATCCCAAAAGTTTTGGAATATTTATTCATTCCTACACCAATGAATAGGGAACCATTTGCAAGTTTCTTCTAATCTTTGGCTAGTTTTAGGATTAATAGAGTGTGCACATAATTGAGATTTAGTAATTTTTTCATTCCTCACTTGTTCATATGATAATTTGTCAGTATAGTACTTTCGACACCTCTCCCTATAGTCTTGAAATTAAATGATTTATTTTGTCGCTGATTTGGCATGGGAAATAATCTCCTCTAATAAATTCGCAAGCACTCTCCTACAATCGGTGCTTGCACTTGGATTGTTTATCATTTGAATAAGAGTTTGAAGATGTCTTTTGTTTTCTTCTATTTGTACTAGGTAGTTTTCTTGAGTATCCCTTATAGTGTGAGGACGTGAAGATGGGTTTTGAGGGTTTGGAGGGGTTTGGGGGTTGTTTTGACTGTCCTCAGCTGGATTTGGGTTTTCTCTTTCCTCATTAACTGTAAATGAAAATAAAAAACTAATCAAACATTGCAAAAGTCAAAAATTCTTCTCAAACTAATAAAACCTAAACAAACCCTACCTTCTTCAGCTTCTAGACCCTCCAAATTTGCTTCATGATGTCTTTCACAGTGAGGTGACATCGTGAAAATGTTGATTTCTCCCTTGCACTTGCCTAGAGAGACTTTTCGTGAATGCACTCATGCTTTCATCCTTGTTGTATTCTGTAAACTCACTCTTTAGCCATGGGTAATGGCAGAAAATGAAGTTTTTTTCACTTTTAAAGAAATACAAAAATGTGAGTGCATCACAACGTGCTCACATTATAATGTACTTGCATTTTAAAATGCAAGCGCATTATAACGCACTTGCATTTTAAAATGCAAGTGCATTATAACACACTCATATTTTGCCTTTTTTTGGACAAAAAATTCCCATGGTGGCAACTTTTTGGTCCTCGATCTTTGTGCATATACCCCCTCATGACAAAGCAATGCTAGATACTGAAGGGCCTCTTTACATTACAGTGAACATAATGGAAAGAGTTGTGCATGGAACACTTATAGACCCTAACTGCATGACTAATGTGGTTATGGATAATTTTCTTCTTAAACATGATTTGGTACAAGATTCTTATGAACCGTCGGATTTGAGAATTAAAACACATAATGGAGCTTTGATGAATAGATTTGGGAAGGTAACCTTATTGGTCTCAATATATGATAAAGCCATGGATCAATTATTTGATGTTATCCCCTTATCCTACCTCTTCCATGTAAAACTAGGACATCCATGCCTTAAGGCTATGAATGTTGTCCCCTCAACTATTCAAAAATGCGTAAAATTCCCCTTGCATGGAGAGATATGTACTATCTGTTGTAATTCATATCAACCTCTGGCTAAGGTCAAGAACTTTACTCTTGAATACTTTTGGCTACGACCTGATAGAAACCCTGAGCCATGAAGACACTAATCTTTCCTAGAATATAGACAATACAAAGCAAAACAACTAGCTAGAATGGTCAGGCCTCCTTTACAAACAATAAGGGAAGAACAACATGCACTCGAGGATCCACTTAGAGCAAAAGGAAAATGACAAAATGAAATAAGAGTAAACCAATATTTTTATGACTATGATGAAATAATTGGTATGATAGAAGTGGATAAGGAAATGTTTCATAACTCACCTCGTCCATGGAGAGATGGTATTTATGCTGAGGTTCCTCCTCTGCTATCCATACAAGGATTGTGAGGTATTCATCAACAACAAAACATTTCATCGAGATCAATGATATTTGAACATGGTGCTTCCTCTTATAATGTGTAAATTCCTATGGAAAAACATAACATTGCCTTTGAAGAGATAAATAGTAAGACACGAAGGAATAGACAAGCAAGAGAAAGGAGTAAGAGAAGACAACCTTTTGCCTAATGAAATGCAAATCAACAACAAAACATTCAACCTAATACTAAAACAAACAACGAAGAGATTAATGAAGATGAACTTAAAGATAATGATAAGAGTTGGGCACTTGACCCTTATATCGCACTTTGTTCTAACATTCATGAGTGGGAAGATGATGATTTGCTTGTGAACAAATGTTAGTTCAGTTGTGCCTACAAGTAAGTATTTCTAACCCTTTACCTCCAAGTTTTGTTTCCCGAATGATGTGTTATGTGTTGTTTAGGCCTCCTAGGATAACCCTTGATTCTCTTGTAAGCTCAAGGATGTCGAGAGACCACCTCTATTGTGATCCCTCTCCTATTTGTATCATCATTCTTCTATATTGCCTCTCCTCTATTTTCATTGTTGTGTTTTGTGTCTTATAGACATAGTGTTGTGGCTGGTGACTTGGGGGCACCCTCCTACATGATTGTCCCTAAGGAATTTGTTCTCCTCTCTTGATATTTTTTTTACCTTCTTCTAGTGGTTCTATCTAGCTGGTGAATGATGAAAAACAAATAATATTGATACGGACCATGTGTCCCTTCAGTGATGTTAGTGAATAGATTTTTCCTTCGAAAATAAATACAAAAAATGACTCAAAATGCCAAGGAAGAAGAATAAATGTTACTAACAGTTGGAGAAGTTGCCATTGGACTAACAACCTTCCTCTAAATTTTAGAGGTATAGCTTCCTCTTAGGCTATGTAATGAATAAAAATATGGGGGTGTGCTTTTAACCAGAAAGTAGGAAAGGTACATTAACATGTACCCATCACCATGAAGTAGAAGCGCATGATTGATTTTAGAAAGAAATGAATGTAGATAAATGATACACAACTGACCTATCCAACACTCATGAATTAATTTAAAGATACAACTATATTCTTCCTTAACACATACCAACATAACATAAGCAATATTGAAGATAGGTGACAAATTGACACAAGAACAATTGCAATCATAGAAGATACTAGGAGACACAAAGTTCTGTAAGTAATTCTTCATTTCTTTAATATAACTAAACTCAAAGTTTCTACAATCCCTTGATACATATGCTGAGCTAAGAAAAATATAACTGGAAATAAAATAGAATAAACTTGCTCCCCTTCCCCTATTCATAGACAACCGAAAAAAGGTGCCCTTCCCTTTATAGTTTTTCAAAGCCTCCCTAAAATTATAACTATTCGAAATGGTATTTTTTAAGTAACCACTATCAAGAAAGTGACCTTAAAATGGAAATGATTACGTTACATCAAAATTGTGATTACCATCACTAATTACAAAAGAACTTCATGCATGCAAGACAAGTGGCATTAGACTTCCCTCAATTCTAGGTGTATTTTAATAAAAAGTTGGCGCAACTCAGCATCTTCTTCTTCTTCCTCCAGGACGGAAATTGCCCTATGGTATTCAGTATAACTAGTTTTCTCCATCCAAGCAACTGTGTACAACTGAGAGATGATTTCAATATGTTCCTTCTCAAGCCAATGTAAATCAAGTTGTAGGACAGGCATAGGCTCATCATCCCAAATTTCGTTACTCACAGGAAGTCCCATTCTAAAAAATGACTTGATCGATAAGCAAGACTAAACTCAGAGAGACCGTCACCTTTCTCTATGGTCAGGTTTATTTAATTATGGTAGCAGGTAATGATGGTTTTTAAACTTGATAATGCCATGCTACCACCTTAGTGAGCTCTGTTACACTTGTCATTTATGAGGTAATTAATGGATCATTGATATTAAACGTTGAGAAATGACTCTTAAGATTGAGATCGCATTTCATAACTCCTGAAAAGACATTCTCATTACATACCACATGAGTAATTTGATGAGCAGACAATATCTTCAAAACTAAGAAAAATAACCATCAAATCAGAATACACAGACACTACAAAGGCACTAACTAGTTAGGAGTCAAGACAGATTCAGAACCGTGAACTTTAATGAGGAGTTCACAAAACTTGAAAACTCCCGACAATGAGTAAGGTAGATGCATAAAAAATCTAAGGATCTGTTGAACTATTATGGCAACCTTCAAAAACTTTGAACCTCCCTGACACAAATGAGAAGTCAGGAAGTCAGCCATTTCTTGAACTTAAGAACATAAGTCAGGGAAACAAAGGATTAATGAACATGAAAAACACTTGATGACAAAGACTCATAAAAATGTCCCTAAGTCTTCAAAACTTTTGGAAAAAGACTAGATTGGGGCAAGGTGATGATTATACCCTTAAGGGGATTGTGTACCAGTTCTTATACACTAAAATTTGAAATTTTTTGGGTTTAAAATTTGGGGAACAAGTGAGAAATCAAAAAATGGACCTATTCCATACATGACGACGGGGTTGATATATATTATCCAATGCATGGCTAGTAGAATCACTCCGTGTGATATTTTGATGATGTTTTATCACACTAACAAACCACAATAATATTGCTGCTCCTTGCACTTTGTTCATCTTGGATCTCACCTTACTTACACTCAGTTCTGGGATCTCTGCGGTATAGCCCCACGGTTATAATCGGGTTCTGAATCCATAGTGTAACTGTGACTCTTGATGTGATTATGTTTATGCATTGTTTTGATCATGTGATATGGTTGGTATCTTATGGAAATATTTCTAACCTCTTCTTGTAGGATATTGTAACATTTGGTGATCGTAAAGTACATGTCACCTTTGGGGGCATGGGCTTTGTGAGACCTCATGTTCCCTTGTGCATTTTCTTCCTACATTAATGTGCTTGATATCAGTACACGATATCAACCATATTAAGGTGGGAGCATATATAAGGTAAATTTTCTAATGATTTTGGTATTAACAAAGCATGCTTGTAAGCCCTCTACGAAGGCGGGATGTTGTATCTCTAAGTGAGTGCATATCTTTATTCTATATTACAATCATTAAGCCCTCTGTAGAGATGAGGATGGTGTATTTCTTGAGGAGATTACACATCCTATCATTTCTAAAAGTCCTTCAAGCAAGTAGGGTTGGTGTATCCCCCCTTAGGCATGTCTTCAACTTTTGTTGTGGTGAATCCCAATCATTTGTGTGTTCCTATAATGTACTTGAGATTGTAGAAAACCTCGAAAAATAGGTTTCTTCCATCACTTATTTGTTGTGTTTTCTCCATATTTTCCATGTGTGTGTGTATGGCATGTTTGTTCCCAAGCATAGTTTCAATACTGGTGGCGATGACCTCATCCTATGATTTGAGATTTGTATGGCATGTTTGTGCTCAAGTGTAGTTTCAAGACTGGTGATGATGAGCTCCTCCTACACTCTGATATTTGTATTGTGTGTCAATTTCCCTTTATACAGTTTCAAGACTGGCGGCGATGAGCTCCTCTTGCATTTTGGGTTGTGTGTTTACTTTCTATGTACTTGCATTTGGATTCATATATATGAGAAAAATGAAAAAGAAATATTCACTACATTCACTGTATTTGTTGTGTTTTGTGTGACTTCAATGCTGTCCTCTCCATGTTTTACATGATTGTAATTGTCTTCTCCATGTTTTGCATGTCTATTATTGTCTTCAATGTGTTTGGTGTGTCTTCACCATGCTTGGTGTGTTTGATGTGCTCTGACCATACTTTAATGCATGTATTGGCCTTACATTTATACATACATTAAAGTGGAGGATAAATGTTATGTCAGAAAATGTCCCCTTGGGGGCTTTTCCCTCTCAAGGTTTAACTCGGGCCGGATCCTTAGAATGCATTATAAGCATCTTGCATGTTAATTGTAAATCATGATGGGAAACCCCTGAGTGTTATGGCAAATAGGACCTAGGGGATGTCATTTAAACAGACCCTATCCAAAATTAGGAGGGTGGACTTGGGTCCTAACACCCTAATCCTTCCCTATTTTGGGTCAGCCCTAAATTCAAATGTCAGTTTTATGACCGTTACTTAGGTCCTATGCTGTCATCTCAATTTTGAATTACAAAATTCTTAGTAGGAATGTTTGTAGTTGCATATATAAGCATGTTTATGTTTTCATTTACAAACTAGAAGATGTCTAGAAGATGATTGTGAACTTTATGAAAACTTGTGATTTTAGAGCATCCATGATATTCATTGTTGTAGAGCAGAGCATTGTTGTTGTGTTTTTCATTACAGATTTAGCTTCATCTTCTCATGTGATTGAAGAGCCTTCATTTATGTGAGATCTACACTTCTAAGGTGACATTTATTTGTGTTTGAATCATTTATCATTTTTTTTTGCCTTTATCCTGTAGGGATACACACTCTTTATCTTACAACGATGTTTAGAAGACTTGAATATCTCTCCGAGGCTTGATTTAGGTAAGCCTCTAAACACCACAACCCCAAACCACACTCCTTTCTAATTGCAGGTTATAGATTCTGCATCTGTATGGAGTGGAGTTGTAGGGAACAGTAAGACAGTGCACAGATTCTGAATCCCTAAAGAAAAGAAATGCATGGAGATGGGCATTAGTGGTAGTGTCCTCCATAGTCACAAACAAAGAAACAATTTGGACAGTTATAATCAATATCTAAAGAGCTTCTGACACTCTGAAAAACATCTAGCATTGGACTAGGATGCTAGTGGAGGTGTCCTACACATCTTCTGGGGCAGAAATAGAAAATGCATTGAAGATCAATGTTGGGAGGAGAACAAGATTTTGTATAGGAAACCGTACCTTAGATAGGGGTGTTAGTGGAGGTGTCCTCGACTATTTTGCATTCTAAACTTCAAAAAATGGTCAGTTATTAATCTTTGTCATTCATCTTAGTCTACAAGGATTTGTCGTAATTCATCAATTTGCTTATTGATTTGCATATGTAGGGTCTTAAAAGCATTTGAGAACAAAATTGAGATATTGATTGATAACATTTGAGCTTCCACATTGTTCTAAGTGATAGCTCAACCTGTTAGTTGAATGCTCTCACTTAGTAGAGATTCAACTCAATTGATATGTCCTTGAATGTTTGTTGTTAAAGGAGGATTTACCCTTGAAACTAAAACCCCTCTTTTTACATGTAAATGGGAGCAACAAGTGATTCAGATTCATGAGCAGTTATATATAGGTTAGGATTGATAGAAGCAATAGTCTAACATCAAGAGAGTTGATCAAAAGTTCCAGGTTGGGGAGAGAGTTTTCTTGCATGTGCGACCTCATAAGAGCTCTATCTGTTATGGAAAAGGCTCTAAGTTGTCACACAGACTTATTGCCCCTTTTGAGATTCCAGAGAGTATATGCCCAATTGCATATCACTTAGCTTTTCCACCCAGCTTGTCTCAGATCCACAATGTTTTTCATGTATGTCTTCTTAAGAAGTATGTACTAGATTCTTCTCATATATTGGAGTGAGATGCTCTAAAGGTGGGATAGGATGGACAACAAACATTGGAACTAGTTCGCATCTTGGATCAACAAATGCTAGCCCTACGAGGATGACAACTGGATCAGGTAAGGGTCCAGTGGGACCCCTATGATGAGTCTTCTACTACTTGGGAGGATATAGTCAAGATGAAATCCTTGTTTCATTATATTTTTTATAGCTTCCACAAAGAAGCCTAATTCTGGAGGGGGAGAATGTGAGGCCTAGCTAGTTTTATCCTAGATATTTTGGCTTGATTTTTATATTTTGAGATGTGTGTGTGTGTAATGGACTCTAGATATTATTATTATTATTATTATTATTATTATTATTATTATTATTATTATTATTATTATTATTATTATTTTGACTATGGAAATAAATGCTTTAAATTCCTATTAGATATTTATATATTTATTTGATTCAAATAAATTAATATGTTAATTTAGTATAATAATGGGTTATGAAATACTAATGATTATATGTTTGATTTCTACAAAAATAAATATTTAAGTTTTGATATGTTACATTATGTGATTTAATGTTAGAAATAAATGTTTAATTGCTTCGGCTATAAGTTTTATTTAAAAAAATATTGATGGTTCTATGAGATTTTGTAGGTAGAGTGGTTGAGGTTCCTTAAGAAATTAGAGACAAAATCCATATGCTCTATTATTTATTTATTATTTCATATATTTTGTAGTGGGGTTTTGTGTGTAAAGTATGTGTTATTTTAGTATGTTTATTTGAATTAAAGAAGTTTTTGTTTTATTTTGTGAGAGAGGAATGTAAAGAGTTGGGAAAAAGGTCTTATTTTAAAAAGAGGGAAATGTGAATCATTCTTCATCCTAGAAAATCAAAAGTGTTGTATCTTTCTTGGTTCTTGGGGCTGCTATATGCTTCTTGAATTGGAAAAGATGAAGATTTTAGAAGAGAATTGAAGGTTTGAGTTTAGATTGTTGGCTGGAAAACTAGATTGTACATCTTTTTAGTGAAATTAGTGGGGCTAATCCTAACTTGGGTAGCCAAGCTATGAATGTTTTCTTGTGAAATTTTTAATTATCTGTTAATTGTCATTATTGTATGCAAGTAATGTGTTTTTTTTTTTTTTAAATCTTTGCTTATTTTTTGAGGGTTGAGTGTGGAAAGCGAATTGCTCTCCAAGAAAGTGGAGAGCTTCCCTCATGTGGTGTTAAGTAGGGTGGGGAGCCTCCTTTGGGGTTTTTTTAGAGTTGGTGGTGGTGTTGTGGCTGGTTGTGTTAGGAGTTTGGGAGAATGAATGGGAGTTTGGAGAATGTTTGGTTAGCTATGATAAAGGGAGTTTTTATTTTGCCCCAAAGAGGAAACCCCCTTCTTCCCCTTAATAGGAATTTTGCATGCGGATTCCTTGTGTGTGTGTCCATTGTCAATAGTTGATGTTATGATTTCTATTTATTGTTATTTGTTTGAGAAATGGGTTTTATCTCTAGCTCAGGGTAGACTGTAAGCATTAGTCCTAAGGTTGGGTGGAGAGAAGAACTATGATGCTCTATTTTTGTGATGTAGGTTTTAGATAGAATTTGGACTGTGTTTGTTGCATGAAGGCAATTGGAATCATATTATTGTGATGCTGACCCAGCTTGTTGTCTAAACAAATCAATACTACAAATTGATGTGTACCGACTAATTTTAAGCAAAGGAATGCTATATTCAATCTTGAAAATCTCTAAATAATAGTTTCTTCTTTAATTTCTATACTAGTGTAAAATGTTTGTAATCAAATATACAGAACTATTATACTTTGATTTCTTAATTAGAGAAAAGGAAATTATATAATTCTATTATATTTGTGGTAATCAGTAAAATCTATATGTTCTTTTATAATGTATAAGTTCATGAAATATATATATACTGGTTGTATATATATATTCTAAGTTTCCATTTCCTGTGTCTCAAAGACTGTATGTTTAAACCATAATTTAAAATGTTACATGTAATAAATTAATTTATATAAGGTAACATTATTGTTAGATCTATGCTTGTATGGGGTGGCCATGACATTGGAAGCCTTGACACTTGAAATCTTAAAGAGCGAGCTGGCTGTGGTCAGCTTGAGGTCACCACAGCTTGGCACATGTCTCTGCCTTCTTACCTTTAATAATGTTAACACTTCCTTGAAGCTGATGTGATATATACAAAAAAATCTCATAGTTTCATTTTCTATCTTTGTTATCAAACATTATTCATCATTTGTTGCTAGTATATATATAAGAATGATGGTGTATCTATACCCATTTTGAATATACCAACTCAGTTGGAAACAAAAACTATATATGATAAACTTGGCAATTCTATGAAGATAGTAATATTAAATATCTGTTATATTTGAGTAATAAAATTACAAGAAGATGTTTCACTTGAACCGGGTCGAATATACATCAAATGTAAGAAGTATATTAGTGACAGTTTAAAACTGTGTCACACTTTTACAAGGGAATGGCTAACACAAACATATTTTTCCAACTTAAATGTAAAAAAGGTCATATGTATGTTTTGAATTTTAAAATGACATAAACTAATGAAATGTAGAATTTTTATTGTAGTTTATGCTTATAATTTTTTTTTTTTAAAAAAATACATGGATATGTTTTTTTATAAATTTAATTTAATAAATTTTAAATGCTGATATTTTTTGAAAAAAGTGACATCGATGGGACGTCAAGAAAAATATAGAAAAATTAACTCTTTTTCTTTATTTTTTTTCCCTAATTAGCCAACTCAAATATCTAGTGCATCAAAAAAAGAGTTAATTTTTGATAAATATTTTTTTTTATAAATTTTTAAACACAATTCTAATCAGGACAGAGTAGTTTCCATGGGTCTTCAACTTTTTTACAATATATAATTTAAAAAACAAAAAACAAAACTACCCTTTTGGAGATGATTCTCTCTAGTGAACCATATATTTTTCAAATTTTTTGAATATGTTTTTCCTATTTATTTTTGTTTTCTAATTAGAATCATGTTTGATTTTAATAGCCTACTTGCAATAAATTTAAAAATAATCATAATAAAACTTATCAAAATATATAAAAATATATATTTCTAAGATCTAGACTATGATATCTACCAATGGGTATTGTTAGATTTTCATGAAAATGCCCTTTGGTTGGAGAAATTTAAAGTTGAACTTGAAGTTTTGTTCAATTTGTTATAAAAGGGGTGTTGGATGCGACAGTGGATGTCACATAGACAATTTCGGGTGGAACAGTTTCAGGCAAAACAGTTACGGGCGAAACCCTTTCGGGAGGAACCTTTAATGTAAATTTGATTTAAATTTTAAAAAATGTGTTTATTTACATTGAGTGTTCCACCCAGAAGGGTTTCACCCAGAACTATTCTGCCTAGAACTATTCATGCCACGCAATGCCACATAAGTGCTATGTGGTTACATACAGAACTGTTCAGGGTGGAACCCTTTTCTATAGAAACTATTTAATTGGCTAAAAGTGAGACATAGCTCCAAACTTTCACCCATATATTCTATTGTGTGATCAATATATACATGTTTAAACTGATAATTATGTGTAGTTGTTATTGGAATTTCATTTCATAATGATAATTCTTACAAACTTCTACTTTTGCTGTGAAGGATTGACCATAGCTTTATATATGTATAATCGATCACAATTCTATTTGTTGAAGTCACCGTATAAATATATTTTCATTACTTCAAGTAATGGTCTAGATTATAATGGAAAATAGTGAGATGTAGTGGAATGTGAATAGAATCTTTCTAGTAATTAATGTGTGATTTAAGCCATTTTTACCATGCTTGGATCAGTTCCATTTAAGCCCAAACACTCTTGCTCTGCCTTTCACACTTCTCTTCGCTATATCACTCTCATTGCTACCAGACACACTTCAAAATGAATTCACAAACCCTTATTTATACAAGGCATCAACTTAGGAACAATCATCTAAGACGGCAAACACATACAAGATCATTCGCAAGACATGTAATACATCTGGTCAGCCAGTCTTAGGAAGAACATCAATATCTGTGGTTATTCTTTGAATGCAAACTCTAACTTTAATGCAGACCACCAATAAGAATAGAACACAATCCAAAGATCACCAAAACCTTTCCTGAGTCATCAAGAACATCCGCACTTTATCAGCTTACTTGAATTCTTTTGTTCTTCATCTAGAACTTCAAGAACATAGTCTGTCATCACTGTCATAATGAAAAAGGTGCTTCTAGACCTCCAAACCATGAACAAATCTAGTTGTCACTTCACACAAACTTATTCAACACTCTCTCCAATCCGTAGAATGAGATAATGCAAGTATGGAGCTCACCGGACCAATCTGTGACACTCTGTCACCACTGAACGCCTGCCAGAACTGGTTCTATTTGAGTGAACATAACTTCTTTAGATCTTCATGTGGACCTCTAAAATCTTAACTGGAACATCTCAAGACTCATATCTACAAACCCTTTAAACCGTATCCTCTGATCCTCAACCTATTGAGTACTTTGCCTTCTCATCATTGTTCTTCACTGTTCCTGATTGAGACTAATTTCCTCAATAACCTCAGCACACAGCTCATCCAATCCTTCTTATCAATGCAACATGAGTATGTTGAAATCAATGACAACACTGGTTAACCTCATACTTGCAACAATCTCCCCCTTTGTTATTGATGGCAACATATGATGTGAATAACCATCAAGACAAGAACTTCTCCTTTCTGTCATAGCTCCCCCTATTAGAAACAACTCTTCACATGTCTTCTCTTCCTTTACTGCTCCCCCTTTGATCATCAACCACTTGTTTTTCACATGTCTTCTCTCCCCCTTTGACATCAATGGCAAAGGGCTCATACTTGCAATTCTTAGCACATCAAAATCATACCAGCTACTCCCCCTTAGTAGTAGCTCCCCATCATCAATCTGGATCACAAGATATGACTGTGATATCCACTGGATTGATGCACATCAGTGCATCCTAGTTCATCACTGGAGGGGCCATGACCCCTAACTTCTCCCTGAGATACTCAAAAGAGTCCTTGGGAAGAGGTTTAGTAAAAATATCTGCAAGCTGATCCTTGGAGGGCACATACTCCAATCTGACTTCACCCTTGTTCACTTGCTCTCTTAGAAAGTGAAATTTGATGGATATATGCTTGGTCTTAGAATGTAACACCGGATTCTTAGAAATATTTATTGCACTAGAATTATCACAGAAAATTGTGATAGGCTCCTCATGTTCTATTTGAATATCTCTTAGCATTTGCTTCATCCACAAAAGTTGGGTGCCACTTGCTGCTGCTGCAATGTATTCAGCTTCAGTTGTAGACAGGGATATTGCTTCTTATTTCTTGCTTAGCCAAGAAACCAACCTTTTTCCCAAAAAGAATGCTCCTCCACTTGTACTCTTCCTATCATCCACATCTCCTGCCCAATCTGCATCTGTATATGCATGAAGAGAAAAGTTATGATCTCTAGGATACCATAGACCATACTCAACTGTTCCTTTAAAGTACCTAAAAATTCTTTTGATTGCCATGACATGAGATTCTCTGGGATCAGCCTGGAATCTTGCCACAAGACCAACAGCCTGCATTATATCTGGTCTAGTTTGAGTGAGATACAATAATCCTCCAATCATTGATCTGTACTTTGTCTGATCTGTCTTAGGAGAGTCATCATCTTTGCTCAACTTACATCCGATATCCATGGGAGTGTTCATAGGCTTTGAATCTTCCATTCTAAATTTCTTCAAAAGTTCTTTCACATATTTAGTCTAAGAGATAAAGATTCCTTTCTCTGTCTGAGTAATTTGCAGACCCAAGAAGAAATTCATTTCATCGAGCATTGACATTTCAAACTCACTTTTCATTTGGTTTGCAAAGATTTTGCACATACTGTCTCTTCCTCCAAAGATGATATCATCAACAAGTACTTCAACAATCTGGATGTTTTCATGATCAATTTTGAAATATAGGTTACTATCAGCAGTACCTTTGTTGAAACCAATCTTCAAAAGATGTTTGTCCAACCTTTCATACCATGGTCTTGATGCTTACTTTAGACCATATAGTGCCTTCTTTAATTTGCAGACCATATCACCATGCTCAGATAACTAAAATCCATCCGGTTGTTCAATGTACACCTCTTCTTCTAAGTCACCATTCAAGAAAGTAGATTTGACATCCATCTGATACACTTTGAAATCTTTGAAGGCAGCAAATGAAAGAAATAGTTTGACTGCTTCAATTCTTGCCACTAGAGCAAAGGTTTCCTCAAAATCAATCCCTTCTATTTGAGAGTAGCCTTTGTAGACTAATCTGGCTTTATTTCAGATTACTTCACCAACTTCATTTAGTTTGTTCCGGAAGACCCATTTTGTTCCAATCACATTCTTGTTACTAGGTCTAGAAACAAGATCCCAAGTGTGATTTTTCTCAATTTACATCTGTTGGCAAGAGACACTATATGGATTCATGAATGTTGTCATTGATGGCAAAAAAGTTCATCCCACACATCCTTAGGACATGGTATGTCTATACCGGAAGTCAGAGTGAAGAATGTTGTGGTCCGGTAAACAAGAACAGAGCAGTCAGTAAGGTTCGACAGATAGGTCTGGATCTCTCAGAAGAAGTATCTCAGTGAAGTATGGATTTGGGGAAGTCAAGAGGAGTATCTTGACTAATAGATTCCAAGGTTTGAACCTCTGATGTGGAAAGGATAAAGAGATATGAATACTTGAGTGTCAGGTTCCCAAGTGACAGTGTGAACAGAGGAAGAACTAACTGGCAAAACATCAGACATTATTCCGGATGTGTTACTGATGATGGAAAAGGTTCTTAAGGCATAAGTTATGTTTGGCCAACGTGATTGATGACTTCTACAAGTGAATGCTTGATCCACATTACTTGATGTGCAAGGATTCAGCCGACAGATCAGAGTTTGTGAAAAGATTGACTATTTCGGGTGCCGACTAGAAAGGTGATGAAATCACTTGTACGGATATATATATAAGATGGAATTAGTTATGAGAGGTGTTATGGTTGTAAGTGTTGTGCGAATAAAAGAAGAAAGGAAGATCCAATATGTGAAAGAAGAGTAGCATAAAAGAAGAGGAAAGATGAAGTGCAGCAGATCAGTATACAGAGCCTAACTAGAACTAAACTCCAGCATATGTTGATGCTCCTTATCAGTTCAAGTATTGTATTACACTCTTTATAAATTCTAGATAGTGTGTCTCTTGTAGGCAGTGTGCCTCTTGTGAGCAGTGTGCTCGGGCAGTGAGCCCTAATTGGCAAGTGCCATTTTGTACTTCCATTCTTCTAACAGAGAATACAATCTTGGGTTAATCACCCCGTGGTTTTCTCCCTTAATAGGGTTTCCACGTAAAAAATATTGTGTCATGTGTATTTCTATTTTATGGTTATGTTTGCTTGTTTGAATTGATGCTACACTAATTATTAAGAAAGTTTAGAAAGCGGAAATAATTAAGATAACTAATTCACCCCCCCTCTCAGTTATCAACAATTGGTATCAGAGCCAAGTTCCTCCTAAACAGAGTCTAACAGCTTGAGGAAGATCTGGGAATCCAAATGGATGCATATGGTCTAAGGGAGCACCTCAAGACTACCCTTGATGATCTTGAGCAGTCAAACTTTGAAGTGAATGAATTAAAGGAAAGACTCAAACAGGCTAATGATTTCATGAGAGAACTAAAAGACAAATTAAGTCTCTCTATGAAAAAGAGAAAGGAGCTACTTCAACAATTGGCAAGTCAAGGTGAAGCAAATGATGCAAATGAAGATCTGAAGGAGAAAACCAAGTTATGTGAAAAGCTATCAAAAGAAATCATTATGGTAAGACATGAAATGGAATTAGGAATTATAAAGTTTACCCAAGAGATCGAAGAGAAAAGAAAAACTAAAGATAATCTAAGACAATCTCTCAAGGAGAAATCAGAATATTGCCACAAGATGGATAGAATTATCAGACATCTTGAATCTGATCTTGAAGATGCTAAAGATAATGAAGAAAAAAACTTGAGGATCAAATTGTCTCTCTTAAAAGGGATCTTCAAACAGCAAATGAATATAAAGAGAAATTCAAGATAAGTTCTGCCCAACTTGAAGTTCTTCTTCAAAGCCAAAAGAGGGTAGATGACAAGTGTGGTTTGGTATATGAGAAAGGAGAAAGCTCCAGATCCAGTCAGAAGAATTTTAGATCAAAAAATCCAAGGAACAGGCCTAGAAGTCCTCCGGTAAGGCAGTCTAATGCTCGAAGATATCCATCCTTCAATGGATACTGCCACAACTGCAATAACTTTGGTCATAAATCTAATCAGTACAGAAGGAGAATGAATCAGACTAATACATCCTTCTCCGGACAATGCTTCAACTGCAAAAGGTATGGTCACAAATCTCATGAATGCAAAAATATGCAAATGAACAATTCATTCAATGGTAGATGCTTTGCATGCAATAGAATGGGTCATATGGCTAATCAATGTAGATCAAGAGGATATCAATCAAATATGCAAAGAAATGTTGTTTGCCAAAATTGCAACAGATCAGGTCATATAGCAAAATTCTATGGAAGCAAGAATCAGGATAAAAGAGGTCCAGTCTATTATAATCAAAATCAAGATAAGGGAAAATAAAAGGTAAATGCGGATGAAGTTCAAAGTGAGATGAACAAGATTTTGGTGAAGAAAAGTACAAGGAATGTAGGGGATGGTTCTGCACCAGACTCTGGTGCTGATATTCCTTCCGAAAATTAAAAAGTGAGCTTTGGCTCAGGGGGAGACACAAAGAAAACCTTGTTCCCCCAGCCAGTCAATTGGTGCCAGAACTGGCACAAGGAGAGCTGCGGATTAAAAGGGCTCATACAAGAAACATCTAAAAGGGGTATGGTAAAGATTTGAGAGATCCACAAGAAGATTTGAAGAATCTAATCCTTCCAGAATTGATCCGGTAAAACCATCTTCCGGTAAAAATAGATTCCTTACAAGTTTGGTCTAGTATGATCCAAACTATGGTGTCTTGATCTGCAAATAGATCAAATGACTAATGAAAGGAAGATAGATTATCACCACTCTCCTAGAATAACTTCAAAATCTATATCAGAGATCCAAAAAGGGTTTTGTCTCTGAATATGACAAACAAGGCAAACCATAATGAATTAGGTTGCACATTTATTGCCGATTGAAAATTAGGGCTTCTCAGAAATAAAAGAGTTCATTCACTCATCATTTGAACACTCACATTTGAAGGAAAGTGAAAAGGAGCTCTGTAACTACCTCTCCCAAAGATCAAGACGATTCCTCATACAGCTCAATCCAGATTTCATCGTGTGCCCTAAACAGCATAAAAGGTATTCTTCATTCTTGATATCTCTCAGTAAGATTCATTGATGATGGCTACTCTAAATATAGTAAAGATTTATGATAGACCTCGCCCCATATTTAAGAAGCATCCATACAAATCCTTGGAGGTAGATCCCCCAGGAGCCTTCTCTAGTGTTCCGCATGGTGTTTTGCACATAGAAGACATTAGGGTCTACATACACGCAAATGTTGAAGAGTTTAGGGAATTCAAACTAAGAGATATCTATCACAAACAATTGATAGATGATGCTTTTGAGCTTAAACCAGAATATAAGGGCATCTAGAAGAAATATTTTGATCAGTTCATTCATTTCCCCTGCTTTGAAGAAAATGAATGGGTCCGGTATGTGTTGAGTAGGGTACATGACAACTTTCTATGGCTTAATAGACCTTGCAAAATCACCAAGGAAGCAATTAGGGCAGTAACTGGTTTACACTCCTCCGGAGGAATTCCTATCCTCAAATCTGTCAAAAACAACATTGTAACTGAGGCCACCGGATCAAAATTTGATAAGAGAGCAATGACCATTGAAGATATTACTGACCTGGATATCAAGTATGCATCTATGATAATAGGATACAAGATATATCACTCCAGTAGGGAGAATTCAGTATCCGGAACTGCTGTATACACTACCTATGAGATGCTAAGAAAGAATGCAGAATATGATCTCTGTGAACTTCTTTTCAGCCAATTAATAGAAAACATATAGAAGATCAAAAAGGACAAGAAGAACTCCTTTAAATATGGTGGACTAATAATATGCCTATTCTTCTACTTCATGAATGAGCTGCCCAGATCAAATGGATGGGTATGGCAAAATGACAAACCAGTAGCAATTCAGATTAGAGACTATTTGCATGGGCTTGGGGACGCCAAAGCAAGAAATACAGCCCTATGGGAATATTTCAAGAATTTCCAGAACATGATACAAGCAAGAGAAAGGATTCCCTAGTCTCTTGTTGAGAAATACAAAGACACAGTATGTTTTATGGTAGAGACTGATCAGTGCCTAATGGAGGCAGTAGAACCAAGAACTATATGGATCATGCCCATGGGGTATGAAGTTGATGAACAAATTGTGGAGCTGCATGTTCAACACATGCTAAGTCAGCCAAAGGATCCAAAGGCAGAAAGATTTGGAACCTTTGAGGAGCTGAGTGTAAAGATTCATGTGAAACTCAGAGAACTAGAGATCAAAAGGAAGGTGAGAAAAGAAGTAGAAAATGTTACCAAAGCCCTTGGCATCCCAAAGGAGGCACTTGATGCCCACAGGAAAAAGATGGAAAGGGTTGAGGAAGAGAAGAAGAAGGTAGAAAAGAAAAATGAGGAAAGTGCTTTGGTGAAACCTTCCACCCGGACTAGATCATCAAAGAGATTTGCACCTACCACTGCCAAAGGCTCAAGGACATCAGAACCGGAAGCACAATCATCTGGCAAAGGAGAGAAAAGAATAAAGATAAAAGCTACAAGAGCTTATGCCAGTCAAAGGGATGAAGAGGAAACTAAATCTAATGAAGAAATCAAGAAAATGAAGAAAAAGAAGAAAACATCTGGTTAACCCTCTACTGGACAAAAGGAAGAAGAAAAGACAGAGGAATATGTTAAAAAACCCACTCTTCACATTGATTACATAATCAAATCAGTCACAGTGGACGGAAATCTTCAGGCAATGGTTGAGTTCTATGATGATTATGGTGAAGTAGATCAGAAGATATTGCAAGATGCCACAGGCAGGTACCTAAATATCTACAACAAAGCATTCATTGAAATTATATCTCTGATCCCCAAAATCTTGGAGAAGGAACTAGAAATTTAGGAACAGTTAGCAATTCAGCTATATCCTTCAATCGACCCCAAGACAATGAATATGATATTCAAAGATTGTAAGGATGAGTTCAAAAGCAAAGCAAGGATGAAACAACTTATGCTTGGTGAGATTGACAAGGTAGCCAAGGACATAGAAGAGATCCTCTGGAAGGCCTTCAAAAGATTTAATCTTCCTATTATAGAGGACTTGGGTACTGACCCCTCAACCACAAGTGTTGTAGAAGAATCCACTAAGAAAACAACAGAAGAGGCAATGAATACCGGTACAGAAGTAGCTAAGGACTTGGAATCCTTTGCTCCGAAAGAGGTGGCCCATGAACAGACCAACATCACTCCTCCAGGTTGCCCTGCTCACTCTGGATCTAAAGGAGAAGAAAGAATAAAAGATAAAGAAGCAGAAGTGAAGGGAAAAGAGGATATCAGTACAAAGGTTGTGGAAGGGGAGAAAGATCCAAAAGATAGTTCTGTGACTATAGAAGAAAAGAAAAATCTGTCTCTGGCAAGAGACACTGTAGAATTAGTCAAGGACTTTTTGACAAAAGCAACTATGGAGATTGATGAACTAGAACTATTAAAAGGGCCATTAAATTTTGACTCTCTATCTCTGGTTCAAACAATGAAAATAGCTTCATTTGCAAATGCGAAGGTCAAAGAGAAACTACTGAAATCTCACATGGAAGACTGTGAGCTTATAGAGACAGCATCCGGAGTGTTGGAAAAGATCATGCCATCTTTTCAAAAGGATCCCACAGTCTCTTCCTCCGGTAATCTCAAAACTCTAGTCAACAGTGTTAGCACACATTTTGATTCTCTAGAGAAGTCAGCTGAAGAAAAGGTCCAAAAGGAGTTTTTGGATAAGAGACTCTCCGAAGTACAGGGTCTGATAAAAAATGATAGGAAAGTTATGGATATTGGGATAAAGAGCTTGGAAAATGCTCTTAAAGATGGCAGAAATATGTACAAATTTTGCTTATCTTGGCCCACAGTGACCAAAGATATTGAGAGGAAAATAAAAGAACAAGAGGATAAACTATTAAGTCTATCTCAAAGTTTTGATCCTCTCTCATTCTCCATAGTAAATCAAGAGTGTCAGTCTATTGCAATCACAAATGCAATAAAGAATTTTGAGAAGGAAAGGAAGAACATAATTAGCTGGATGGGTGAACTTAGAAGGATCATTATCCCTAAGTTAGAGGCCATGCATGAGGCCATAAGTGAAGCTCAAATCATAGCCCAGACCAATGATCCAACAGATCTAAAAAGGGCAGATGCATTTGCATTCCTGTTGAGCGTTCATATTTCAATTTTGGATAGAATGAAGCAAAGTTGGGCTACAAAATTTATTCAATTGAAGACAACTTTTGCAGACATACTTCAGTATATGTAAGTATGCCATATGTATATACTTATGTGGCTAAGTATAGTTGAATTTTTGAAAGTTTTGATATGCGGACCCTACCCTTTGCCATTGATGTCAAAGGGGGAGTGAAGAGCAGTGAAAAATGAGGAATCCAACTAAGGCGGAGCTCCAGAAAATGTATATAAAAATAGAGCATCAGCCAAGGGGGAGCATAATGTAAACACTTAGTCATTTTTCACTAAGTGTTGCCATCAATGCCAAAGGGGGAGATTGTTGGCAAGAGACACTATATGGATTCATGAATGTTGTCATTGATGGCAACAAAGTTCATCCCACACATCTATAGGACATGGTATGTCTATACCGGAAGTTAGAGTGAAGAATGTTGTGGTCCAGTAAACAAGAACAGAGTAGTCAGTAAGGTCTGACAGATAGGTCTAGATCTCTTAGTAGAAGTATCTTAGTGAAGTATAGATTTGGGAAAGTCAAGAGAAGTATCTTGACTGATAGATTTCAAGGTTTGAGCCTCTGATGTGGAAAGGATAAAGAGATATGAATGCTTGAGTGTCGGGTTCCCAAGTGACAGTGTGAACAGAGGAAGAACTAACTGGTAGAACATCAGACAGTATTCCGAATGTGTTACTGATGATGGAAAGGGTTCTTAAGGCATAAGTTATGTTTGGCTGACATGATTGATGACTTCTACAAGTAAATGCTTGATCCGCATTACTTGATGTGCAAGGATTCAGTCGACATATCAGAGTTTGTGAAAAGATTGACTATTCCAGGTGCCGACTAGAAAGGTGATAAAATCACTTGTGCGAATATATATAAGATGGAGTTAGTTATGAGAGGTGTTATGGTTGTAAGTGATGTGTGAATAAAAGCAGTAGAGTCGAATAAAAGCAGAAAGAAAGATCCAGTATGTGAAAGAAGAGTAGCATAAAAGAAGACAAAAGATGAAGTGCAGCAAATCAGTATATAGAGCCTAACCAGAACTAAACTCCATCATATGTTGATGATCCTTATTAGTTCAAGTATTGTATTACACTTTTTATAAATTGTAGATAGTGTGTCTCTTGTAGGCAGTGTGCCTCTTGTGACCAGTGTGCTCGGGTAGTGAGCCCTAATTGGCAGGTGCCATTTTGTACTTCCATTCTTCTAACAGAGAATACAATATTGGGTTAATCACCCTGTGGTTTTCTCCCTTAACAGGGTTTCCACATCAAAAATATTGTGTCATGTGTATTTCTATTTCATGGTTATGTTTGCTTGTTTGAATTGATGCTACACTAATTATTAAGAAAGTTCAGAAAGCTAAAATAATTAAGATAACTGATTCACCCCCCTCTCAGTTATCACCAGCATCAACTCTTCCTCCATTACTTTTGTCCAATTTTCATCATTGCAAGCTTCATTTATTGTCTTAGGTTCAATCTTTGAAATTAGACAACATTCATCTAAATTTTGAGCAATTTTCCTTCTAGTTTGCACACCTTTACTTTTGTCACCTATGATCTGATCTTCAGAGTGGTTTAGTCTTACATACCTTAGAACTTTGGGAGTTTCTTGCACTTCTATTTCTTGATCAGGCTCATTCAGACCTATCTCTTTTTCCTGATTTACCGGATCAGTCTTTATTAGACTTTCAGGAGAGGATTGAGTTCCTTGAACCATAACACCATCTTGATCATCTTCATCATACTCATAAAACCTTGAAGGCTTCTCAATTCCTTCATCAACCTTCACATTTGTACTTTCTATCATCTTTCTCAGTCTCTTGTTGTAACACTGGTATGCTTTGCTTTGAGTGGAATAACCCAAGAAAATTCCTTCATCACTTCTAGCATCAAATTTTCCTAGATCTTCATCTCTTTTAATGTAACATTTGCTACCAAATACTCTGAAATATCTCATAGTAGGAGTGATGCCAAACCAAAGTTCATAGGGAGTCTTATTGGTATTGCTTCTGATTTGAACTCGATTGAGAGTGTAGACTGCAATGCTAATAGCTTCTCTCCAAAACATTTGAGGAACATTTGCTTCCATCATCATTGTCCTGGATGCTTCCTAGATGGTCTGGTTCTTTCTCTCAACTACTCCATTCTGCTGTGGAGTCCTAGGAGCAGGTAATTGTCTCTTTATACCATGCTTCTCACAAAAGTCTGAATTCACCAGATGTGAATTCACCACCTCTATCAGACCTTAGACATTTTAGTTTCAATCTAGTTTGATTCTCTACCATAGCCTTGAAGATTTTAAACTTCTCAAAAGCTTCTGATTTGTCTTTTAGAAAGGTAACCCACATCATCCAGGAATGGTCATCAATCAGTAACATGAAATATCTATCACCTTGCATACTCTTGATTCTTGTCAAACCACATAGATCAGTATGAACTAATTCCAATAATCTGGTAGAGGACTGATCCTTGCTTTTGAAAGAGACTCAGCACTGTTTACCTAGATGATATTCTTTGCACAAACTATTTGTAGGTTTTATCAACTTTAGAAGATCTCTTACAGCCTGATTATTGCTTATCTTGATGATGTTATCAAAATTTACATGACACATCCTTCTATGCCATAACCAACTCTGATCAATTTAAACAAATAGACAACTTTTATTAGTACCAACTAGATGAAAGATATTACCTTTTGTTTGAGTACCGGATGCAATCTCAGTTCCAAAGCTTTCAATGATCCTGCATCTTCCATTCTTGAACTAGAGATAATAGCCTTTGTCCACCAACTGACCAACACTGAGAAGATTGTGCTTCAATCCTTCAACATATAGTACATTACCAGTTTTGTTCTTTCCATCAAAAGAGATAGTTCCCGTACCTCTGATTCTACCAGCAGAATTGTCACCAAACTTTACCATTCCTCCTTCATACCTTTCCAAATCTAAGAACTTACTCTTGTCACCTGTCATATGGTGAGAGCATCCACTATCAATAACCCAATCATCCTTTTCTTCAACTTGGGCAGCCAAAGCTCTTTCTACAACCTTATGATTGATAGATATTGGATCTTCTTCCTTAATGGCAATAAACACCCATTCATTTTTGGATTTGTCTCTTATCTCTGATTCATCATCTGTTACTCCTTCATTATTAGCTTCTTCATGAACATAATAACAATTCTTTTGGAACCTTTGTCTGTTAGAATTTGACCTTGTAGATCTTTCCGAACATCTTGAGGCAAAGTGACCAATCTTATTGTAGTTGAAGCATTTAAAAGGTAATTTTCCTTCATACTTACTGGATCCTCTTGGCAGTCTTCTTGCAATGAGGGCTTCAAGTTGAGTTGTTTTTGCTTCTTCCTCTTCCATGTCTTTCCTTGCTTGATCATACCATGATAGCTTCCTTGAAGAGTTTTCTCCCAGATCAAATCTTTGTTTGCCTTTCACATAGGCACTGGCTTTGAATGCAGATTCAGTCTTGGGGGGATCATCTCCAAACTCGGTCATTTCAAATGCAGCCAGTTTGCTAGCCAATTGGTCTCTTGTGACAGTTGTATGAGCTCTGAATTCATCAATGGCAGCAACCTTGATTTTGTAGGCAGCAAGAAGGGATCTGAGAATTTTGCAAATAATCTCATTTTCATCCAAAACTCCACCAGCATTCCTAATTCCACACACCAGCTCATTTACTCTTGGCGTAAAGGTAGTGATATTTTCATCATCTCTCATCTTCAATCTTTCAAATTTCCCTTTGAGACTCTGCAACCTTGCACTCTTAACATACTCATCTCCTTCATGCAGAAGTTCCAGTTTAATCCAGATCTCATAGGTAGTTGGTAGGTCAATAACATTTGAGAGCTCTGAGTCAGTTAATGTGCTTAGAAGAGCTTCTTTGGTTTGTAGATTATTTTCATCATCTATGATTTCATTTAAAGTTGTCAGACCACCCTGTGGAGGTACATATGCTTTTGTGACCATGGACAAGTATGCTTTTCCCATACACTCCAAGTGACATTTCATGCGACCTTTCCAAAGAGAGAAGTTGGTTCCATCAAACTTCAGACTATCCTTCTTGTATGACAACATCCTAGATCTCCTCAAGCTGTTAAGCTCTTTTTAGAGGAACTTGGCTCTGATACCAATTGTTAGATCTAGGGTACACAACTGAGAGGGGGGGTGAATCAGTTATACAAAAACTTGCTTTTACTTCAAACACTTGATTCTTCTTTGTTATTTAATAGCATATCAATTAACCATTCATGAAAGCATGAAGCATAAACACCAGAACAGATAAACATCAACACATTAGACACCAAGATTTTGACGTGGAAAACCTGGTCAAGGGAAAAACCATGGGGTGATTAACCCAAGGATTATTCTCTGTTAGAAGAATAAGAAAAATAGATGGCACATGCCAATTAGGGCTCACTACTCGAGCACACTAGTCAAAAGGAGGCACACTACCTACAAGAGACACACTATCTACAAGATAACAAGTATTACAAACTTGAACTGGAGATTGACATCTTTACCATGCCTGGATCAGTTCCGTTTAAGCCCAAACACTCTTGCTCTTCCTTTCGCACTTGTCTTTGCTATATCACTCTTATTACTGCCAGACACACTTCAAAATGAATTCACAAACCCTTATTTATACAAGGCATCGACTTAGGAACAATCATCTAAGTCGGCAAACACATACAAGATCATTTGTAAGACGTGTAATACATCCGGTCGGCCAGTCTTAGGAAGAACACCAATATCTGTGGTTATTCTTTGAATGCAAACTCTAACTTCAATGTGGACCACCAATAAGAATAGAACATGATCCAGAGATCATGAAAACCTTTCCTGAGTCATCAAGAACATCCGCACTTTATCAGCTTACTCGAATTCTTCTGTTCTTCATCTGAAACTTCAAGAACACAGCCTGTCATCACTGTCATAATGAAAAAGGTGCTTCTGGACCTCCAAACCATGAACAAATCTAGTTGTCACTTCACACAAACTTATTCAACACTCTCTCTAATCTGCAGAATGAGATAATGCAAGTCCGGAGCTCACCGGACCAATCTGTGACACTGTCACCACTGAATGCCTGCCAAAACTGGTTCTATTTGAGTGAACATAACTTCTTCAAATCTTCATGTGGACCTCTAAAATCTTAATTGGAACATCTCAAGACTCATATCTACAAACCCTTTAAACCGCATCCTCTAATCCTTAACCTATTGAGTACTTTTGCCTTCTTCTCATCACTGTTCTTCACTGTTCCTGATTGAGACTAATTTCCTCAATAACCTCAGTACACAGCTCATCCAATCCTTCTTATCAATGTAATATGAGTATGTTGATATCAATGACAACACTGGTTAACCTCATACTTGCAACAGAACCATCCTTAATTTTTTCTGTCCACCCCTAGAGAGACCCAGGGCTTCAACAACATCACAGTCACTAGAAACAATAGGGACAAATAGATCACACTTAGCAGCCAAAGTTTCCTATAGACCCCCCAAAATCCTCAACTAGAGCTGACCAACAAGTAGCTTCTTGTCCAGAAAAATTCTATTGTTGCGCTCCAACCAAATATGTCAAATTATCGATGTGGGGCCAATGATCCAAGCACTGAGGAGAAAAGAGGTCTTTACAGGGCGAGGCCCTAGACTCCTCCAAAAGTGCTCTAAAGAAGAAGCATGTGTACATGATATACGCTAGAGATTCCACCACAAATGCCAAATAAATTTCTCAAAGGAACACTAAAAGAAGAGATGGGGGATGCACTCCTCATGCCTACCACACAAAACACACATAGAGGGCCCCTAAAAACCATATTTTCATAGGGTCTTCTAGGTAAGGTACCTCCCTTAAACAACTAACCACAAGAAGAAGTTACACTTAGGCCAAGCAAACTTATTCCAAACCTGTTTCCACCAAGAGACCTCTGAGCTCCTAAACATTTTTCTTATCAAAAACTTGATAACCTAAGACAACATAAAATTTACCTTTTGGATCAAGACCCCAAGCGAACACGTCTCTCCCAGGAAGAGAAGTGCAGACACACCTTGACAGGATCCCGACAAGCTCCTGATAATCCCCAGCTGCCCCACACAGAGACCACTCATGCGGAACCTTCCATCTATACACACTAACTTGTCCCAAATTCTGAAAAGTTTTAAAATCAGCAACATGGCACCACCCAGCATCAATAAAATGCCTACTCAAATTCTACAGGTAGAGGTGAGTAGACAAAATGGGAGAATAAGCATTCTAAGAATCATGCCAGAAGAGAGCATCTTCACCACAATTGCAAATCCAAAACAACCCCTACTTGACCAACTTAGCACTCCTTTTGAGGGTACTCTAAATCATAGAACCCTTCCTGTCCAAATTGAAGCGGGCAACATCCACACTCTCAACTACACCCAAATACTTTGAGGTAAGAATTTTTTCCCACCATTGATATTTCTGCAAACACCACCACCAATACAACTTAGCTACTAAAGCTTGTCGATTCAAATTAGTTATACATAGAACCAGACCACACACCTGCTTCGGCCTACAAATAGTTTCCCACTTGACCAAACTCCACTTCCTAAGAAGTAGTTTGCCAGACCATAGGAACTGCTGAGACAAACTCTCAAAGTCTTTGATAAATTCAGAAGGTGCAGAGAGAACAAAACATCTGTACAGAGGAAGAGCTTGCACCACTGACTTTAGAAGAGTCACTCTACCCACAGAAGAGAGCCACGTATTAGTCCAATGACTAACCAAATTTCTAAACTTATTCTTAATCTCCTGCTAGAACAATTTAGGAAGTGAACAAATAGCAAGAGGAATACCAAGATACACAAAAGGAAGAGTGCCAATCTGGAAATGAAGGATACCAGTAATTCTCCTCTAAATAGCCTATGGAGTATGAAAGAAGTATATAAAAGACTTCCCCTCATTAATTTTCTAACCTGACATAGCCAAATAACAGTCTAGAATCCTACGACAACTAGAAGCCTCCTCAATCTTAGCTCTACCCATCAGAGTCATGTCATCAATAAACTACAAATGTGACTGAGGGGGAATATTATTTCCAAAACTCTAGCCCTTAATCAAACCAGTCTCCACCTGGGATCTAATAAATCTCCCCAAACCCTTTGCCAATAAGATGAACAGATAGGGGGATAAAGGGTCCCCTTGTCTGAGCCCCCTAGAAATACCAAACAACTCCATCGGTTCACCATTAATCAACACTAAAAAAGAAGGAGAAGTAACATAGCTCTTGACCCACTCAATCCATTCACCAGTAAAACCAAACACTCCCAGAATCTTAAATAAGAAGGCCCATTTAACCCGATCATAAGCTTTAGCCATATCTAACTTAATAAACATAGTTTTCTCTTTAGAATGATCCATAGAATGAATCATCTCAGCTGCAATGATTACACCATCCATAATTTGCCTACCAGCCACAAAACCCCCTTGCTCTTTAGAAATTAACCTACTTAGCTAGGGCTTCAGCCGCTCAGCAATCAACTTAGTAATAATCTTGTAAACTACATTACATAAGGCAATGGGCCTAAAAAGATCCAGAGAATTAGCCCCATCCTTTTTTGGAATGAGAGAAAGGAAGGTAGCATTCATAGATTCATCATTTTTTTATTCATGAAAGATTCTTGAATGACCTCCAACAAATCCAACTTAATCACTTCCCAGAACTCCTGGTAGAACTCAATTGGGAAACTATCAATCCCTAGAGCTTTTCCCTTTTTCATCTAAAACACAACAGTTTCAAGCTTCAACAAAGAAATAGGATTAAACAAAGAAGCATTCATTTCACTAGTGACTAAGGGTGGAATACTATTCAAAATATCAGCTTCATCCTCCTCTATAGGAAGGGAATCCTCAAATAGTAGAATAGAAAAGAAACAAACAGCCTCAGTAGAAATAGAAGCAGAGGAGGAGAGAATCTCCCCATTCGAAGACCTGAGAGAAGAAATGACATTACCTTGTCTCCTATCCTTAACTGAATTGTGGAAGAAAGAAGTATTCTTATCTCCCACCTAAAGCCACTCAATTTGGGACTTTTGTTTCCAAACAAATTCCTCACCTAATTCCCATTCCTCAAATTCTTTCACAGTAGCAGCTTCTAGCAAACCCAGATCCTCAGTGAGGCCCCGATCACGAATCTACCTGGTGATCAAGTCCAATTGAGCTTGAGTAGACTGCTTTACATAGAAAACATTACCAAAGTGTTGCCTATTCTAGAGTTTCAACCTATATTTCACATATTGGAGCCTCTTGGAGGAGTACATAGCGGTCCCATGTGATGGCTTCCCCGAATTCCACCAACCAGGAAGAAGATCATGGAGGGAGTCATCTCTCAACAACATGAGCTGAAACTTAAAAAACTTCTTTACACAATGTCGGGGTAGCTCACCAATAATTTTGATTGGAAAATGATCAGAACCCCATCCATCCAAAATATTAGAGCTAGTCAACCACCTGTCCCCCAACCAAAAATTGGACACCGGGAATCTATCTAGGCATTCAGAAATAGCAATGTCCCCACATCTCCTATTATTCCAAGTAAAGACCCCATTAACAAGCTTGATGTGAACCAAATTTAGGAGAGCCACATTAACCTTCAAGAGATCAGAAGAAGGCTCCAAGCGAACAATGCCTCCCCTCTTCTCATCCACAGAAACAATGGCACTAAAATCCCTGACTAGAATCCGCGAGAGATAAGGATCCAAAGTCCTCACATATCTGACAAAACCCCACAACTTTACCTTTTCATGAAGGTTAGCTGGAGCATAGATGTTAGAAAAGAGTACTCTCTCTCTAGACTCAAGATGAGAAGCAACAGAGGAAATCAAACCTCTACAAGAGTACCACCAAATTCGCCTGACTCTACGTGGGTCCCATAAGCATGCAATGCCACTAGAGATACCAAGTGCACCAACACATTGACACTAACTGCAACTCCAAATCTTTGAAGCCACACTCATCATACTATCAAATGATAACTTATTTTCCTGAAAAGAAAACCACATCAGGTGAATGAATACGAACCAATCCCGAATAGCCTTTTGTCTAGGGATACTATTCATACCCTCACATTCCAAGAGAGCACAATCATCGTTGGGGTTGGGAGAAGTGAGCATCAATAGTCCTCACTAAACCTGACTCAACCAATGTCTCACTAGCTAGCTTTACCTTTTCCAGGTCATTTTTTCTACCAACCTTAAGAAGTTTCTTAGGAGCCCCTTTTTTGAGGGTCTTTGGATGAAAACCCAAGGCTGTGGAAGGAGACTTACTTTTTCCTGAGTCTAGAGTACTCCGCACTTCAGATAGAACACCACCAACACTAGGAGAGCCACCAAAAGCTTCTAGTACCAAATCCAACGCTCCCTGAATAGGAGCCGGAGGAGCCAATTTAGTGTCCATCTGAGTACCCTGCTCACCAAGCTGGTCTAAACTAGGAATCACATTAGGTTGATCCCCAGGAACAACCTCAGTAAAAGATCCAATTGTTGCCTGCAAGCCTGCCTGAAAAACCTTCCTCTTGGACCAAATCCTCCAACATCTCAAATCAGTTGAAGGTATCCTCCTCCTTCCTATCCTTGAGGGATCTCTTTGGGCCTTGACCACGATTATGAGACTTAATCGGAATAAAACCTTCTTTATCAGCCCCACCTCCCTGCATGGGGGCTTTACCCTTATCTGATTTCAAATCAGGCTGAGCAAGAGCATTACTTGAACCAGTTGCACTAGAAGCTTGGGGACACCTCTACTGAAGATGAACATATTCATGACATAGCCGACACCTAAAAGGTAACGTCTCATAATCTAACCGCTGAGTCCAGGAGCAAGACCCAATAGTCATATCAATAGAATCTAGAAATGGCTAGCTCAATTCAATTTCAACACAAACCCTAGCATAAGAAAAAATTCTCTTATTCAAAGTTTGCTAAGAAGGACCAACAGGTTTTCCCATGAACAATGCAATCGACTACAATATATCACTTCTCCAGCATTCAAGCGGCAACCAAGGAAGACAAACCCAAACTGGGATTCTAGAAGGTAACTCGTCCACTAAGTTAAAGCTAGCATGTCATGGTTTAATGAAGAGACCCACTTGATTATAAAAATAGGGACCCCCTTCGAAGGCCCTATTCTAATTTGAGATACATGAAAAATCCACCATAAAGAAGTTATTTGTAGCCATCAAAATATCAAAATCTCTTTCCAGGTTCCATGTCTTGCAAATCCATGTATTAAGAAATGGGGGAGAAACCCTCATCTCCATGAACTTACAAATCAAAATATGAGTGCAGTAGTAGTTAATATCCTCAGCTACCAACTCCAATTATATTACTAAAACTGGTCGCTCCTGGGCCCTCTCCAAGCATCCATTCACCTTTGGCAATTTAAGGGAACCATTTCGGACCACATCCAATCTAGAAGAAGACTGAATGGGTATTCCAGCATCCTCCCCATCCATAGAAGAAGCATGACCCACCATATCCAAAGGCACATTCAAATCCATTTATACCAAACAAGTGAAGGCCCAAAATGCCCCCCACACCACGCTGAATCCAAAGCAATGGCTCCAAATAGGCATACCTCCACTAGAGACAACACCTCAAAGGAAGAAACCCCCCCAACGTGTAGCAAACATGAACCAGAGGGCACACAATAGAAGAAAACCTAGAGCTGGAAACCCTTAAACCTTGCACACCACCATCCGCACCAAAGAACGCCTCACAACCAAAAAAAAAAGAAACATTGAAGGAGACCCAGCCCCTTGACCTCCCACTGACATGTAATCCCCTGTGCACAGAGAAAGCTTGATCCTACAAGCTAGGGCTCAGGTGCCCTAGCTTTCTCTCCCATGCACATTGTTGCCATCTCCTCCCCTCCATTTAATAATTGTAATTCAAATGAATATAAAATTCCTATTGTCTCAGCTTGTAATTTATGTTCAGCTAAATGTTATTCAAAGTGATTATGAGTTTTAATATTGATATATATATATATATATATATATCAAAATACCTAATCAAATTTATTCACTTTATGAAGTTTTTAATAAATTTGTTGTTAGTTAACTATGTAGCTATTGTTTCAGATCTCTTGGGGAAGATTTTCTACAACAATCGATATAATTATTCATATCCATAAATCCTCATTGATTTTAGAGTCAGTTGATAATTTATAATTTAGAAATTATAGTATTTCCTTTTAAATTAAAATAAATTGATTATATTAGTTTAATTTATCTTGTTATTATATTTAATTAGTTAAAAACTTTGGGTAGGCATTACAATGTATATCTAACATAAACCATAGATGAAGAACATAGCACATCATCACACAATAATCAATAAAACAAAACATAAACAAGATGTCTAGAGAGCATTCTCAATAATATAGCCAACTAGGCCTCACATGTGATCCTAAACTAGGCCTACGTAATGCTTTAAAAATTGAACTACAAACAAGGGAAGTTGAGGTGGTTTCTCACCATCCTTGTATACAATTGCCTTGACCTATCCTAGTGTACCATTCACAAGAGCTACATGCAGTGACAAATTAGAACATAGCATAACTTCTTGGCCAATCCCCAAGAGGATCTTAGCTTCTAGTTGTTTATCATCTAGATTTGGGCATGTTACCCCTTTTAGCTACACCTCATGGGATAGGGAAATTGGCATTGCTAAAGATTGTAGCATATGATTATTATGTAGTGAAACCAGCTCATTTGTTACAAATAAATGTATGGAGAATAGAAAATGTGATTGATTAACATATGTGAGTGAAGAACTTGAGCGTGACATTAGAAAATGCCAATTTACATCTATATGCTCTGCATTCCTTATATTTGTGAGAAGTGAACAAAAAGCAACTTGTGTGAGTTCCTCACTGATTTGAAAAATTATTTTGGTCAATGTAATTAATGTGGTGAATCTTCACCATCGTGTTCCACCATAGGAAGTTCAAGCATACACAAAGATGTCCTTGACTAGTGATAGCTTGATAAGGTCACCAAATAGCACAACTAAACATCCCCCTAATGCGATATGGTTTTGGGCAAGGAATACCTCACACAATCTAATATCAATTTGTTCTAGCAACTTTGGGCCAATGGAGCTCTATTCATCTATCAGAATGTAACGAATGAAATAAATTCTCTATTGGAATGTAGCAAGTGCCTACTCTTGTAGGAGGTTCATTTCTCTGATTGGTATTTGGAGTGGGAATGAATTATTGAGGCTTGAATGCTAAAATACGCAACACCAGTTTGTACGAGAAGTAGCAATGGTGAAATTGGCCACGGGGAGCCATCCTCATGTGTGTAGATTTGATGCTTCAGATCAAATGCAAATTTCTAGATCCTATAGTTCCTTGAATGGTGATTTCTAGTGGTGGTTGTAAACTAATGGCAGAGAGATGTGACACAATAATATCATATGATTTTTTCTACTAGATGGAGGGGTTACTTTGTGCTTCTTGATTAAGAGCATTTTGGACTTGAAATGTTGGGTGGTTGGAGTAAATGAAATCAATAGCTATCAATTTTAGTAGTGGATTGAAGGATGGATCTACTCAATCGTGGTTTAGGTAAATGCCACTTTGGCCAAGCATGTCAAGGCTATTTAATTAAAATGATAGGCTTGGGTGCAGGCCTAAAAAGACTTGCCATTCATCAGGAATGTTATCTTGCACTTCATATCCTCTAGCTGAAGGATTGTCATCATCAATGTCTGGAAGTTGATCTAGTGACGTGCAATGCAAATAACATGGATGGTAGTTGCATGAGAATATTTCCCAATTTTCTATAATTTATAGTTTTGATGCATCAATATCATTGTGAATGCTATGAAATGGGTAGTATAATAGTCATTTACTCTAGGAAAATGCCTCAAAACATTTGTCATCTTTCGCTAGGATGGTCATGAAGTGTGGGGAGACCTAAATAATGGATGGTGTGGACTACTCTATCCATTTATTTTTCTTTCATGATGCTTTGAAGGTATATTTTTGAGGCACTTCAATGAGTGACAATATTTTAAGCTCTATAGGTCATTCTATGTATGATTCAATGAAGGTGGGAAATGGGGTGTTGGATGTGGTTGAGACTAGAATATGCTAGACATGTTTTTGGCTATTATTTAGACAAACATATGGTGTGCTAGATATTGAGATGGGTGATTTTAGAAAAAGGTGGAAAGTCTCCTAGCACCAATATCATGATCCACGAGGCTCTTAGTAAGAATTTTTTGAAAAGAAATAGGGGCTGGCCTATCAGAATCAGAATTGGTTAAAATGCAAGTCATAATAGTGTTGTATGTTCCAGACTTGTGCTTAGCTTTAGATGCATATTCTGCAATATATTTGAGCATTGCATTTGTTGAAAGAATAGGCTAGATATCTACATTGTCTCTCAAGATAAAGAGGATAAATTGGTTGTGAAGATTCAGGCAATCATCATTGTAGGCTAGGATGTGTTTAGGTTGGTCATTCTCAGCAATTGAAAGACTAGATTTCTCTTGTATGTTTCAAGAGGCATTATAATGACAAGTCAGAGATGTCCCTTTCATCTTTAGGCATGTTAATAGGGTACATTTTGTGTGGTGTTTCACATGATTGACCAACTCATTGTAATCAGTGGAAGGGCTGGTTTCTACTATCATTCTTATATCCATGAAGTAAGGGTCGTCTACCTGATATTTTGGTTGAAATTTTGGTTTCATAATTCAAGGCTTTGTGGGTTCCAGGCAAAGACATATCTATCAATATAGTTAGGTACTTTTGTATAGATTGAAGGTTGTTCCTGTGAGACATAAAAGTTGCATAAGAATATTAACCAATGAAACTAAATTAAACAAAACAATTATACCTTCCTTCAAATGGAAATTTACCTCACTGATCGATTGTATTGAAGTGTATAGGAGCTCCAATGAATCCTCTCCTCTGATTTAAGTGAGTGTGGATTTATCAAATTACTAACATTGCCTAAATAAATGAAAATGGATGAATGAATTCAACATCATAAGCTCACATAGAAATGAAAAGTGGACCCATTTGGTTTGAAGAAGGCTTTATTTATATATTTTTTATGATGGAGAGATAAGGATTTGATTTGAAGATAAGGACTTGATTTTTTCTTTATTTGATTATGTGAGTTAAAAAGAGGAAATACATCAAGAAGAAGATAAGATTTGAAAGTGGAGAAGGATTTAATTTTTTCTTTAAAAGGAAATAAATCAAGAAGAAGATAAGATGAGATATGAGAAGATAATTGATAAGATTGTCTAATTAATTTAATGAATAATATACACATGAGTAAGAAATGGAAAGAAATCAAGAAGATGTGATTTAGGTTTAGTAATTAAATAAATATTTGATTTATTTAATTAATGTTGGAATATGATTTAATTAAATAATTAATTGTAAATTATTTAATTAATGCTAGGAAGTGGGAAAATTAACTTAATTAAATAATTAATTTGAATTATGTAATGACCATGGAAGAATAAGATAGAATAATTTTAATAATGATAGATGAATTTAATTAAATAATTAAGAATTATTTAATTAATGTGAAAGCATGGAAAATGAATAACTAAGTCAGAAAGTAATTTGAATGTGATGAAAATGTATTGGTGAATTTTAGATGTCTACATTTTGCCCCTCTTTGAGATGGTGTTGCTAAGTAACATCATTTCAAAGAAGTTTAAAACATACTGTTGTGTTGGATAGAAGAAGACTTTGGTTTAGAAGAATATGATTGGATTAGAAATGATGATGCCCCAGTCAGGTAGAAGAAGTACTTAGTAGATTAATTAGTGGGTTGAATGATGTCCCCTCGAGAGGATGGGTAAGTTTGAACAATAATAATGTTCTCTCAAAATGAATGGATGTGAAAAAAAGGTTTGATAAAAGATGGAAAATTGGTGGAAGAAGAAAAAATATAGAAAAAAGGGAGAAGATAAAAAGATAGATGCAAGAATGATGGATTTATTATGAGTAGTAGCTATGATAACTTGAGTAGAGCAATCCATTATTTAATATAGCAAAATGGATATTATACACCAAGGTATAAGGAACCAGGGTGATTTTGTATCCTTTGCATGGTCTTAACATTGCGGACAAAATGGGTGTTCTTATACATGCCCAATGTAATAGAATCTTTCTAGAAATATGAAGAAAACTTAGAGCATAATAAAGTCTAATTGTACAAAAGGTATTGAATGAACTTATATGCAAAGGACAATTGGTATGCAAAAATATTATTCCAACCCACACAAGATAAGTATTAGCTAGAGTAGTAAGAACATTGAACAAACATGGCACGCCAAAATCAAAGACTATGTCCCATTCTATGTCATTCTTAACACACCAAGATATAGAAATATCTAGGTGGCATTTAAAAGCAATTAAGGACACAAAAGATAAATCAAAAAGAAAAATGCCAACTAAAAGAAACCATTTAGCCATCGTAATTTCTTGGCAAAAAGATGTGAGTTATATGAGATTGTGTCAGATGTAGGAAAGATCTATCCTATTATAGGCATGGTTTTGGATGATATCTCTAGATGTTTAGGCAATGCACACTTAGGTATCATGGTGTTTCAAAAGGTAGTCTTACCTATGATTTTACATGAAAGATTTATGTTTTGATGTGTAGTTTGCTTTTATTGGGTATCAAGTCTAATGGATGCACATTTATTATGGGTGATGGATAGTGAAATATTTATTATGGTTTGTGGTAGGTGACGAGTTTTATTTTGAAAATTTTGACTCAATGATACTAAATCCTATTTAGGATGATAAGATATATACCAAGAATGCCCCTAGTTAGGTACAAGATTATTTATTATGGAATGAGATAGGTGATACTTATTATGAAAAATGGATGGGGTAGGATAATATCAATTTTTGTCAATTATCAAGCTATGGTAGTGGGATAAGTGAATAGATAGGAAAGATAGTATTTGGTGGATTGTATGGGATAGATGAGAACATGATAGATGGTGGATAGTAGCCTCTACACATGACACTTGTTTGCTAGGTTTTCACCATGGTACTTTCCCAAAGCCGCACCAAAGTGGTTTTCACCATTATATGAATGACTTATCTTTACTATTTTGATATTTAAAAAAAAAAACTTGACTTTTTCACTAGCTAGTATATCTGAGGGTCAAGTATAGAATCACTTGAGGTGAATGATGTTTATTAGTTCTTCAAGAGGCTAGCTGATGTAGTCATGACCAGGGGGTTTTATCAAACTACCCAGTCATGCAACAACAACACACAATGGAAGCACAAATGAAATTATTTTATTAACATCAAAAATATCAGCAATTACAAATCCATTGGCCCTTTAGCACTATATTGTAGCACCAAATCAATAGTTGACTTTTGCACTATCAATAACTTCAAGGAAAAATGAAACTCCTTACATAAGCCTTATTGGCTTATCAAAAAATGTTAGCATCCACGAATTGGCTAACCAATTCAATAATTTTCTGAGTAAGTGATATTCTTTCAATCCGTGGTTTCATTCATTCATGAACCAAAGGCTTGACTTTAGTTGGGTAACGTTTGTTATCAATATAGGCTATCAGCAAACTTACGAACTCAAAAAAAAAGGGAACCGGTGAACTGCCAGGTTCGGACCCTGCCAAAATCTTTAACTAGCCATAACTTGGGCAAATTTTGTCTAGATCTCACCAAATTGAAACTATAGATACCCATTTGGGTCATCTACAAGATGATGCCTTTACTTGGGTAAATTTTTTTTTGATTCGCTCAAAAACAAAACTGCAAAGAAAATAAAGCGAAAACCAACTTAGAAAAAAAAACGTATTATTTTTGGTGACATAGGATTGCTACTAGACCCGGATGCTCCTACATTAGACATGTTGGGTAAGTGAAATGTTCCATGATTTGGAAAACTCATGAACATTTGAAAATGTTTGGTATGGTGATCCCATGCTTGTTCTTTATCCAAACCTACTCTTTATCTACCTAACCTTTCCTCTTCATCACTTGCTGAAATGATTCACTTGCATTTGCACCTCCTAAGCTACATCCTTCTGAACAAATTTCCAAATGTTGAAAATGTGATTTGTTTTGTTTCCTCTCCAAACTAGCACTCTTTTGTTCAATATTTACAATTTTTACCTTGTTGGCCACTGCTTTAGGCTATTGCCATTGCACAAAACCAATACCACTCCCTTTATCTTCAACCTTAGTATCCTTCATGGGACCCTTCATTGAGTAGTTCCCAATCTCCCCTTTAACCTATATCAACTATTTGTTAGAGTTGCAACAAACTATCAAACTACTCTCTTTCACGTGGGGTGTCTTCTCTTTTACTGAACTTAGCATATACTTCTGTCCACTTTTCACAATAGTATACAAATTTCTTTTACCATCTTAGATTTCTTCCATATTGAATTGCCAAGGTCTACCAAACAACACATGACAAACACTCATTGACATTACATCACACAATACTTCACCCTTATATGACCCAATCTGAAAACTAACCATGCATTGGTCTTTCACTAGTAATTCATGTTCTTTTTGCAACCAGGTAACTTTATAAGGACTAGGATGCCTCATCTTTTTCAAACCTAGATTTTCTACCATTTCTTCTAAAACTAGGTTATCAGTACTACCACTACCTACAATTACTTTGCAACAATTACCTCTAGACTTGTAGACAATTCTAAAAAGACTTCTCCTCTGAGATGCTTCCTCCTTCTTCACTTCTGGTGTTATCAAAACTCTCTTGAACATAGGAGACTCTCCTTCTTCAGGTTATTTTTCTTTTGGTGATGCTACACTCTCTTCATTTTCTTGGACCAGGTTATTTTTGGCCATACTTTTCTTATTCTTCTCTTGATGTAATTGTTGACATTCATAAGCTCTATGTCCTGCCTCAACACATTGAAAATATTTCCCATGGAATCCCTTGTTACTACTACCACGTCCTCCTAAAGAGTATTCTCTTCCTCTCACTCCTTGACTCGACTCCTTATTCCATTTGGAATTTGTTTCTTCTTCCTTAACTTGTTTACCTTTACCACTACTTTCTTATCCTCGTCCAACTAAGAATTTCCCTCTTCCCCTGGCATTACTCTGTTGTCTTCTCTCTATCTCTTCTTCTACTTTTAAATCATATTGATATGCTTCCAGTAGCGTAGAAATCTTCAACATACTCATCTCATATCTTGTATATTAAACCTCAACCCATTGATATATCTAGCTACTTTCTCTTTATCCATTTGATGATGTCCAGATCTAATGACCATTTTATAAAACTCTTTCATGTAGTCCTTTACACTCATATGTTTTTGCTTCAAGTTTTGAAGTTTCCTGAACATCTCCAACTCATAATCTCTAGGAATAAATTTGGATTTCAATTAAGTAACCATTTGATTCCACCAGGTTATTCTCACATCTCCATTAGCCACTCTTTCTCTTTGCAATTCCCTCCACCATAAGGTAGCATGTTCTTTGAGTTTCGTTTGTGCCAATCTCACCCTCTGAGGGTCACAAATGTTTTTATATTCAAAATATTCTTCTAATTCTCCTATCCAATCTATCAATTCATCAAGATTCAATGTTCCAAAAAAATTAGAAATTTCTATTTTGTTACATCCTCCAACTCTGGCAAACACTTTGAAGAACCGTTCTTCTCCAACATCTATTGGCTATTTATGTTCTCCTTCTCATTCATCTTCCCCAACTTCATCCTCATCATTAACATGACCTTTCATGCAATCTAGGTCTCTTCTCAATCCAGCAACTAAATCTCTCAACTTGTTCCTCATTTCAACACAGAACTATTTGAACATGTCTTCCATCCTGGAAATTCTTCTTCTCAGGGGCATCTTCTCAAATTACAACCACTACTGCTTAGTCTCCACGCTCACTATGGAAACAGAATCATCTTCTACTCACAACTCCAACGTCTCCTTCAACCATTAGTAATTATGAGGACTCCTCTTCACACCCGCAATACTCTCTCAAGCCCTCTAAGACAATCCTTCAAACTTTCTGCAACGTATCTCCTCCTAGCAAGAAACCATGCTTTGTTACCACTTGATGCAATCATGACCAGGGGTTTTTATCAAACTACCCAGTCATGTAGCCATAACACACAATGGAAGTACAAATGAATTTTTTTATTAACATCAAAAATATCATCATTTACAAATCCATTAGCCCTTAAGCACTATACTATAGTACAATCTATAATGTGCTTACAACACCAAATCACCTCGTAGAAAAAATATAGGAATCACCCCCAATAAATTACTCCACATTCTTCGACAATCCCCCTAGATTGTACCCCCATTTTGGTTTTCTTCTCCATATTTATCATTCTCCACTTAAAATAGTTCAACCGCCATGATACATTAGCAAAAGCAAGAACTACTAGGTAGTTATAGAAACTTAAATGTTACTACCAGAGCCTCCACATAATATATCCCTATCACCATAGTGTTTTCCATTCTATAATATATAGAAGCTAGCTCAAGAAAGTTTGCTGAAAATCACATGTTATCGGCAAAAATCATATGTTATAAACTCTCGATATAAGTGCCTATTAGCAAACTATCAGTTTTCTAAACCTTCATTATAAGGGCCCATTGGAAAAAGTATTCTTTAATGAACTTATTGGTGAATTGACCTATTCACAAACCTTTCTTTGAATATCTTGTCGGTAAAATATGTTTTCCACCAACCTGGAAACATCCCTTGTTATCGACAAAACAAAGATTTTTTGAAAGTACACAATTGCCCATATTATCAAAAAATTATGACTTCCACAAACCTCAGGGTAACTTATTGGAGAAACTTAATTATCCCAAACCATCAAAAATATTTGATTTCCCTTTATTGGTAAAATTGAGCTTTTCTAAACCTAGTCGGCAAATCGACAACTTTTAGAAACCCTGAACTAGTTCAAAAATCTTAAGTTGTGGTGGCGAAGCAATTTTTCCTTCTATCCCCAAAATTAAACTTTATGAAACTCAAATAGTCAATAGTTGACTTTCGTAGTATCAACAACTTCAAGCAAAAATGAAACTCCTTACTTAAGCCTTATCCACTTATCAACAAATGTTAGCATCCATGAATTGGCTAGCCAATTCAAAAAAAATTTGAGTAAGTGATATTATTTCGATCAACAGTTTCATTCATTCACAAACCAAAGGCTTGACTTTAGTTGGGCAACATTTGTTGGCGATAAAGGATATTGGCGAACATATGAATTCATGAACTCATGCTTTTATCAATAGAGTGCTGAAACTCGAGCTTTCACTGATAATGAGCTTTGTCCCCATTGTGAAGTTGAGGTAAATGAAAAAAATAGTATTACATAGAAGCCTGTCAGTGAATCAAAAAAAAGAATCAACAAACTGCCAATTTGAAACTTGCCAAAATTTTTGATTGGCCATAACTTGGGCAAATTTTCTCCAAATATCACCAAATTGAAATTGCAGATACCCATTTGGGTCTTCTACAAGATGACGCCTTTATTTGGATAAAATGAATATGCATTTTCTCAAAACCAAAATTACAAAGAAAACAAAGCCAAAACCAACTTAGAAAATAAAACATATTTTTTTGGTGACACACGATTACCAGTTAACCCAGATGCTCGTGCATCACTAGCCCTCTGGTGTTGCATGTTGGTAAGCAACTAATCCATAGATAGTTGTAATGATAAAAGGTCCTTTCCAATTTGGTTTAAATTTTCTCCTTTTCTCTCATTCTTGTTCATTTTGTTGATTCTCTTTGAGGACAAGGTCACCAATTTCAAAGTGGCAGGTGGTTCTGATATGCTTCAAGGTGATTTAGGGCATGAAGATGCCTCTCATCCAGAAGTTCTAACTCATGTAACCCTGATATGTGATACTCCTCATCTATGAGGTTCTGTACTCAAATCCAATCACGACTAGCATCATTGATAGTCTTTTCAAAAAATTTAGGATGGTTTCATTGGTAGGTGTGCGGATACTGGTATAGTATGCCCATAAGGTTGGATTTAGTTAAAGATGGCAATCATGACCAGCATCATTGATAGTGTTGTTTAGGATTTTTAGGATGGTTTTATTTGAGTCCCCAGCTTGGCCGTTACCTTGTGGGTAGTAGAGGGTGGAAAAATGATGTTGGATATGGAATTTATTGCAAATGGACTAAATTTATTGATTCTTAAAATCCCTACCATTATTTGTGATGATGGCATGGGGAATTCCATACTAACAAATGATGTAATATAGGATAAACTTATCTATTTGGGTAACAGTAATGTACGTGAGTGGAATTGCTTTGACCCACTTAGTGAAGTACTCGGTAGTGGTTATGATAAATTTGTGGCCATTGTATGATGGAGGGGTTATTTTACCAACATTATTGAGCCCTCACTATGAAAAGGATGAAGGATTTCTTATTGGACGCAATTCTTGAGATGGTGCATAAATGAGATCACCATGTTGTTGGCACTGCAAACATTTCTTAGCAAATTGATGGGCATCTTGTTCCAACTAGGCTAGTAGTATCCTGTTCTCAACAACTTCTTGGAAAGGGTGGGACCACTAGAATGTGTGCCACATATTCCCTCATGTACCTCATGGAAGACAGTTTGTGCTTCTTTCAAGTTTAGGCACCTAAAAAGAGTACTTCAATATAGTGTATCACCCAAGATGGTAAAACAATATGATTGGCAAATGAAGGTTTTTCTTTAGTTGGTGGATATGTTTGGTGGAAGGGACTAATCATGGAGGTAGGTGTAAATGTCTTGATACCAAGGGGAAGTAGGTCCAACTAGTTCACAGATGAGTTTAGAATTTGGGACATCATATGTGGGGATAAAGAGTTATACCACAAGAAACTCACATCGTTGGTTGTTGGTTGGTATGTCAATAAGTGAGCGAATCATTGCCATTGCATCTATATCTTTTTATTTAACCCAAGTACTTGTTCAAACTAAATATTTGAAAAATACTTATTAAGTCATCAACCATTTTCATGTAGCGGATTAGCTTGTCATCCTTGGAATGATATTCATCATTATTTTGCTTGATAACCAAAAATGAATTTCCATACAGGTGTAATGTATCAATGTTCCATTGGAAAACCATTTTCAATCCTATAATAAGAGATTCATACTCGGTAATGTTATTAGGGCATCAAAATCTAATGTTGTATGCCTTAGGGATGCAATCACCTTGATGGGTGATGAAGAAAATTTCTGCTTTAGAACCATGAGAAGTGAATGATCCATCAAAGTATAGTTTTTATTTTGTTTATGGGATGTCTGAGCATATGGATTAATCTAGGAATTATGTGATAAGTGGATGATCTGAGTGAATAGGAGCATTGACAAGTTGATCTGCTATAAATTGTCCCTTGATAGCTTTTTAGTTCTGATGCAGAAGCATCCTAGGTTGATAGGCAATCTTGCATCAACTAAAAATATTTTGATTTATTTTCTTTTCCTGCATTTTAGTTACATTTCATTGAGTACAGTCTCAACAGATTTCACCACATTCTATGATATCATCATTTCAAAGCTCATGGAGCAAGATGAAGTCTATACTATGTCATCTCCATCATATCCATATTTCATGAGGTTTGGAATTGTTTGTGGAGAGTTATTGCTATTAGAACATCATTAGAACTCACAGAACAAAGAATTCAACATTCAATATGAACATACAACATTTGTGGAGCATTCCCCTAACTTACAAAGACAAATAGAACACTTCACAAGGCATAATGGTACCAGATAGATCTTCATTGAGAACCACAACACATTTCATCCATTTATAGAGCATGACCACATGATGTAGGCTGACCTACATGTTTCATCAAGCATCGACTTTTAGAACCTCTTAATGTCAACACAAAGAATTCCTTGAGCTGGGGAATGATATATAAGCCTTCAATAGATTTATTAGGAGGATAGTGAATAGTGAATACGATAGAAAGTTTTTAGTCATTAGTTGTGTATATGTGTAAGGCACTTCAAAGATATATCTTTCATGTAATTTTTCTAGAGGACAGGTTTATGAGCCCTTAAAAGTCCACATGTTGCCAGAATACAAGTATTGTAATTGTCTGAGATATTGAATCTATAAATCTTCCATTGTGAATCATTCTTGTGTGGTTTCTGTTGTGTTTAATCAAGTTGCATGGTTGGATAGTTCATTCTCTAGACCCTCCATCCATGATTGCATCAAGTGGTCTCAGAGCAAAGTTTGTGAATCCTTTGGGAGAGATGGCATTCTAGAAGATCTTGAAGAGAACAAATCACTGATCTGAGGTAGTCTGCATGTGTTTGTTAGTAGTGTACCAATTGTGAGGTAGTTGCAACCTTGTAGTGAGATCACTGAATTGAGGTAGTTGCACTGGTTCTGAGGAAGAGATGCCACAAAGGAGGATGCCTACTATAGCCAATGTTGTTGAAAGAATGTAAGAAATTATAGAGATGATGAGAACAATGAAAGTTAGATTAGATGCTATAGAAGAGGATAGAAGGAGAGGTCTAAACCCTAGACATGAGGATGAGAGTGATGATGATGAATTTGAAGTTGACAACCAAAATGAAGAAACACTAGAAGAAGGGGAATCAGATTAGGTAAAGATGTTGAAAGATATTTCTAAGATTGGTAAGAGACCTAGGATGGAAAATTCAAACTATGTCAAAAATTTGAAACATAAAGAGTTGATTGATTAGATAAATTACATGGATGAATACTTTGAATATGAGGAAATAGAAGATCCAGAAAGAGTGAGATTCATAAAAACTAAGTTGAAAGGACATGCTGCTATTTGGTGGAAAGAAGTTCAATTGGATAGACATAGGAGAGGAAAAGAGAAAATCACAAAATGGGACAAGATGATGACAAAATTTAGGAATTGTTAAAGAGATTACAAAACCTAAGACAAAAGGAGAATACAATGGAAGAGTACAATAAAGAGTTCCACAAGATCATTATTAGGACTCGACATAGTGAAGCAAGAAAGGAGAAAGTGTTGCGGTAAATGAATGGACAGAGGATAAACATTCAAGAAGAACTAAGTTTGGTAAGGATGACAATAGTGGAAGAAGCATATCAATTTGTGTTGAAAGTTGAAGAAAAGTTGAATAAGAGAGATGAGAAAAGCTAGACCAGTAGAGGAGGAAAATTCTAGAGAGGTAGAACACAATGTGGAGAAGGAAGACCATATGTGGAGCAAAACAAGGAGAGTCTAGACCCTATTGCAAAGAGGAAAGAGACAAAAATTCATACCACTAAGGGAGAGATGATAGAAGTTTCTACCACAGTAATAGAGGAAGCCATAATTCTTACCGCAATGAAGGATACTAGAGAGATAAAAGAGGATTTGACAAGAGATCATTCAAAGGAACCTGTTTCAAGTGTGGATGTGAAGGACCCTAAGCATTTGAATGTCATCAAAGGAATACCAATAAAAGGATAGAGAATAGTGCAACAGAATCATATGCGGAGGAAGAACCAATTGGATCACCTAGTTCAGTAGGGAAACTAGAGAAGGGTGAATCATTAGTCATGAGGAGAGATTTGTTCCAAGCAGAAGCAACTGAGGATGCATCGCAAAGGAAAAGTTTTTTCTGGACAAGATGCAAATTAGGAGGTAAATGTTGCAAGGTTATCATTGATAGTAGTAGTACAAACAAATTGGTTTTAGAAGAAATAGTGAGGAAGTTGAATCTAGAGAGGTTGAAACATCTAAAGCCCTACAAGATAGCCTGGATTCAAGATGAGTACTAGGTATTGGTGAGCGAAGAATGTTTGGTGAAATTTCATATACGATCTTATAATGATGAGGTATTGTGTGATATTATGTTGACCGATGTATGTCATATATTGGTGGGAAGACATGGTAGTATGATAGAAAGTAAATACATTATGGAAGGAAGAATACATATACTATAACATCATATGGGAAGAGACATATCTTGATACATTTGGGGGAAGAGGGGAACAAAAGTGAAGTATGCGACAATGCTAGAATCTCTTTAGTGGATGGAAGGAAATTTTGGGATGGATTGAGACATGAGAACATGTGTTTTGTATTGATTCCAAAGAAGTGAAGAGCCCTAAGTGCCAAAACTACTACCGCAAAAGAAGAAAAACCACCACAGGAGGAAATAACTGAATTGTTGATAGAATACCAAGATATTGTATCAGAGAATGTGCCAGAAGGATTGCCACCAAACTAGAATATTGGTCATCATATGGATCACATACCTAGAGCTAGTTTGCCAACAAAAGTGGCAAATAGGATGACCCCAACAAAAAATGCGGAGATAAAAAGACAAATATAAGAGCTATTGATGAAAGGATTGATTAGAGAAAGTTTAATCCCATGTATGGTACCAACAATACTAGCACCAAAGAAGGATAGAGAATGGAGGATGTGTACATACTCAAGAGTAATCAATAAGATCATAGTCAAGTAAAGATTTCCATTTCCAAGTATGGATGACATCATGGATTGTTTGAGCAGAGAAAAATATTTCACAAAGATTGACCTAAAGAGTGGATACAATCATATTAGAATCAGAGAAGGAGATGAGTGGAAGAATGCATTCAAGACAAATGAAGGATTGTATAAGTGGTTAGTCATGCCTTTTGGATTAACTAATGTACCAAGTACTTTCATGAGATTGATGAATGAGGTTTTGAAATAAATTCTTGGGTAAGTTTGTTATTGTCTACTTCGATGATATTCTAATTTTTAGTAGAACAAAGGAAGAATAGTTGTTGCATATTACACAAGTACTTTAGAGGCTAAGAGAAAAGAAATTGTTGGTTGACATCAAGAAATGTAGTCTCATAAAGATAGAACTAGTATATTTGGGATTTGTGATTTCTGTGAAAGGATTGAAGATGGACCCAGAGAAAAGAAGAGCAACTATTGAGTAGCCAATAAATGTGAACATTGGAAAGGTAAGATACTTTCATGGATTAGCAAGTTTCTTCTGGAAATTCATCAAAAAATTTAGTACTATATGCACACCAATGACAGAGACCATGAGAGGTGACTAGAAGGATTTTTAGAGGACATTAGGAGCACATAAGATTTTGAATTGTTGAAGCAAAAGGTGAAAAAACAACCAGTATTAGCATTACTAGATTTTGAGAAAGTATTTCAAGTTGATTGTGATGCTGGTGGAAATGCAATAGGAGCAATGTTAAGTCAAGAAGGGTGATCAGTAGAAAATTTTAGTGAAAATTTGAATGATTCAAGGAAGAGATATTCAGTTTATGATTAGGAGTTCTATGCCATAATTCAAGCCTTGAAGAAGTGGAGACATTATTTTTTGCCAAAAGAATTTGTGTTGTACATTAACCATCAAGCTTTGTAGTATTTGAATAGTTAGGGTAAGTTGAGTTAATGACACATGAGATGGGTAGATTTCATGCAGAGCTACACATTTGTATTGAAGCATCAGAGTGGAAAGTCAAACAAAGTTACAAATGCATTGAGTAGAAGAAGAAACTTGTTGACAGAGATGAGGCTAGAAGTACTAGGTTTTGAAGAACTTAAGCACATGTATAAGGATGATCTAGATTTTGTGGAAGCATGGAAAGAATATAAAGAACCTATTGGGATAGATAGAAGCAAGTGGTTGAATTATTTCATTCAGGAGGATATGTTGTTCAAAGGAAATCAGTTGTGTATTCCTAGGAGCTCAATGAGAGAGAATTTGATCAAAGAGAAGCATAGTGATGGACTAACATGAAATTTTTATATTGATAAGATAGTAGCTCTAGTGAATGATAATTATTTTTAGCCTCATATATATAAGGATGTAAGGAGATTTGTTTAAGGTTGCAGAGTTTGTCAAGTTGTAAAAGAGAGTAGTGAGAATACTGGATTATACAAACCTTTGACAGTACCAAAGAGACCTTGGGAAGATATAAGCATGGATTTCGTATTACATTTGCCTAGAAAACATGGGACATGATTCTATATTTGTAGTAGTGGACATATTTTCAAAGATGGCACATTTCATTCCTTGTAAGAAGACAAATGATGTTGTACATGTTGCTAACTTATTTTTCAAAGAGATTGTGACATTGCATGGATTACCAAGGAGTATAGTTTTAGATAGGGATACAAGATTCATAGGATATTTCTGGAGGGCATTGTGGAAGAAGATGAAGACAAACCTAAAGTTAAGTTCAACATTTCACCCACAAATAGACAGACAAACATAAGTGGTAAATAGGAGTTTGGGTTACCTGTTGAGATGCTTAGTATGTGATAAGGTAGGAAATTAGGATATAATTCTACCACAAGAAAAGTTTGCATACAATAACTCATTGAGTAGAAGTACCAGGAAGACACCATTTGAGGTTGTGATTAGAGTACAACCCATGGGAGTTTTAGAGTTGAGAGACATCGATATGGATAATAAAAGGAGTGCAGAGAGAGAAGAATTTGTAGTATACATGGAGACACTACACACTCAGTTCCATAAGCATTTGGAATAGATGAATAGCAAGTATAAGCGACAAGCAGATGAAAAGAGGAGACAAATAATTTTCTGTCAGAGATGAAGTCATGGTATATATCAAAAAAAAACATTTCAAGTGGGGACATACAACAAGATGAAGATGAGAAAGTTTGGACTATGTAGGATTCTTAAGAAATTTGATTCAGGAAATGCATATGAAGTAGAATTCTTGAAGAATTTGGTATATCACCCATATTAAACATTACAGATTTATATTAGTATCATGAGGGAGAATCAAGTGGTAGCACAAAATTTGGATTGAAGGATCAGTTACCACAGCAGCAACTAGAGTAGATAGAGAAGATTTTGGACAAAAAAATTTAATGCAATACTAGAGGAAAGTAGTATAAAGAGTATCCAGTTAAGTTGAAAGGAAGACTAGACAAAGATTCATCATGGATTTCTTAGGATGAGGTAGACCACATCAGTTTTCCTCTAACCCTAGAAAAGTGAGGGACTCACATTTCAAACAACCTTAGGTGTCTAATGCATGAGCATCCCAGGTTGATAGTCAATCTTGCGTCAACCAAAAAAAAATGATTTCTTTTCTTTTCTTACATTTCAGTCAGTACAGTCTTAGTAGATTGCACCACATTCTACCACATCATCATTTCATAGCTCATAGAGTAGGATAAAGACTCAATACTATGTCATCTACATGATATCCAAATTTCATGAGATTTGGAATTGTCTGTGGAGAGTTATCTCTATCAGAACAACATCAGAACTCATAAAACAAAGAATTCAAAAATTAGTATGAGCATACAAGGTTTGTAGAGCATTTCCATGACTTGTGGAGCCAAATAGAACATCTCACAAGATTTAATGGGACCAAATAACTATTCATTGATAACCACAACACATTTCATCCATTTGCAGACGATTACCACATGGTGTAGGCTAATGTACACATTTCATCAAGCATCAAGTTTTAGAACCTCTTCATACCAACATAGAGCATTCCTTGAGCTAGAGATTGATATATAAGCCTTCAATAGATGTATTAGGAGGATAGTGAATAGTGAATATGATAGAAATTTTTTAGTCTTTAGTTTTGGCTTTATGGAAGGCACTTAAAAGCTATATCTTTCATGTAATTCTACCGGAGGATAGGCCTGTGAGACCTTAACAATCTGCATGTTGCCAGCATATCAGTATAGTAATTGTCTAAGATATTTAGTCTATAAATATTCTATTGCAATTCATTCTTGTGTTATTCTTGTGTGGGTTTCATTGTGTTTACTCAGGCTTCATGGTTGGACAGTCCATTCTTTGGACCCTCCATCCATGACTGCACCAGGTCCACATACTCTATATCAAATTGACTAGGAATTATTGCCCACTTTTCCATTCATCTAGTGAGTGTAGCCTTCAACAATAGATATTTTAGTGGGTCTACCTTATAAATGAGCTTAACTTGATGATTGAGCATATAGTGTCTTAGTTTCTAGGAATTGAAGACAACCGCTAGACATGATTTCTCCATGGGAGTATGATTAAGTTCTTATCCTACCAAGGTTTGACTGATATAATATATATCTTTTTCTTTCCCTGATTTATTGTGTTGTGCTAGTGAAGCCCCTAATGTTGTTGATGTTTTTGAAATATACAAAAGTAGGAATTTTCCTTGAATGGGAGCGATAAAAATTGGAGGAGAAGATAAATAGTCATTTAATTTTTCTAAAGCTGCTTGGTATGGAGCATCCCATTGGAATGTGACATTTTTTTGGAGATGTGTAATGGGATGACACTTGTCTGCTAGTTTGCAATTAAATGGTGAGTGGCTTGATGTTTCCCTTGCAAACTGTGGATTTGCTTCAAATTATTTGGCAGAGGCATTTCAACTATGGCTATTACTTTGGCTAGATCTACTTCAATACCTCTCCTTAACACTATATATCCAAGTAATTTTCTAGAAGTGACACTAAATACACACTTTTTCAGATTGAGTTATACTTGATACTACTCTAGTCAATCAAATATTTTCTATAAGACCTCAAGATGTTCTTTTCTTATTGTTGACTTACCGAGGAGGTCATCCACATAGTCCATAGTATTATGAAGCATATCATGAATGATCACTGCCATTTCTCATTGATAGGTTGATCCAACATTTTTGAGACCAAATGACATGACTTGCCAATAGTAGGTAACCCATGGACAAATGAAGGTTGTTTTATGTTGATTCTCTTCAACAATGTTGATTTTGTTATAGAATAAAAATTCTTTCATGAGTGAGAGAAGCTCATGTTCGACGGTGAGATCTACAATAACGTCAATATTTGGTAGAGAAATTCATTCTTAGGACATGGTTTGTTTAAATCTCACAATTTTGTGTAAACATGGATGTCCACAGTTGTTTTGGAGATTGGGACTATGTTGGATACCCATTCTAGATAGTGAATAAGCCAAATGAATCTCACTACTAACAAATTTTGAAGATCTTCTTTCAACAAGAGTTCGATATGATGGTGCATCTTTCTTAGTTTTTTCTTGACTGGATTGACATCAAGATATACTGTTAGATAATGCACTACTAAAGATGGGTCCAGACCAATCATATCAACATAGGACAATGCAAAATTGTGGGAGTGTTTCTGAAAGAATTCAGTGAAATCCTTCTTTTCTTCTGATGCTAAAGAAGTAACCAAAAATGTGATTTTTGGGTCCTCTACTATGCCCAAGTTTAGCTCCTAAAATTTTGTACCAAGACTAGATATTTTTCACAATAAAGAGTGTCTTCAGGAAGGTCAAATTCCCCATCCTCTAGCACCTTAGAGTGGTTTTCACCATTGGATATGTCCTTTCTTTTTACTTTTTAAAATTCTAATAGCACCACATGGTTGATTTTACCAGGGGAACTTTTTATTATATTAATTTTGAGACTTGGAGATTTGGTCTTCTTGCTTAAGTATGCTACAATGTTAAGCTCTATGATGAAACCAACTCTATGATCCCCCAAAGGAATATGCTCTCATAGTCCCATGAGTTCTACAATTTCTTCATCACTTTGAATGGTATCCAATATGAGGGGCCCTTGTTGTTTCCAATCAATTAGTTGGGGGTAGACAAGTGGTAGGTTGGTGGATGTAAATTAAATAGTGGCTGATAGGGTACATATGGAAAAGTCTTGGAAGTTTTGGGTGATGTGTTCAAAATAGTCTTTATTGGTATCTTCATTGGTGGTATCGACAATAGGAAAAGATTTGGTTACCTCACTAAGAATAAATTTGAGATCTGAGGACACACGCTCGGTTGATCCATACCCAAGTCCTTGCAATCCATGTCTTTTTGTCACAATTATAGGTTCTATGGTTCCTTGTTCACATATCCCCAATGTACCTTGTCCATTTTAGATAATATTTTTTGCAATTCGAAATCCTTTATCATATTTATCTATTAGTAGGACTTGTTCATCTTCATCTTTATACAACCGTTTGGAGACATCTTCAATTGATTCTTTGTCTAAAATTCCCCAATGATCAAATGTTGATGGTTTGTATTTGATGACCATAGTTGATACTGAGCTTGAGGATTAAGGTTTTCCATTTAATTTTGGAGAGAGAGGAAGTTGGCCTATGCAGAAGGATTCTCGTAGGTTGTACTCTTCACACCCCTTCTCTTTGACTTGGACCTTGATCTTGAAAATTAGATTTTTTGAGGTAGATGGTAATGAAAGTGATGATGGGTCTATATGGGATGGTGATGAGTATACAATATCATTTTTAGGACAAATATTGTAACTCTTTCCTTCCATCATCCTAAAATACTAAAATGGGTAGGGGTTAGTGAAAATGGTGACTTCAGAGCCATCATAGGGAAAATTTATGCATTGATGGTATGTTGAAGGGAAAACTTACATGGCATGGATCCATGGGTGTCCTAGGAGGATATTGTAAGGAAGATCAAGGTCCAAAACATTATAGGTAGTTTCCATTATTATAGGACCAACTTGAATTGGTAATTTGATGATACCCTTAGACCAATGTTTAACGTCATCATAGCCTTTGATAGTAATTTTTTTCTCTGAGTCTTTGACACCATTAGAATATCCTAATTATCTTATTAATTGCAAAGAACAAAGATTGAGGCCTGATTCACCATCTATAAGGTCTTTCTTTATTTTATGCTTGTGAATGAGTACCTCTAAATGAGGCGCATTGTTTTGTGGACTATCTGAAGGGAGTTATTTTTCAGTGAATACGAGATGGTGGGGTGAGGATAGGTGTCCTTCCATGACCTGAAATTAATCAGTATTGATATTAGCTAGGACCCATGACCTGAAATTAATCAGTATTGATATTAGTTAGGACCCATGACCTTTGAAGTGCTTTATCAAGGATCTGTTTATGTGTAGGGGAAGTATAGAGAAACTCAAGGATGGATATTTGTGCAGCGGTTTTATTCAAATGATAAAGGATGCTATATTCAGATGATAATTTCAAATTGGATGGGGCTCCTTGAAGGGTTATTTGACCTCAACATGTAGTCCCAACATAGTCAAATCTTTTTTCGTACAATGGTGATGGTGGAAATTTGGGAATGGCATTCTTTAATAGACCTATGATGGAGTCATAGGAAGTAGAGGCATTGACATTATTTGTGTTATTAGAGCCATTATTTCAATTGTTGTTTTGACCATGGGCTAGAAAGGCATCTAGATATATACCTAGATCTCATTGGTTGTCTCTTGAGGGAGTCCTATCACAATATCACCTTGGTCTATAAGGCCTTGGATATAATTTTTGAGTCGCAAACAATTTGATGTTTTATGTCCTTTTAACCTATGATACTCACAATATTCATTCTCATTGAACCATGGGGTTTTAACTTGATTTTTTTAATGTTGTCTTATAATGGGTAGTTTTATGAGATTTGATTGCACTAATTTGTGTAAGGAGAGGTGAATCTTTGTCTAGGTATATATATTTGTTTAGATGTTCCCTTAGGGATGGTAATGTTGTTATTTGTGGGTTGTGAGAATGAAGGCGTGGAAGTCTGTAGGTTTTGAATGTGTTTGACGTCAGTTACACCATCATTCATAATGCTTTTATTCTTCGCCTAAAATTAAGGTTTGTCATTAGTTTGGTTGTTGTTATTGTTGTTGTCCTTGTTGTCTTTGTAAATCTTGACCAAAAATTTATTTATGAGGGATTTCTCAATAGTGACACCTTTGTCTATGCTTTCATCAAATGTATTCGCACATTAAATTTGCAAGTGAAAACACATATCTTAATTTAAGTTCTAAAAAAATATGTTTATGAGTAGTTTCTCTGGGATGGGATAAGAGAATTTACTAGAAAGATTCCTCTAGCATTGAAGGAAGGCAACAAAAGATTCTCCATTCCTTTTCTTGGTATTCCAAAGGTCTATCATAGATACCTCATGTTCAATATTATATGAAAAGTGTGCAATGAATTTATCGGCAAGTTCTTGAAATGTCTTAATGTCATGAGGTAAATGGGACAACCATTAGATAGCCTAGCATCCTAGAACATGGGGAAATCCTCACATGAGATTGGTATCATTATAAGTGACTTCCATATATTCTATGTAAAATTCTTTTAGATGGTCCTTAGGATCACCTTTCCCTTTATATTTTTCAAACATAGGTATCTCAAAGTTATGTGGAAAGTAGATCATGACCAAGGATCTATCAAAAGGATAGGGACATATCTCTTCAAAAGTGTATTTCTTCTTGGGATGTCCCATCTCCATATCTTGTACATTCTTCCTCAATTCTTTGAATTCTTGGGAAAGGTTAGTGAGAGGAGGTTGATTTGAATTGATATTTAGAGGTTGTTGGTTGATCAATTGTTGGATTAATGTATTTTATTGTTGTGATGTGATAGGGTTGGTAGTTTGCAAAGGATGGGAATTAAAAGATGGAATGGAGACTTGAGGATTGATGTATGAGAATGAGGTGGAGATTTGAGAAATTTGGGGATGAATGAAGGATCTGTTGATGATGAGTATTAAGAAGTTTCAGGATTTCGTGGTGGAATGGTGGTTGCAACCTAGGGGATTGGGACCAACATTTGTGGTTGACTTTTGGGTTGTGAGACTTAAGTTAGTATTGGAACTGTGATACATTAGTAAGAATGAGTTGACCAATGCTTGCATTGATGCAGAGATGAGATGGATGATTAATTATAGGTGGTTGTGATGCCAATGGAGGATTTTGAGGATGATATGTAAATGGATCTTGTGGCTAAAGATTGGAAATATCATAGTCCAAGGGTAGTTGAGCTCCATGTTCAGCCAATATAAGGAAGGATTTGTCAGGATTAGGTACAAGCATTCAATGCATAACTTCCATGCATTCATCATCTTGTGAAAATTCTTGTAGGCATGGGGAAATGTCTTGATGATCTTGGGAACTTTGGCCTAAGATAGGTACATTTGGTGATGATGGTTGAGAATTTTATTTATAGTCACTTGGGTTAAAGATATGTGTTATCATCACAACTTATTTTCCAATTTTCATTTGAGGGATTGGTTTCTTAGTAAGATCTATTTGAATGTTGGAGTCCATTTAAGCTTTATTTATTGTGACCTCATGAGTGACATGCAAATAAAAGACTTAGGTAAAAGAAATGAGATGAAAGGATGTGTAAATGTTTGGAAGAGAGAAAGAGGAGGTGATTATGACTTGAGGATACCCCAAATTTAGGTATAAAATGACACACAAGTTCCTATACCTTCATAGATAAAAGTGTCCATTACAGGTATTTCAAAAGAAAACATGCCAATCAATTGAGAGCATTCATATATATTATTCAGGGAGGTGTGTCTTCGTAGTGTAGGCCCACACTCAATTCCTCTCAGTCTTCTTACCTACTAATAATACCTTTAACGGGGAGTATCTAGGGATATAGGCGTTCTACCAAGTATCCCTTTCCCTTTGGAGCTTTTGACACCTTACCCAAGGAAGAATTTTACATCCCCTCTATAGGGAACATGGTGAGTAACTTTGGGCTTGATTAGTTGAACCCTGCACCACACTAGAAGATTTCTGAAAGGTCTTATCTAGGTTATTACATGTTTTCTAGGTGAGTCCTCAATATACACAAGGTACTATGAGGCACATGTCCCTAAACACTAGTCTATTGAAGGCATGTGACATAAGCAATTAAGCAAACATCACTTCACCTTGTGTGTGGAATCACCTAAGGCCCCAAGGCTATGCCAGTGACTAAATGACTAGATTAAGGTATAACTTTCACTCTCCCCCCTTTGATATACCTCACCGAAATGTGTTTTTAAGTTCACCTCTAGGGGTTATGAAATCCCCTAGCAGGAATCCTAATGGGAAAGATAGTCACTAATTTCTTTTTATCCCCAGGCTCACACTAGGTGCAAAGGGAGAGCATATGCAAGTTAGCACCACCATAGGATTTAATTTGAACACCAAAAAGGAAGTGTAAGAATTCTGATCTCGAAGGTCACATGAAGTACATGGATAGAGCATACATATGTACAAATCCCACAACCACAAGAAACAAATTCATTAACCCACTAAGCTAATTTAGATGCCTAATTTAGTGGAAAAGCCAATGCCTTTAATAATCGATCCTGCAAGACAATGTATTGGTAGTTAATTTTTGTTTTATTATTATTTTTTATCTTTGACAAATAATGAACAAGCTACACATAAAGCATTAGTAGCTCCAATGATTTTATCTTGGACAATCGAAAAGGCTACAAAACAAAGGTTAGATGAAAAAGATGGAAATCTGGGAAAATAAAAAAAATGATGAAATACTATAGAAGATTGGATTAGCTTATCAGATTCTAAATAAAATTCTAACCACTTTTAAAACAAATCATGAAATTTCATTAAGTTTTGTAAAATTTATGAGCAATAAAAGTTTGAAAAGAAAGGTTGACTTTGAAGGAATATACTTGGGAATTTGGGATAGATATGATGATGAGGTCTATGCCTAAATATGGTTGAGTTAGCTTTCCAATGCCACCAATTTCATGAAAATATGATATACCTATCAAACATTATGCAAAAATGGAAAAAAATAGCCTGTTTTAGCATGTCAAAGGAAAAGGAGTTACTCCCTGGTGGTCAAGCTAACCATTGGTGGCTAAACAGGCTCTAGTCACATTAAGGTAGTTTTATTTGGTAGTTAAGACCTATAAAAAAATATTAGTGCTTGATTTTTTTATAAACCACTAAGGGTTCACATGAAAAGGTAACAATAGTTAGAAAGCATTCAAACTAACATTAAAATTCAATGCTAACAAAAACATGTTTAAGAATTGATTACCTTTTAAAGATTAAATGAAGTATCCTAGTGGCCAAGTTTAAGGGCACCCTTGGCAAGTGGTTCAGTGGGCTTTAGGCCTAGGGTTCTTGGCAAAGCTGAGGGGCCAGAGACCCCATGCGGTGGAAGTGTTGGTGAAGGGCTTATCAACCTGGTCTTCAACTAAAGATTATCAATACATGGCGAGGATTTAGAGTTTCAACCTGCACATGACAACAATTACTCAGACTAATATTTTAAGCTAAACCATTAACTATATCAGACATTAAATATTAAACTATATCTGACACAAAATAAAACCTCTCAAGGGTAATAAATTGTATCAGACATTTAAACAAAAGCTCGTGAAAGTAATAAATGGTATTAGGCATTTATCCCACACTAATAAAAGCCTACTGACTATAACATTTAAAATATATCTTCTTTAAGACTAATAAACAAACCACTCCATATATTAAACTGACAATGATTAAAACATTAGAATAAACCTTTTGGATGATGGAATATTTGCTAAATATTAAAAATTCAACGCTGACCTATAGTCCTATGCACCAAAATAAACCAAAGGTTAATAATTCCTAATTAAGGGAGATGTTGACCAACACAAAACACCCAGCAACATCAAATACAAATGACCTACAACCTATTTTAAATGATCTAATAGATATTTCAAATACCAACTATTAAATAAGTGATTGTAAAATCCCAACGATGACATATACAGAGATCCATACATTACATATTAGTATGGATTCGTACTGTACAACTCTTCAAATAGGTACACCCTAAAAAAATTCAAAATTTTTTTAGTAACCAAAATATAGAGTATTTTATGTCAAAAATCATCTATGAGCCCTTGTAGATGCACTGATGAGGTCAATTTTAGTGTAGGAGGCCTCCTGTGAGATTTTACCCCTAAATTTGTTTTGAAAATAAATGGAAAACCTACAAGAAAATGGACAAACAAGCATGCAAAAAAGATTAAAGGGATGGGGTCCCACCAGGTGTGCTAGGAGATGAGACATAAAAGTTGCACAAGAAGAATAACTAATGAAAGTAAATGAAACAAAATAATTATACCTTCCTTCAAATTCAAATTTACCTCATCGATTGACCATATTAAAGCCACCCGAGCTGTAGTGGATTGATCAAATTACTAACATAGCCTCAATAAATGAAAATAGATGAATAAATTCAACATCATAAGTTTGGATAGAAATGAAAAGTGGATCCATTTGGTTTGAAGAAGGATTTATTTATAGATTTTTGATGATGGAGAGATAAGGATTTGATTTAAAGATAAATTTTTTTTTTTTTCTTTATTTGATTATGTGAGTTAAAAAGAAGAAATAAGTCAAGAAGATAAGATTTGAAAGTAGAGAAGGATCTGATTTTTACATTAAAAGGAAATAAATCAAGAAGAAGATAAGATGAGATATGAGAGGATAATTGATAAGATTATCTAATTAGTTTAATTAATTAGATACGTAAGTTAGAAATGGAAATAAATCAAGAAGAACGTATGATTTAGATTTATGAATTAAATAAATATTTGATTTATTTAATTAATGTTGGAATATGATTTAATTAATTAAATAATTGTAAATTGTTTAATTAATGCTAGGAAGTGGAAAAATTAATGTAATTAAATAATTAGGTATTATTTAATTAATGTGGAAAAATAAGATAGAATAATTTTAATAAAGATAGATGAATTTAATTAAATAATTAAGATCTATTTAATTAATGTGAAAGTATGGAAAACGAATAACTAAGTTAGAAAGTTATGTGATTGTGATGAAAATGTATTGGTGAATTTTAGGTGTCTACAGTTCCATTGTAATTTTCCAATGCTAGGTGCTTCTTGGAGCTAGAGGAAAATATTAATATGTGTAGACCCTTTATGTTTCCATTCGTACTTGGTGAAAGAGATTGTTAATAAACAATAAGGAAAAAGAGGTTGATGTAAGATGTTGTTGTGGAAGGTTTATACCTATAATAGTAGTCACTTGTACCAAGTAGCTTTTACAATACCTCTTCATGAAATATTGTAAATATATTGTGCATGTAGAGTGTAGAAAGGTTTTTATTGCAAACTATAACTTGCACCCTCCACCTAGAAGCCTCAAGAGGATCTATAGGCATGGTAGTTGGCATAATGCTATGCATGTTTGGCCATTTTCTATCTATTTTACTAAGGGTGAAGAATAGCATTGGTAATCCAATTGGAATGACCATGTCAGAAAGCTCCCCTTAGCACTTCTTCCAAAATGGGTGTGTGCCATGAACTATTGAGCTAAAGTGCATGTTGTTATTAGGAAAGTCCTTCAATCTTTAAAGAACGTCACCAATTGTTGTGTGTAGACTATCGTCTAGGTGCTTGTAGACAAATATAATGTTGTGACTTGGCTTTGATGGAGGGTCATCCCACAATACCGTGTCCCACTTTTTGGCCAAAGTGTGACATCAACATCTACACTTTTAACCAAATGTCTACTTTCTAACAATTATAGCAACTAATCTATTAAGAATTTGAAGATGATGTGAACTACTAATTTTTGAGATTTTGTGTGTAGATTCTAAATGTATTTTTAAAAAAATTTAAGAAATAATTAGTGAATTTTTTTATATAACTTTTAACAACTCATTATTTATAGTTAACAATATTTTTAAAACATGATGTTTATACAATATAGTATAACTTTTTTTTATAGAAAAGAGAGCATTATAAATTTTAAAAAATAGATTTGTAACACCAATAACTAGTGGTCATATATTTTTCATGATTTTTTGTTGCATATTTTTTAAATTAAATTATGAAGTGAGATTAATTATAATTCAGTCATAGGTTTATACCATAAAACATAACATTTTTTGTATGTATCCAAATTAACTCCTTTTTTGTTGAAACCAGGACATCAATAGATATTGTGTAGATATTTTCAAAAAACAAATCTCTATTTTTTAATTTTCTTGTGTGTGTGGAATAGAGACCTTGGTGTACAATGAAAAACCTATGTTTACTAGAAAATAGAAAATAAATATAATAATCAAATGAAATATATTCGAAATCATACTTTTTGGAAAGCATATACTAAGTTATACATACTTACAAAATAGAATTTCTAAATGAATTCATTTGATCCCCCGAAAGGTAAAGCAAAATTGGTTTCTTATCAGCATTTTCATGTGTGGAGGATACTCCATTGAGGGTTGGATTTAAGACTGGGGGGTTATTTCCAAGGACGTTTGATCTAACAGGGTTTTATCTAACACCCTTCAATTAAATACCTTTATATGGAACCCCTCAAGGATTAAATCATTATTTTTTTAAACAATATGTGATTTCAAACAAAAATCAGGATGTCTCATAAGTGGGACACACTACTATGGCAGTACCCATCACATAAGTATATTGAGCAAGAAGTATCTAAAATATAGGTGTTGGCCAAATCTATTATCATGGTATTTTGTTAGATGAAGAGAATATTCATGTAGCTTAATTTCTTTCATCTATTGTTGTTTGAATGTGGCTGTGCCATTTGGAAACAAAGTGGGAAAAGCCATCACCAACAATCATTTAGTGGTGTTCTCATTTATGGGAGATGATGTAGTAGGAGGCGATTTTACAATAGGAGTTGGTCGGCCATTTTCTAGCTATAAAAAGGATCACACCTCTTCCATCTCTCTATGTGTAGGCGGGAGGTTTTCCACAAATTAAGTTGTACTTTGAATAGTCTTGTAAGTTGTGTCATCCTCAACAATATAATTTTGCATTGAGCCTAGATCTATGGAAGTAGAATTAGAAGTTGTTGCGTATATAAGGTTTGAAATTTTAGTGGAGTCATCAAGCTATAGCTTCGTAAATTATGTGCACTCACAACTTCACACTATGTTTGACACTCACTTTAGTGTCCATACCCTTAGTTTGTTTTAGGATAATTTCCAACCTTGGTCTTATCTTTGACCCATGAGATGTACCTTTGCATCGCTTTGACCCTTTTTGTTTATCATATCCAAAAACCATAAAAGTGCCTAAATCCTAGCTCTGTTCCAAGTTGACTAGACATTTCAAGAATTGGAATTACAACATCTCTAGTGTTTAGCATAGATGTTGTATGGTATGCTGACATCCTGAAAGTATTTGTCAGTATTGTAATCATTTCTATAAGTTTTCTCTTAACTTGCATGACACATTGAGATTTTCATGATGCTTATCTATGCCTAGACAACTCCTTTCCCTATTTTTTTGTCTTTTCCCTCTCTAATTAAGAAAGTATATTTGTGATTGTAAAGGATCAATTTCTTTTCATAGCGAAGTTCTACTGAAATTGAGAACTTCCATTACTGCAATTTGTTTTCTCAAGATTATATCATTGTCTTGCTCACAATGTTGATTCCAAGTGCTCTTGTAATTGACATGTTCCAAATCCTGAAGGATTTCAATTAGGACTATTGCTTACTAAATGGTTTTCTCTTCCTCACTGTGAGGTGATAATATTTCAATTAATACTTGTTTTTGCACTTCATATTGCACTCCATTTTTGATATATCACTTATCTAAGTAGGCTTAATACATTTCCTACATTTCCCTGTCATATAGGGATTGGTTTGTGAATCTACTCTTATTCACTGAGTAGGGTTTAATTTATCAATACTACATTATTGTTTGTCATTGCTCAAACAATTCTAGATACACTTAAAATTAAAACACACTTTATTTCTCAATCAATCAATATCTCTAGCTATTGTTGAGGTGGAAACACCAAAAATTGGGTTTGAGTAAGGCAAACTCCTATACATCATAGCCCCCCTTTTTGATCTATGTATTTGCAGGTTTCATGAAGAAGTGGAACAACATGAGCAATGGTCGAAAAGACTAGCACGAAAGTCAACACCACAAATTCATACTATATGTACACTGTACAAACTATAGAACAATGTGCAAACATCATCATAATGCACTGTCCTCCTAGACAATGAGCTTCATCCTCTCATGCCAAGTTCTCTATCATTTTTCTTTTCTTTTTTCATATTTCGTATTGTAAAATATTTTGTTAATTGCTTTAATTTCCCAATTTTGTCCATTTTATTTAGTTTTAGTTATCAAATTTCATTCAATGAAAAGAAGGGATTTATCCCAGACTTTCCCGCTCTTCCAGATTGGATAGTAATGAGATATATGTCTTCATTGGCTAGTATCCTAATGTTTAGATAGAAGATTATGTTGCAAGTATGAGGTAAACCAGTGTTGTCATTGATGTCAACATACTCATATTGCTTTGACAAGAAGGATTCAACGAGCAGTGTGCCGAGGATATTGAGAAAATTAGCCTTAGTCAGGAACAGTAAAGAACAGTGATGAGAAGAAGGCAAATGTACTGTATAGGATGCGAACCGGAGGATGTGGATTAAAGGGTTTGTAGATATGAGTCTTGAGATGCTTCAGTTAAGATTTCAGAGGTCCGTATGAAGATCTGAAGGAGTTGTGGTTGTCAGTGTAGAACCGGTTCTGGCAAGTATTCAGAGGTGACAGAGGATCACAAAAAGGTCCGGTGAGGTCTGGAACTGTATAATCCTAATCTACGGATTGGAAGGAGTCTTTGGGATGTCCTTGTGATGTGCCATCTCAAGTTGTGTATGATTTGGAGGTCCGGAAGTACCTCTTGCATTATGACAGTGGCGACAGACAGTATTCTTGAAGTTCCGGATAAGGAGGATAAGAGATTTCAGTAAGTAAAGGAAATGCAGATGTACCTGGTCATTTAGGCAGGCTTGTGAAAGTTCCTGGATCATGTTGAGGTTGTGTTGTTGGTCCGCATTGACAGTAGAGCCCGGAATTGAAGATATTCTTCCGGATGAAGTTTTTGCTCTGTTTAGCCGACCGGATGAGTTGTTCATCCTGTGAATGTTCTTATGGTGGCCGACCGGATGTGTCATTCATCTTACAGATATTCTTATGATTGATTGCCGACTTAGATGATTGTTCCTAAGTTGATGTCTTGTTAAATAAAGATTTGTGAGTTCATTTTGAAGTGTGGCTCATGTGGAAAAAGGTGAAGTAGCGAAGAGAAGTGCAGAAGGCAGAGCAGATGTTTCTGGGCTTAATGGAACTGATCCAGACATGGTAAAGGTGTCATTCTCTAGTTCAAGACTATGATTCTTATCACTTTGTAGACAATGTGTCTCCTTGTAGGCAGTGGGCCTCTTTGTGAGTAGTGTGCTCAGGCAGTGAGCCCTAATTGGCAAGTGCCATTTTGTATTTCCTTATTCTTCTAACAGAGAATAAGCTTTGGGTTAATCACCCCGTGGTTTTCTCCCTTAACCGGGTTTCCACGTCAAAAATATTATGTCATGTGTTTCTTATTTCATGATAATGTTTGTTTGTTTAATTCAATGCTGCTTTGATTAATAAGAAAGATCAAAAGAAGAAACAATTAGGATAACTAATTCACCCCCCCTCTCAGTTATCAACAATTGGTATCAGAGCCAAGTTCCTCTGAAAGAAGCTTAACCGCTTGAGGAGATCTAGGATGTCATCATACAAAAAGGATAGTCCGAAGTTCGATGGAACCAATTTTACTCTCTGGAAGGGACGCATGAAATGTCACCTGGAATGTATGGGAAAAGCATACTTGGCCATGGTTTCAAAACCATATGTACCTCCACAAGGTGGTCTGACAACTCTGAATGAAATCACAGAAGCTGAAAACAATCTGCGGACCAAGGAAGCTCTTCTAAGCGCATTGAATGACTCAGATCTCTCAAATGTTATTGACCTACCAACTGCATATGAGATCCTGACTAAAATGGAACTTCTGTATGAAGGAGATGAGTTTGTCAAAAGTGCAAGGTTGCAAAGTCTGAAAGGGAAATTCGAAAGATTGAAGATGAGAGATGATGAAAACATCACTACTTTTATGCCAAGAGTGAATGAACTAGTGTGTGGAATTAGAAATGCTGGTGGAACTCTGGATGAAAATGAGATCGTTTGCAAAATCCTTAGATCCCTTCCTGCTGCCTACAAAATCAAGGTTGCTGCAATTGATGAATTCAGAGCCCACACAACTGTCACAAGAGAACAATTGGCTGGCAAGCTAGCTGCATTTGAAATGAATGAGTTTGGAGATGATCTTCCCAAGACTGAATCTGCTTTCAAAGCCAGTGCCTATGTGAAAGGCAAACAGAGAATTGATCCGGGAGAAAACTCTTCAAGGAAGATGACATGGTATGATCAAGCAAGAAGAGACATGGAAGAAGAAGAAGCAGAAACAGCTCAACTTGAAGCCCTCATTGCAAAAAGACTACCAAGAGGATCCGGTAAGTATGAAGGAAAACTACCCTTTAAGTTCTTCAACTGCAATAAGATTGGTCATTTTGCTTCAAGATGTCCAGAAAGATCTGCAAGGTCTAATACTAACAGACAAAGGTTTCAAAAGAATTGCTATTATGTTCATGAAGAAGATGACAATGAAGGAGTAACAGATGATGAATCAGAACTAGGAAGCAAATCTAGAAATGAGTGGGTGTTTATTGCCATCAAGGAAGAAGATTCAATACTCTCTGAATTTGTCAATCACAAAGTTGTTGAAAAAGCTTTGGCTGCTCAAGTGGAAGAAAAGGATGATTGGGTTATTGACAGTGGATGTTCTCACCATATGACTGGTGACAAGAATAAGTTCTTGAATTTGGAAAGGTATGAAGGAGGAATGGTAAAGTTTGGTGACAATTCTGCTGGCAGAATCAGAGGCAGGGGAACTATTTCCTTTGATGGAAAGAGCAAAATAGGTAATGTACTATATGTTGAAGGATTGAAGCACAATCTTCTCAGTGTTGGTCAGTTAGTAGACAAAGGCTATGATCTTCGGTTTAAGAATGGAAAATGCAGAATCTTTACAAGCTCCAGAACTGAAATTGCATCCGGTACTCAGACAAAAGGTAATATCTTTCATCTGGTTGGTTCAAATAAAAGTTGTTTGTTTGTTCAAATTGATCAGAGTTGGTTATGGCATAGAAGAATGTGTCATGTAAATTTTGATAACATCATCAAGATAAGCAATACTTAGGCTGTAAGAGATCTTCCAAAATTGATGAAACCTACAAATAGTTTGTGCAAAGAATGTCAGCTAGGTAAACAAAGCAGAGTCTCTTTCAAAAGCAAAGATTAGTCTTCTACCGGATTGTTGGAATTAGTACATACTGATCTCTGTGGTCCGACAAGAATCAAGAGTCTGCAAGGTGATAGATATTTCATGTTGTTAATTGATGATCATTCCCGGATGATGTGGGTTACCTTTCTAAAAGAAAAATCAGAAGCATTTGAGAAGTTCAAAATCTTCAAAGCTTTGGTAGAGAATCAAACCGGATTGAAACTAAAGTGTCTAAGGTCTGATAGAGGTGGTGAATTTACATCTGGTGAGTTCATTGACTATTGTGAGAAGCAGGGTATAAGGAGACAATTATCTGCTCCTAGGACTCCACAGCAGAATGGAGTAGTTGAAAGAAAGAACCGAACCATCCAGGAAGCTGCCAGGACAATGATGTTAGAAGCAAATGTTCCTCAGATGTTCTGGAAAGAAGCTATCAGCACTGCAGTCTACACTCTAAATCGAGTTCAAATCAGAAACAATACCGGTAAGACCCCCTACGAACTCTAGTTTGGCATCACTCCCACTGTGAAATATTTCAGAGTATTTGGTAGCAAGTGTTATATCAAAAGAGATGAAGATCTAGGAAAGTTTGATGCTAGAAGCGATGAAGGAATTTTCTTGGGCTACTCCACTCAAAGCAAAGCATACCGGTGTTACAATAAGAGACTGAGGAAGATGGTAGAAAGCACTAATGTGAAAGTTGATGAAGGAATTGAGAAGCCCTCAAGATTTTATGAATCTGATGAAGATGACCAAGACAGTGTTCAAGGAACTCAATCCTCTCCGGTAAGACAGAGTCAGCCTGATCCGGTAAATTAGGAAGAAGAGATAGGTTAGAATGAGCCTGATCAAGAAGCAGCAGTGCAGGATACTCCCAAAATTCCAAGGTATGTGACACTAAACCACTCTGAAGATCAGATCATAGGTGACAGAAGCAAAGGTGTGCAAACTAGAAGGAATGTTGCTCAAAATCAGGATGAATGTTGTCTGATTTCAAAGATTGAACCTAAAATAGTAAATGAAGCCTGCAATGATGAAAACTGGACTAAAGCAATGAAAGATGAATTAATGCAAATTGAGAAAAATCATACTTGGGATCTTGTTCCCAGACCTAGAGACAGGAATGTGATTGGAACCAAATGGGTCTTCCGGAACAAATTAAATGAAGCTGGTAAAGTAATCAGAAACAAAACTAGGTTGGTCTGCAAAGGCTACTCCCAAATAGAAGGAATTGATTATGAAGAGACCTTTGTTCCTGTGGCAAGAATTGAAGCAGTCAGATTATTTCTTTCATTTGCTGCCTTCAAAGACTTCAAGGTATATTAGATGGATGTCAAGTCTGCCTTCCTAAATGGTGATCTGGAAGAAGAAGTTTACATTGAACAACCGGATGGATTTCAATTATCTGACAGTGATGATATGGTCTGTAAGTTAAAGAAAGCATTGTATGGATTAAAACAAGCTCCAAGAGCATGGTATGAAAGGTTGGATAAGCATCTTGTGCAGATTGGATTCAGCAAAGGTACTTCTGACAGTAACTTATATTTCAAAATTGATCATGAAAACATTTTGATTGTTGAAGTGTTTGTAGATGATATCATTTTTAGAGGAAGAGATAGTATGTGCAAAACTTTTGCAAATCAGATGAAATGTGAGTTTGAAATGTCTATGCTTGGTGAAATGAATTTCTTCTTGGGTCTGCAAATTACTCAAACAAAGAAAGGAATCTTCATTTCTCAGACCAAATATGTGAAAGAATTGTTAAGGAAATTTGGTATGGAAGATTCAAAACCAATGAACACTCCCATGGCAACCGGATGTAAGTTGAGCAAAGATGATGACTCTCCAAAGGCAGATCAGACAATGTATAGATCAATGATTGGTGGATTGTTGTATCTCACTCAGACCAGACCAGATATAATGCAGGCTATTGGTCTTGTGGCAAGATTCCAGGCTGATCCTAGAGAATCTCATGTTATGGCAATCAAAAGAATTTTTAGGTACTTGAAAGGAACAGTTGAGTATGGTCTATGGTACCGTAGAGATCCGGATTTCTCTCTTCATGCTTACACAGATGCAGATTGGGCAGGAGATGTAGATGATCGAAAGAGCACCAGTGGTGGAGCATTCTTTTTGGGGAAGAGATTGGTTTCTTGGCTAAGCAAGAAACAAGATGCAATATCTCTGTCTACAACTGAAGCAGAATACATTGCAGTAGCAAGCAGTTGCACTCAAATCCTATGGATGAAGCAGATGCTAAGAGATATTAAAATTGAATATGCGGAGCCTATCACAATTTTTTGTGATAATTCAAGTGCAATTAATATTTCCAAGAATCTGATATTACACTCTAAGACTAAGCACATATCTATCAAGTTTCATTTCTTGAGAGAATAAGTGAACAAGGAAGAAGTCAGGTTGGAGTATGTTCCCTCCAAGGATCAGATTGTAGATATCTTTACTAAACCTCTTCCCAAGGACTCTTTTGAATATCTCTGGGAGAAGCTAGGGGTCATGGCCCCTCCGGTGATAAACTAGGATGCACTGATGTGCATCAGTCTGGTGGATATCACAGTCATATCTTGTGATCTGGATTGATGATGGGGAGCTGCTACTAAGGGGGAGCAGCTGGTATGATTCTGATATGTTAAAATTGCAAGTATGAGCCCTTTGCCATTGATGTCAAAGGGGGAGAGAAGACATGTGAAAAACAAGTAGCTGATGATCAAAAGAGGAGCAGTAAAATGAGGAGAAGACATGTTGCTGATAGGGGGAGAAGTGACAAAAAGGAGAAGTTTCTTGTCTTGATGGTTTTTCACATCATATGTTGCCATCAATGACAAAGGGGGAGATTGTTGCAAGTATGAGGTAAACCAGTGTTGTCATTGATGTCAACATACTCATATTGCTTTGACAAGAAGGATTCAACAAGCAGTGTGCCGAGGATATTGAGAAAATTAGCCTCAGTCAGGAACAGTAAAGAACAGTGATGAGAAGAAGGAAAATGTACTGTATAAGATGCGAACCAGAGGATGCAGATTAAAGGGTTTGTAGATATGAGTCTTGAGATGCTTCAGTTAAGATTTCAGAGGTCCGCATGAAGATCTGAAGGAGTTGTGGCTGTCGGTGTAGAACCGGTTCCGGCAAGTATTCAGAGGTGACAGAGGATCACAAAAAGGTCCGGTGAGGTCCGAAACTATATAATCCTAATCTGCGGATTGGAAGGAGTCTTTGGGATGTCCTTGTGATGTGCCATCTCGAGTTGTGTATGATTTGGAGGTCCAGAAGTACCTCTTGCATTATGACAGTGGCGACAGATAGTATTCTTGAAGTTCCAAATAAGGAGGATAAGAGATTTCAGTAAGTAAAGGAAATGCGGACGTACCTGGTCATTCAGGCAGGCTTGTGAAGGTTCCTGGATCATGTTGAGGTTGTGTTGTTGGTCCGCATTGACAGTAGAGCCCGGAATTGAAGATATTCTTCCAGATGAAGTTTTTGCTCTGTTTAGCCGATCGGATGAGTTGTTCATCCTGCGAATGTTCTTATGGTGGTCGACCGGATGTGTCATTCATCTTGCGGATATTCTTATGATTGATTGCCGACTTAGATGATTGTTCCTAAGTTGATGTCTTGTATAAATAAAGATTTGTGAGTTCATTTTGAAGTGTGGCTCATGTGGAAAAAGGTGAAGTAGCGAAGAGAAGTGCAGAAGGCAGAGCAGATGTTTTTGGGCTTAATGGAACTGATCCAGACATGGTAAAGATGTCATTCTCCAGTTCAAGACTGTGATTCTTATCACTTTGTAGACAGTGTGTCTCCTTGTAGGCAGTGGGCCTCTTTGTGAGCAGTGTGCTCGGGCAGTGAGCCCTAATTGGCAAGTGCCATTTTGTATTTCCTTATTCTTCTAACAGAGAATAATCTTTGGGTTAATCACCCCGTGGTTTTCTCCCTTAACCGGGTTTCCACGTCAAAAATACTGTGTCATGTGTTTCTTATTTCATGATAATGTTTGTTTGTTTAATTCAATGCTGATTTGATTAATAAGAAAGATCAAAAGAAGAAACAATTAGGATAACTGATTCACCCCCCCCTCTCAGTTATCAACAGATTATTCTAATTATAAGTAGTTTAGTTAGAATCCATTTTCTGTAAATTTTTGTTAATTTTCTAGTTGGAAAAAAGAAAGTGTTAGATTATGTTAGACCTCTTTCTCCAAATATTCCATGCTTTTGATGAGCTATTTAGTACTGACAATTTTGACATGATAGATGAGGCCCTTGATGAATTCATCTCTATCAAATCTTCATCTTCAGTTCCCCAAACATCTTTCTCTAAATAGTTGTTGAGCATGAATTTACATTTCCATTTTCTAACAAGAACCTATGAAACTAAAATTTGTTGTTCATCTTCATTTCAAAACATCACAAACTTCTAAACAAGTAACCAGTATTTGAGGTGCTCCAAACCCACCTCAACCTTTGAATTAATTCACCAATATTACAAAATCAATCACTCTGAATGTGTTGCAGCCACCTCAATATCATGTGGTCTCTCACACATATAAACCTAGACTCAATAAACAAAATAAGTAAACTTTAGTGTTCCTACTTTCCTTCTAGTTTCTACACCTCCTCTCCCTCCAGGTCCTTGAATCTTTCTAAGAACAAGTTGGAAGAGATTATGATCTAGTAGAGTAGATATGTGCTACTCTTGCAAAGATTTCTCTCCGAGAATTAGTTTAGACTTCACTGACATACTGCAGGATGCTACAGAAAACTTTCCAAAAGGATGTAGTCCCACCTTCTTTTGGGCCAAATGATGTAGTAACCTTGTTGGAATGTGTGCATATGACTACTTCAGATAGTTTCTTTCAACAACATGAATTACCTTCCTAGGAAGTTTAACTACAAAATGATCCCCTTCTCATCATTGTTGTCATTAATAATTGTGCAATAAAATGTACCCTTATCAATAACGGATCAAGTCGTAACATTTGTGGGATAGACCTATTGCATAATCTCGATATTGATATGTCTTCTATTTCCCTTTATACTCTTTCCATCCACAACTTTGACAATGTTGGCATACAAACATTGCACATGATCACTTTATGGATTGCATTAGGCCCTATTGTTTTGTCCACCATAGCACACATCATGCCCAGTGCTCTTCTTTACAATCTTCTTAGTAGACCGTGGATTCATGCGATGAATGTGGTTTCATATACCCTTCATGGTTTAATAAAATTTGTTCAAAACCACAAAACATATATATTTAAGGCTGATTTGAATCCAATGTATTGTCAATAAGTGAATCATGGGCATCAATCTACTACCTCTCAAAAACATTAAAATTTGATTTCATCTTCATCTAAAAAAAATGATTTACTATCCTCCACTATTTATAACAGTTCTGATAAGGAGAGTAATTCATCTTCAATTGTGTATCTAGGTGATGATTGGGGTTCATTGGAATTTATACATTCCTTTGTTAGAGACTATAAGATCACACAATCTAAACTTGATATTCCAATAGTTGCTTCCACTTCTTCTTCGTAACTCATTCCTTCTATGAAACCTAAGTTCTCTATTCCCACTTCTTCTTCTATAGATTCTTGTGACTATACTTATACCACTAACTACACCACTAATGGTGATTTTCCACCTTTGACATAAATGGAATCATGTTATGGCTGTGGCTTTCATTTTATTTCTCAAATTGGGTACAAATGTAATGGATGTGTCCAAAAAGAGTAAGGTATAAATAATCCCTTAGAATCTAATCCACATAAATCCTTGATAGGTCTTAGTTACTATCCTTCTAAGCCCTCTAGTAGCTCTCGACACCTGTAACTTAATGCTAACATGATAACTACATCTTCAACCTCTTCTTCACTTTCTCTACTTTATCCTGAGTTGATCAAAACAACTTCCATTTTTAGGACATTTTCTCTTGACTCTTTCTTAACAAATGAGTCTTTGGATAAATTCCTAGGTGTATATGAGTATATGCCTAGATTTCGTCATGATCACGGTTTCCCTTATTTCTTAATTTCTTAGGCATACTTTGGAGAAACCACCATTTTATTAGACGGCATCTTAACATTTCATGATACCCTTCAAGAGTCTACTCATCTACCTGATATTCTAGACCACGACACACTCCTAGTTGGAGCTACTATTGACATCTCGATGGATTAGGATAATTTATAAAATATCATTAAATTAGGAAAACGTTTATCTTCTAAGGAACAAAAAGATCATTCTTCTCTCTTGTGAGAATTTTTTTAAACTTTTGCCTTGTCATACACGAACATGCCTAGTATTTGTTGATGGTAAAATTTACATTTCACACACAAGAAGTCATTAGGATTCATAGGATAGTGATGCACAATCACAGAGAAGCCTTACATGCTTTTTTAAAGAAATGAGGATATAATGCAAAGGAGTCAATCTTTCTCGTTAGGTAAACATTCATTCAACCTGACCCTATTTGGAGATTTAGAGATCTACAAGTGTGAAGACTTAGGCTCTGTCTAGGGCTTATGACATAGATATCTAATATGGTAATCCAATGACAATTGGCACATATCAAATGAAGAAAAGGGGAGACTATTAAGAGAATAAAGAGCCTGAAGATATAACTGAGGTTATCTTTGAAAGGTACCCCCTGCAGGTGGAATGCCATTTGACAGCACTATCACAAATTACATAGACATAGACTCCAACTTGTTTGCAAAGATAAATTCAAATAAGTAGAGCCCATACATTTGGAAAGAGCACCAAAGTTACTATGTTTGATAGGGACCTAAGGCTTATAGACAACCTACAAGAATAAGAAAAGTATGTCAAATAGCCAAAGGACAATAGGAAGAAGTAAATTGGTCTGACGTATGTATCCAATAACAAATGAAGGAGGAGGAAACAAGTTAAAAAGGAAAGAGACAATCTACAAAACAACATAAGAGCAACCTTCACAAAGAGTAGTCCTTTGAAGATTTCATGAGAAGGACTTGGAGAGTTGTCACCATCACTATCTCTGGCTAAGCATGAGGTATATATGTAGTTTTGAGTTTCTTTTGTATTTGAAATTAGCATGCAAAAATAGAGTAGTCAATAGTAAAAAGTGAAAAGTGATCACAAGGAAGGTGCTAAGTGAAAGAGAAGATCTATAATAGAGATTTAGCATTGGGATACATACAAACAAAGATCCATAAAGTGATTAAGTCAGTGAGTCAAGGGACAGAAGGAGGAGGAACAACATCACCATTGTAGGTTAGTACAATCAACTACCAAATGCAGGAGCAGTCGAGTCTATAGGACAACAAAGGTCTGAAAGAGAAGACCAACATACATGGAGAAAGAGACAGTTAACAAAGAAGGACAATGGATAGTCAAATCTCAAGTGCTAGAGCTTGAAAGCCAGAAATTAGAGTTGGAGTGTGTGCTAAAAGTCTTCAAGAATAGAGTCTGTAGCTTGGAAAGTTAAATCATGACAATTTAGTAAGAAACAATTGAAAGAGTCTAAATATAGTTAACAATCAATTAAGAAAGCCATCTTGAAGATAGAGTAGCCCAAACAGAAAAAGAAGTTGTCAATACCCTACATCTGATTCAAAATCTTGAAGAAGGCAAATCCAAGCACATGATTTAGACTAAAATGCTAAATGATCACTTGACTAACTTAGAGTAGAAGTTGGACTAGAGTACAGATTCATCTGAAGTAGAAATTGCTAGCAAAGAAAGGTTACTCAACAAGTTTCAGCATCAAGTAATAAACCTCTAGAATTAGAACCATGGTTTGCAAGATAAGCTAAGCATCTTTAAGGAGAGAATTTAGAGCCTTGAAAGTGAAATTTAGACAGCTAAATAAGAAACATTCAAAAGAGAGGAAGATATGAACTTAAAAGAACTAAGAGAATCAGGGTACAAAATGATATGACCAATAGTCTTGAAACAATGAAATCTTTTGAAAGTAACAATGTCAAAGACACAATTATGATAGATGAGTTGAAGGTTACAAAGTCATGTCAAGGATAGCAACAGAAAAACCTACAAATTCTTAAATAGTCTCCATGAAAACCCTAATAGGGTTTTAGTCAAATGTAAAAAAGGAGAGAGGGTAATGAGAATAGCAAGGATGAAAATTTTGTGTCTTCTATAGTTTCATTTCATGATAAGGGCTAGACAGAGCTGCAAAATAAGCCTTCCACTAGTATACTCCTCATCAGTATACAAAGAAAATGAAAACCCTAATGGTCTTCAACATAAAGCCCTTCAAACCCCTTATTTTCTTCATGAAATGACAAAAGGAAAACAAATCTTTCCTTTGTTCCATACACAGAAGCTAGAGAGATCATGAGAAAGGGGCAGTTTTACTTCAACATTATCATGGGGTAAATGGAAAGTAAAGAGATCGCTAAAACAATAGAGGATGAAGCAAATTTCACCATTTTGTCAAATGTATTTAAGAGTCATAGCAAAATAATACAACTATTTTTTTTTTCTTTTTTTTTGTTTTACCTTCAAAGGAAGAAGGAATATAAAAGGAGCTAGTTTTAGCAAAAGAAAACATAGGAAAAATGGTGAGGAGAGTAGTTTTTTCATTGCTTCAGACACATGGAAGAGTAGAAGTTATTTTTACCACTTTCTTGAAAGATACATCAAATGAGGAATAGATGCAAAAAAAGGAGACTTACAGTGCTAAAGAACCTTCACCAGAGCCCTCAGAAGATGTAGCAAATCTTCAAAAATCATGGTGGCGCTTTCCTTCCAGAGTAGTAGAGCAAAGAGTCGAAAAAGCATATGTGAAAGTTTAGGGTTTGAAAAAACTTTTTTTCACTGTGCCCTAGCCCGCAGGATCAAGTTTTTTTTTACTTTTATTTTAAAGTGATCATGAAAAATGAAATAAGGGTCGTGGTCAGGACATTTAAATGATGAATGCTTAGGAGATCATCATGAGCCATGGGAAAACCTTGCAAGAGTTAGAGAAAATCAAATAGGTGGTGAAGACATATGACCTTTTAAGGTATCTTCAACACATGGAGTTCAAAGAGAACATTATCATGAGCAAGGATTAAATAGGCATCATGTATCTTAATCTTTTTACATGATCAAGAATAATCATTGTCCACGTTAACAAGTATTAAGGTAAGATGAATAAAGTATAATCTACCTTAATACTTGTTGAGGAAATCTAGTAAAATAATAATATTATAGTTACAATAACACTTGTTAAAATAGTTACTAAATAAATTGCCTTAAATATTTGTTAAAGTAAACATATAATTATCCTCAAATCATGCAAGAAGATTTAAGACCAAGTCAAACAAAGTGTGGAGCATCATGCAAAAGAGTGAGAGAGGAAAGAGAGCTCAAACTCAAGTCATAAACTCATGCAAAAGGAGTATCTTTTTCTATTTTTGACTTGGAGTCAAACTAAGTTAGTTTTGGCAGTTTTTTGGTCAAACACTTTGGGAGGAGTTCTAAGCTAAAATAGCTCATTTTGGAGCAGTTGTGGACCCTTATTTTTAGGCTTTTCCCTCTTACTCACCCAACAGCTAGGAGTTGCTTTTTCAGACTTTTCATGCATTAGTTGGAGTGGAGTTTGACAGGGGTTGAGTTCCCATGGCTTTTGGAGACAAATTTTTGTATTATAGGGAAAACGCTTGTGCTTTTTTATCAGTTCTTACATTTTTCTTGTCTTTGCACATTGCAGAGAGAGATATTGAGTATTGTAACTTAGTTTTTACACATTTTATATAGTAGCAGCAGTTTATTTCTAGCAATTTTATAGTTATTGTAGAGTTTTCCTTCTATTTATCAATAAATCAGGTGTTCTTCTATTCAGATTCACGTGTCTTATCTCTTTTGAATGATTTGATAAATATTTATTGTGTTTTTATATCAAAAACCTTTAAGTTCTTTGTCTTATTTCCATGAATGCAAGTACACAAAGTGTAATTTTACTATAGGTTACATATTGTGCAAGTCATTTCATGCTTTTCGGTGAAACATTTATGTGATAGGATTGTTTAGTTTGAGTTGTATGAACAGATGTCTTGAGAGTATTTGTGAATCAGATTGTAAATTAGGATTCAATCATTGGCGCATCACACCTTAGGATAAATTTCAATTCAATTCATTTAATCATTCTTCTATCTCTTATCCCACGAATGTACATCAGATCCAAGGGGTATTTAAAGGTAGTCGGCTCTTCTGGAGGTTCATTCTCACCATAGACAACCCACTGTATGAGAATGTTCCCATGTTGTACAAGATTGCCAAGCTTTAAGGCTAAGCATTTAGGGTGCAATCTTTTGTGACAACGGTCACTTCTCTATATCTTTCCTCTGTTTAATCTTCTCTGTTGTTAGTGAATGAAACCTGCCTATTTGTTGTACAATACTCAATATATATAGAAAATTAAAACCCTTCTCCTATGCATGCAAATCTCTGCCAGTTTTTTTACTCCTTGATTTCTACTTCTAACTCTATCCTTTTCTCATGCAAATATCATCTATACTCGCCGCATGTCTTTCTTTTACTTGGACAAGCATGAGAAAATAAAGAATCCCTTTATTTCTATTTGTTGTAGGTCCGTTTGCTTTTAATAATAATAATGTTTCTCTATTAATGAAACTTATCTCCACTTTGCCCCCCTCAGATTTAAAGCTATATGGGATTCTTTTATAAAATCAGCTTTATTTTCATTCGTAGCTTTAAAGCTAGATAGGATTCCTTATTAATAAAGCCTTTAGATTTATTTCCAATTACTCGCTTTACTTATTATGACCCACATTAAAATTTTAATAAAAGATTTAATAAAGATTTTAATGAAACTTTTCGTGGGCTTTTATAAAACCAAGTACAATATTAAATTTTTCTTTTACCAACATGTGGAGCCTTTGTGCTCCTCAGGAAACAAGTTTCTCTGACAACCTTCTACCCTGTACACCATTGGTTAACCAAGCCACGTGGAGCTCTCCCACATTCTCTTTTGTTTTAACTGAAAGACCCGCCCACCGTTGGATCTTATTTGCATCGATGGTTCAGAGTTTGGTTTATATTAGCTGAGCGCCATGACTCTTATTCGTCATGTCTTTCATCTATTACCTGCACCATCATTTATGCAGATCTTTGCATGAGTAGCACCTTATGTATATGCTATGTCTCCTTTGAATCAGAGGTATGTGCTGTTTGAGAGGCTAGGCTTTTGATATCTCATAGTTGTGCCTTTGATTTACTCACAGGTGCCTTTATTTACTGAGCTGCATTCTTTAGAATCTACACCTTCAACTCGTGCCATATATATACTTCTATCATTAGAGGTTGTGCCTCTATTCCTAATGGCTTATACCATTCTTTACTTAGAAGGTGGCTATTCTATCTTAGCAACGTCTTTGTTGTGTGCTACACCATCTTTCATATGGTAGGGCTATACTCTTTAGAAGAGACTTGTCTCCTTAAAAATATAGGTTGCACCTATATCTAATTGGTTGCGCCTCATCTTAGACCTGTGCCATCTATGGTATTTCTTGCACCACCAATAATCAGCTGAATGCCTCTGATTGAAGCTAGCTGACTAAACTATCCTTGTCCCTCAACTGATGCCTCTCATTGTTATGTTGAACCATTTTCTTCATCGGCCACCTCTATATATGGTTGAGTGCCTTCGTCAATGAATGGCCTGTACTTTGTTTCCCTCTCACATAGGAAGCACTAGGAATCTTAAAGGTGGTGCCTTTATTTTCATTGGTTGTGCTAACTTTACAAATGATGCCTCCTTCTTGAATGAGCGTCGCCTTTAAAATCTTGCAGTGGCCTTCTCTATAGGAAGTGCCTTCAATGTATGTGTTTTATTCCTTATGCTGCACCTTTATATTCATAGGCTTGATTCGTCAATCCATAGTATGCACCATATTGGATGGCCTGTGTAAAGTTTAAAACCTGCACCATCACTCCTGAAATGCTCGATGCCTTGTATGGTGGCATGGCTTGAATGATAGGAGTGAAGTACCTTATTCATATTAGCTAATGTCTCTTTTAATTTGTGGCTACAAACCTATGCCATTTACAATGGCTTATTGCTTTGGTTTATAATAGATCCCGTGCCTCATATAATGAATGTACACCTCTATTCTAAAGCCTGCATTTTGAACGGTGATTGCCCGGATCAACTCTTCAACTGCGCACTCTATTCCACAATGGCGGTGTCATGACTATTAAATATGGTGCGCATCATTGATTTGCTAAGCCTCCTATGTTGAGAATACTTTGAACTATGTAAGTATTCGTGCCATTTGATAATGGTAGGGCCCTATCCTCAAGGCTTGTGACTGATTTGAATGGGCCAAAATTGCAATATGGATGTACCTGGCTATTAATCTTCTTGTGCATTGATTCTTTAGAGGCTTCATTTATCATAGGATGGGCATTGAATTTAGATGGATTGTATTGATCTTTTGAAAAGCTGTGCCATTTATGGTGTGCCACTGTTTGGAAAGGTGACGCCATGTTTTTGAATGCTTGTGTTAAATGAATCTCAACAGGCAGTGCCATCACTGTTTGAACGGCTTGTGCTATTTTATATATCCTCAGATATACCTATGACTTGGGTGGCGCTTTGAACTTTATAGGCAGTGCCTCAATGAATAAGGCTGCACATGGATGCTATGTGAAGATTTGCTAATGAAATCCTTACTTTGATAAATGGGTGCACCATTATTCAAGTGGCTATAGCTTTGGAATCTTACTAGACTTCGTGCCTTTACTTCTCACTATGACTGCATCTGTCATGAATCCTCATTGTAACCTAATTGAAATATCTACCACTGAAACCTACCAAAATGCATATTTGAAAAGTTTCAAAATGGTGTGTGAAAATTGCACAATAGTTCTTGGCGACTCACGAGGGAAAGTAACTCACGAGGCAAAGTGTGCCTGCACACATCGACTTCTAGAAGAAAAGGCATGTACTCCATTGGGCATGCGATCAAGTTACTCAAAAACAATTAGCCAACTAAAAATATTCGAGCACGAAACTTGATCACAATCAAACTGAAACCTATTGCCAAGCAGATCCACTGAATCTGGGATTAAAACACTACACAAATCAAACTAAAATTTTGCAACCGGGACTAACTAATGACTACTAAAACTTTGAAACCTCTACTGCAACTAAATTTATTGAAAAGACAAAACTAAAATCTGAAAACTAATGCCACTGCTGCAACTTATTCTAAAAAACTAAACTAAATTATCAAAGGAAACTGACAGGAATATGCCCATTCACCGGAATGGCAAAATAACTACCATGGCAGATGATACTACTCCATTTGATCCACATTGAACCAATAATAGTCCAAATGAAATGCATGAAGAAAAAGAGCAAAATCTTGTACCTCTTGGCCTTCCTACCTTCCAAAGATCCATCTTTGGTATTGAAAAACCATTCAAGTTGATCTATATGCTATTCTGTATTTAGTGAAAGGTGGGACGAGTATATCACGCGTTAGAGCTCACCTCTTTGTTTACATGTGAAAGCATCTATTAACATGACTTTATGTAATGCCTACCCAAGAAAATATCAGTAAATAACAATAAATTATTAATATATTGTAATAAATAATGAATGGAAATATAATACGATGATAGGAGAATATTCACTTGTTCTAACTTAATAAAATAAATTTTCAATTAAACATAAGTTTAGTATCATTCATGGAAAATGAAAATTTAGGATATAAACATTTATTATACAAATATATACATTTACAATAAATGTCATATGATCATCCTTCCATGAAGTAGAAAAATTCCTTCTTAGTTTGAGTACCCTACATGTTAACAAACCTGAATCTGCATCACTACATGTAAACATTAGTTCTATAAGGACAATAAATATACAAATAGATATCAATTTGCACAAAATGACAAGACTACAGGCCCTAAGGGCTAGACCTAATATCTTGGAGGCTCATGATGGCCTTGCCTACATACGTACAACACAGAGACTTCATAGTTTGAAGCAACTAGCAACCACAAGATGGTATCATACAAATCAAAACTTCTGAGATGTTATTTGCATGATATCAACACCTTCTCAAACTTAGATACACATTTGTATTTCAATCTATACTTGAGGATAGTAGAAGATTGAGGTTTACCCATCACACAATATTCTCATAAAATTTTTCAAACATGAATGATCTTCATCAACTAGTATACAAGTTACTACTATGCCTAACTATTCATGCAAAGATAACATTAGCCCTTCTTTTCAATGTAATCAATACTTATTTCTTCAAGCTAATTTAGTAATCAAATAAGCTTTAACATACAAGTAAGAAAAGATTAGAAAGATATTTCCTTCTTTAGAATTATCTCTAGAATCCAGAATTATTCAAACTAGTTGCCCTATTAAGTATATTGCTACTTCTAATATTACAAGCATGACTACATAGTCTCTTTGATAGTTTGATACTAAGATGGAGACTACTTCTTGCGTAACATCAATACCATAATGAACTTATTAATAAAACAAAAGTAACACAATACTAAATCATATCTAATAAATTTAATTTTTAATCTATAACATTAATCTAAAGGATTCACTATAAACATATTTCGATGAGACAATAAGGAGCCCTATGAAGAGGAAGTAACCCCTTTATTGATTGATTTGAAATGATACAATGCAGTAGATTTATACAAGGATAATGCAGTTCTCATAACTATCGATGTAGTTCATCGATGCAGTTCACATAACTGTATAACAACTTTATAACTGCAATATTGTAATTAACAATGTAATACCATTGTTACTATAACTATTATTCCAACATTCCCCTGCTTATTAGATTGTTCCTGCAATAGTACTTAGGGACCTCTTGAATGCTAATATACTCAACAAAGCTAATTACATAATATGAATACATATTTTATAGAAGATCTTTTCCTAAAAGAACAAATCCTGAACCAAGTGGGGCTCCATCAAGTTGTCTCTTGACCCTCGAAAAGGTGTAGCTTCAAGCTGTGTTCTTGAGCTCTCGGTCCCGAACTCTCAAATCATAGAGTCTTGAATTATTCAACAACAATCCCTAAGAGATACGACAGATCTCTATCATTGTCTAGTGACTGCGAAACGGTATAATTCTCGATCATGTACTTTGAAGCTCGCTTGACAACAATCCATATTGAGCTCAACACCAAATCCCAAACCTGTCTAGAACATAATCTTCACAAAACATATATTCTTCAAATCTGTCAGCAACAACAAGGAAAAGCAAAAAACTAAACCCAAAAATGCTTCTCATGCAAAGCATCATCTCAAAGCAAGAAGCTAACTTGAGATCATAAAAATTCTTCCTGCCTCCAATAAAGTGAAGGCTTATAGTACTAATGCATTATTGACACCACTAGAAGAGTCATTAATAAAAGCTTCATCATTTGATGAAACCTTATCTTCATGGCCTCTTGATAACTCTCCTTGTTCCATACCCTCATCAACATACCAATTCACAAAAACATGCTTGACATACATGAGATTAAATGTGTTATCAATGTGAAAGTTTTTACCTTCAAAAACAAAACTCACCTTATCTTCCTTCTACTCTTATAAAAACTTATATCTTCTGTATATTTTTTTAAGGATGCATACAATTTTCAAATGATAAACTTCTTACAAAGTAGTCAAACTTCGTATCAAATCCCTTTTTACTCCAAATTCATTTAGTGATTATAAAATTCCTCCAACTCATCTATGAGATATGATTTTGATGCTCAGTTTAAAATGAAATTAGAATCATAAACAACATGAATTCAAATATATGTACCAACTCCCACACTAATTAAAAAATAAAATGCTTTCTCCTTATACACAGTAAAAACTATACATTACCTAAGCCGTTTTACTCCTTTTCATTCTTGACCGACCTTTCATTCTAAGGCAAGCTATTCAACACCTTTCAATAAATGGATTAGACTGTTCTAAATAGCTATGATGGCATTTGATTGAATCTGGTGATGGATGGACAATTAGAGAATTGGATCTTCCAAAAACTCTTCCACATTCTCCTCTATATACGAACACTTTTTGATATTTCATATGATGATTGCATATCACATATGTACTCTTTCCTTTGCAAGTTTTTCTTTCTTCTCAGTCTTCCTTTCAAATATTAATAAGCAATACACCTTTGGGTTTGGCTCATTTACTTGATAGTCATTGGATCTACTCCTATATGCACTCACTGCAAATGCATGGACTGTTTTAAGGCTTCCTCATTCTTCTATGGAGACCATCCGTTGGAGGATATTGTGCAAAAGCTCCTAGTGGATCAAGTGGCTCCAAGACCATGAAATACTCCAATACCCTCAAAACATTCTATAATTCCTTTTGTTTTGAGACATAGCCTTTATAATAGGTTTAAACGCCTCTTCTACAAAAATCTGAAGCACCTTTCTCAATAGCACTCAAACAGATTTCATATTTCTCATGCCATCATAGACACGCATGAATTATACACATGTGCTTATAGACAAGGCTGATTCCATCATATGTATGGGAGTGGAAACCTATATTTCATTTCTCACACTATGGTGAAATCACAACTGGCATCCACATAGAGGGAGAAACTCAATCTGCATTCTCCTTTTTAACATTTGACTGAACTTCTAGACTTGCAGCCATTTTTCCTCTGACAACGTGCAACCCTTCAACTTTCTTTCATGTTCTCACAGGCACAAGAACTAGCAACACTCTTATACCATATGAAGGGGCAGTAACCTCTTTATTGATTGATTTGAAATGATACAATGCAGTGGATTTATACAAGGATGATGCAATTCTCATAACTATTGATGTAGTTCACATAACTTTATAACTACAACATTGTAATTAACAATGTAATATCATTGTTACTATAACTATTATGCGAATACCCTATTCCTTAATTTTTTCTAAATACGCATTAAGTTTGGTACAATAGTTAATTATAATCCTATCATAACAAGAATTCAAATAAGTTAAAAGTCTACTTGAAAACACTTTCTTCACTCAGTTTCATATGAATACGTAAAACCACAAAGTAATGAAAAAGATTATAGTCTAAAACATAACTTATGAACCTAATAGATTTATTTTTCTACAAAGTAAGGAACCATAAACTACATGATTACCCTTGAAAGTGTCAACATCCAAAAAGTCTTAATATCCCATCATATATTTATACTTAATAATATTTTAAAACTATTAAATATCCAAGAGAACTTAAACTAAAGAACTACTAAATGCATAAATATATTATTATCTATTAAAATAGAAAGATTAATATTTATATTTACCTTCTAACTAAGAGATTAGGAATTATTCCAACTAGAAGTTAATCTAAAATTTCAAAATAATAGAAAGATGATATCATTATGATAGAAAAGATAAGCTTATTAATAATAAGTAAAACTAACATGATAAATTGACCGCATCTCAAAAAATTAGCTACATCAAAAAATAAATTGACTACATCTCATACTAATCAAAACTCAATTTACTTTAAAACTAGAAACATACATATATATTATCTTTTATTTATCCACAAATTTCATTAATGTTAATAATGCTAATAATAAAACTATACAAGTATTCTAACTTACCATTCTCAAGACTAAGTAGGAGAGAAAGAGTTCAATTCATACAATCATATCTTTATACCAAGGACAAGATAGGAAGAACATGAATAATGACATAATCCCATTTTAAGGTGATCTCAAGCTATTCATATGATAATTAATTTATGATATTCTCTTTATATAAAGATTTAGATAACTTAAGAATCAAGAACCAATAATTGCATTACTAAACAAATTCTAACAAATTGCATTCCCTAAGTTAATTCTAGTGCTTACAAAAAGATACGATATAACAACCATTATGGTAAAACTAATGCTTATCCTTTATTAAATCATACTAGTAATACATATAACCTATAGTTGAATATTCCTAGTTATTTGTATAAAAAAAATAAAGCATATGAAATTGACAAACCAAATACACTGAACATAAGGGTAAATCATATTATTATACTCATCTAAAATGCATATGTGCATCAGATTCTTACATAAAAGTAAATCTATATAATTTTGAAGGTACTTAAGCTTTCTTATCTAAAAGTTATATGATTTCTCACCTTTATTAGAAGTAAGAAAGTTCTCAGAATATATATATATATATATATATAGTTAACTATATTTACATTATCATGCAAAAAGAATCTTCCTATTATTGCTACCATATAACATGCATATAAATGCATTATCCTAATAGATGTTTTTTTCTAAAACACTGAGCAAATTTCCTTTTGATATAATAACTATAGATAAAGAATACAATCCAAATTCAATGTTGGATTCTAGTCAAAATATACTTATGGATTCCTATCAATAATACAAACAAAATTGATTACCATTCAATCACCCATTAAAAGCAATGAAGATAGGCATAGGGGGCTTGTGAGAGGGTTTACATGTGCAAGATGTGCTAGTCAGCTGGTCACATGCTACTGGCACACAGAACCTGCTATCCGAACTACAAGCCTGTAAGTGAAATCGACTCGCTAGTAGATTGAAGCCTATACTGTACAGATTGGAGTGAGGTCAAGTGTGTGAAAGATTCTGCCATCTTCTATCAGCTTATCATCTGCTAACGCATGGATTTAAAATGACTAGCTAAGAATTCATCATAGGGGAATTTGGGTCCCAATAACCATAACTCTATTGAGTTTGAAAACAAGGAAACATTATGAAGGTTTTAGAAACTTTCCAGCAATGGTCATTAACAATATTGATTTAAGATATTATAGACTGAGATACTATATTAAATATATAAAGTGAGAAGTGGAAGCCTAGTCAAGATGCACAAATTATTTGACAGAATGCCTCAAAGAGATATCATCTCATGGAATGCAATGATTGCAGGATAGCACAAAATGGATAGATATGTCTAAATGATATGTCATCTCTTGGAATGCAATATTATAGTATAAACACAAAATGAATCAATGGAAAAAGGCTTAGTAATTTTCAAGCAAATGCATACAACACGTGTAGAGAAACACCGAGCCTTGGAAGTTGATGGCGGCAGGGTATTTTCTAGATTCAATGACTTACTCAAGCCATGGAAGAGGTGGATAAAGAATTTATTTCAAGAAAAAGCTTTTGGCAAGGAAAGGACCAGTCCTACCTCCAAAGCCACTATCTGCCTTTGCTAGATTGATGCAAAACACAATCACAAAGAAAAGTACAAGAACAGTTTGATAAAATGCCTAAACAAGAAGTGGTACGATTGTTGTAAATTCACAAGATGAAAAAAACAAGAGAGCAATGATTGCAAGATATTATCAAAATCTATAAATTAAATATAACTAGCAGGTGCAAAAACTAAATGTCTTTTCCTTAGCTAATGGACCAGATTGATGCGTAAGATAAAACAAGAAAATCAAAATAAGGACCTTTGAAAGAGGAATGCCTAATCAAGGCATGGAAAAACTGTGAGATAGATTACCATTATGGATTTTTAGGATATTATAAGGAATGAATGCCTCACAAATTATTACCATAGGAAATGCATAAATGTAAATAAAAAAGGAAATTACATAGAAACTTACAGATTGATGCACGACTAGTAATGAATGAGATCCTGAAGAAACCAATATCCTCCTTGCTCTGATTACCTATGAATTTTATGGAATCTAGTCTAAAATAATTTACTGCATTCTTCCAAGAAGCGGATCCCTATCCATATTTGCAACAAAAAAACATCTTTTTATCCATAATAGATATTTCTCATTTATAGTCCAGAAACTTTGAAAAACGTATGTTATAAATACAATAAAATAGAATCAATTTTCAAAGGCACCCACTAACTTTGATTCTCCTACATATTCTAAAATTAGCTCCATTAATTACAAATTAAAAAGAAATATTACTCTCCAAGTATCTTTTCACCAAAATGTGTAACTACCACTTGTGTATGTAAACCAAAATATTAATGAAATAAAGAATCTTTCTAAAATATGTAAATAGAAAACACATAATGGAAATACATTATTTTGTTTCCTACACAATATTAAATTACCCAGATAATTATTTCAAAGCAATGCAAATTGTTAATTATTCTCAATAAAATATCACAATTAATAAATAGGTTTTAGGTGTCCTTACACTTTGTTAGTGATCTTTTTTGCATGCTCCTTTGCATGCTGATGATCCATGATGGCACCAAAAACACACTTGAATATGATGGAGCTGCCCATAACCGTCTTGAATCTTATTGGAATTTCTTCTTTAAAGAAGAATGGAGTATGATACAACTCTACATGCAACTCTTTACTACTAACAATATCATGACAATGGGGCTGCAAATACATCTGTGGATCTTCTTCAAAAAAGAGAGAATACCCATCTTCAAAGATAGAAAATAGATCAACACTTGCACATACCTCTTCATCAAAATTTTCTTCATGATTGCCTGAGAGAGGCTTTGCAAATGAGCCATGCACTTGCTCAATAGTGGGATCCCCTTCATCAAGAATATGATACCTTTGTTGAATAACCAAGAATAAATCCTCAATTTTCTCTTCATGCTCATGCACCTCAATACCATCCCTTACAAAATATGAAAAATCATCACAGAAATAAATGCACTCACTCTTTGTAGACTCTATATAAGTTTCCTTTACAACTTCTTCCACAAGATGAGGTAAAGACTATGCATCATTCTTCACCTAGTACTTTTTAGCTTCAAGATTCTTTTGCAAGTACTTTTCAGTTTCAAAAAGAATCAAATCATCACCATCATTTGAATCCTCTTCTTCACTTGACTATATCTTTGAAACAATATTCATCATATGTGCATGATGCTCAAGATTGGCTAGTGATGAAAGGGGTAAATCATAAAACACACAACAACAGATATTGTAAATAGAAAATAGAATGTTCTTTTATTGATTTAGACACCTCATTACATTACAGAAGCTCAAATACAATTAGAGGATGAATCCTCTATAGTCTACAATACATTATAACACCCTATCTCAAGGCTCTAGAATATTTTGCCCTAAGTAACCCCAAATCAGCTAGGGTTTCTATTTTCCCACCTTTTCTTAACTCTACACTTTCCCCCCTTATCTTTACTACTGCAAAGGGTTCCCAAAAATGGTTATAAATAGCCTTTTTGGTGGTCTCTAGTCAAATTTCAAATTTTGCATCTCCCTCCAAAAATAGGTCAACACCCGGCAGCCATAACTTTTCATCCAGGTGACCAATTAACGAACCATTTGAAGCACCAAAAAGCTCATAGAGTGCTCCATGCACTAAGAACCCACTCAGCCTGTTCCGCCCATTTTGGGTCCATATGGGACTGTTTAGTGCCTCAAACTTGACTTTGAATAATTTTTAGGAGTTTTTCAAGAAACTGAAACTTTAATATCTTACAACTCACAAATGATATTTACCTGATTACTTGACCAAAGGAATTTTTTCCATTTATGAAGCTTCCTGTAAATTTTCACTTCAATCTATGACCAAATGCAAACTTTCAAAAAATAGTAGTTTGCTATTTTTAGCAGTTCTGAAAAACTGAAAGTTCTACATCATTATTCAAGAGATTATGGAAAAAGGAATACTAATTTTAAAAAGAAATGAAAACAACATCAATGATTTTGAATCATCATCTTTTTTTGGGTGATGTAAGATTGCCCTTACACCACTAGATACTCCTGCATCAGCTAGGAACACTGGATAAAATAGTGCAACTCTTTTACATGTATTTTGATCCTTAAACTGGAATCTTGATCACATTCTCCTTTGATATCAAAGTGAAAAAACACTTGATCTATCACTTCCATAGGATAAAACTTTTGATTGAAAACCATAGAATCTTGAAAGGCACAATTATCAAAATAATTGGGGATCTTTTGTGCATGAGGAAGGCTCTCTTTTACAAATTGATTGCATGCATATTAATGTTCATAAGGGCTTTGTTGAATGCACAAGACAACTGAGAGGGGGGTGAATCAGTTGTATCAAAAACTTTATTTTATCTCAAACAAGATCACATTCACATTCATCTACTTTAATTCCTTAAGGGGGTGAATCAATTGTATCAAAAACTTTAACTTATCTCAAACAAGATCACATTCACATTCATCTACTTTAATTCCTTAATCTATTATGAAGATTAAACATGAAGTGTAGAAACAAAACATAAACACATCAACACCATACACACATGACCACTAGATTTTTACGTGGAAAACCCTAAAAGGGAAAAACCACAATGAGTGTTAGCTCACAATATAATATAGTACCAATACTGAATAACAAATGAGGCTCACTGCCAAAGGGCTCACTATCCAAGGACTCACTTTCCAAAGAAATGCTCACTACAAATAGGGCTCACTACCATGGGGTGGCTCACAGCCGAGTGGTGGCTCACTACCGAGGGTTGGCTCACTGCCTAAAGGGGTGGCTCATTGCCATGAAATAATATAATAGCATCTACAATAGACATGAGTTCAGTTCCATTGAAGCACAATACAAATCACCTTCGCTACCCTTACTAAACATCTTCACATCCCCCACATCAACACTTTGATTCATTACATTTATTTATACCAATTATCAACCTTGGAATATACATAAAGGTTGCCATTACAATCTACAACCATTGGAATAGTATCCAAGGTCAGTAAACAAGATTAGCTCAAACCCAAATACATCTTCACACACTTTAACATGCTTCTATAATCCACGAACCACATCCACAAAGAGTGTTGGCATCCATGTTGGGCTAACTTGTGCAAACATAAAGAATGCTTAAACACATGCTTCCAAGAGCTCAATCATTGCTTCTGGATCAAGAACAAGCCTTTACCATGATCTAGAGACATCCATGAACAACATAAAATCATCTGGGAGCTAACAAATCTATCTACAATAGATCTCACTTAAAGACAACAAATATCACTTGAAGACAGATCACAGATTGCTCACAACAAACATTGTCGAACTATGCTAATCAATAACTTGCTTCCCAAAGTACCAAATCACAAATCCTTTGGAATGAAGATAGCTAAGGACCTTATAAACATAATTCCAGAACCGTAAGATCAAAAACTAAACCATGGATAAATATGGAGCAAAATACTTTCTCCTTGTCACACTGTAAATGCTGCCAGGCACAGTCTTCAAACTGGTGAATAGAACTTCTGCTGTACAGTGATCCAAACCACCCAATTCTAGATTTAGCATCTTCAAATACTTCTCTAAAACATATCTAAATTTCACACATCAGTCTTCAATACAGAAGAAATGTGGAGCAAAAGATCAGACAATATCCTCTACGTCAGAATACATCTTCACAACTTTGTCTTCAGTATGAACAAAATTTTATCAAAATCACTTGGATATTCAATATTATGAACATATTCTTATCATCTTCAGTACTAATACAACACAATACAAAGAAACTAACTCATCACAATCAAGTAACAAAACAAGAGCATGGTTGACACTAATGACAACACAAATATGTTGACATCAATGACAACACCTTGTAGCACATACTTGCAAGAATATCACCCTTTGTCATTGATGGCAACATATGATGTGAAAAACTGAACAACATGTTCCACCATCAAGACACAACTCTACATCAGAACTCCCCCTTTCTCTTTACACATTTGAACTCTCTTTTTCTCTATGTTTTTCACATGAACTCTCTCCCCCTTTGACATCAATGGCAAAGGGAAACACATCTCTTTCTACTACACATACTTGCACTTGTTATTAACTGCCCTGAGTGCTTCCTTCAATAAACAACATTTTTTAGTATCACTACCTGCTCCCCCTGAGAGGTAGACTCCATCATCAGTCTAGAAAAGAATGACTCTTGAACCATAGTGGATTGATGCACTTCCTTATGTATCTAGTTCAACCAAGGAGAGGAAACAACCCCTAATTTTTTCCAAGGATATTCAAATGTGTCCTTAGGAAGAGCTTTGGTGAATATGTCACCAACTTGATCTTTTGTAGGCACATAGTCAAGCTTCACTTCTTTCTCTACAACCTTCTCTCTCAGAAAGTGATAATTGATAGAAATATGCTTTGTCCATGAATGCATCACTATGTTGTTTGAAATGTTGATGGCACTGGTATTATCATAGAAGATAGGAGTTAGGTCCTCATACTCAACTTGGATGTCCTTCAAAGTTTGTCTCATCCACAACACTTGTGTGTAACATGATGTTTCTGCAATGTACTCTATCTCTATAGTAGATAAGGATACTAAATCATACTTTTTTCTTTTCCATGACACAACTTTGTCTCCAAGAAAGAACACACCGCCACTTGTCCTTTTCCTATCATCTATGCATCTGACCCAATCTGCATCTGTGTGTGCACTTGGGTTGAAGTCATTGTTCTTGGTATACCACAAACCATAATAAGAAGTGCCTAAATATCTTCTTTACTACCATAACATGTGACTCTTTAGGATCTGCTTGAAATCAAGCAACAAGACAAACTACATGCATGATATTAGGTCTGGTAGCAGTTAGGTATAGCAATCCTCCAATCATAGATCTATACTTGCTCTGATCAGCCTTAGGGAATTCATCATCTTTGCTAAGCTTGCAACTAGTTGTCATGGGAGTATAAACTTGCTCAGATTCTTCCATTCCAAACTTCTTCAACAATTCCTTGAGGTATTTTGATTGTGAAATGAAAATGCCCCTATCTATCTGATTCATTTGCATTCCATGAAAGAATTTCATCTCACCACACATTGACATCTCAACTTACTCTTGCATCTCATCTGCAAAGTTCTTACACATACGTTCATTTCCATTATATCATCTACATAGACTTCAATAATCAGGATTTGATCTTTGCTTACCTTTATATACAAGTTACTATCTCCAAACCCTATACTGAATCCATGTTGCAACAAATACCTATCCAACCTTGCATACCAAGCTCTACGAGCTTGCTTGAGTCCATTCAATGCCTTGTTCAATCTGCATACCATGTCTAGTTTATTTGATAACTAGAATCCATCTGGTTTCTCTATATATACTTCCTCTTCTAACTCATCATTCAGAAAGGATGACTTCACATCCATCTAGTACACTTTGAAATCTTTGTGTTCTGTAGAGGCCAGAAATAATCTAATGGCTTCCATTCTTGCCACCAGAGAAAAAATTTCTTCATACTCTATTCCATCCACTTTTGAGTAGCCTTTTCATACAAATCTAGCTTTGTTTCTTACCACTTCTCTAGTATCATTCAACTTATTCCTGAAAACCCACTTTGTTCCAATCACATTCTTATCTGCAAGGCTCAGGACAAGTTCGCATGTCTTGTTCTTCTCAATTTGCATCAATTCTTCTTCCATTGCTTTGACCCTATGTTCATCTTTACATGCTTTAGAAATTGTCTCAGGTTCAACATTTGAAATTAAGCAGTGATTTGTCTGTTCTTCTGCAACTCCTTTTCTTGTCAATACGCCTTTTCTCTTGTCACCAATGATTTGATGTTTAGAGTGATTTCTTTGCACATACCTAGGGATTTTAGGAACTCTTTCTAGAGCTTCTTATTCTTCATCTTGAGCTTCTTCTTCTTGAACAACTTGCACTTCAATCTGAATTTCCTTGTCTTTTTCTCAAACTTTCTCTGAATCGGCAGATCCATCTGAGTTGTATCCATTTGACTCTGAGACTATCTGAACATCTTCATCTACCTTCACATTTGCACTTTCAATAATCTTCCTCAATCTTTTGTTATAACACCAGTAATCTTTTGTTTTAGTAGAGTACCCAAGGAATATTCCTTCATCACATCTAGCATCAAACTTTCCCAATTCTTCATCTCTTCTGGTATAACATATGCTTCCAAAAATTTTGAAATACTTGACAATAGGAGTTCTTCCATACCATAACTCATAAGGTGTCTTTCTTCCATTTTCTTTGACTTGTAATTTGTTCAAAATGTAGACAATAGTATGAATAGTTTCTTTCCAATAAACTTCCGGAAGGTCAGCTTCTTTGATCATTGTTCTAGCAACTTCCTGAACTATTCTATTCTTTATTTCAACTACTCCATTTTGTTGAGAAGTTCTGGGGGTAGATAATTTTCTCTTTATCCCATTTTCTTCACAAAAAGTATTGAATTCATTTGAAGTAACCTCACCACCTCTATTAGATCTCAGATACTTGTTTCTCAAATCCATCTCATTTTAAACCATTGCTTAAAATGCCTTGAACTTGTCTAGGGCTTCTTATTTTTCTTTAAGAAAAGTAACCCAAGTCATTCTTGAATAATCATCAATAAGAAGCATGAAATACCTGTCACCTTGTAGACTTTTTGTTCTTGTAGGACCACATAGGCTTGTATTCACCAGCTCCAACAGATTTGAAGAGGATTGTTCCTTAATCTTGAAACTTATCTTTGTTTGCTTTCCAAACTGACATTCTTTGCACATGGCATTAGTAGGCTTCATAATCTTAGGTAAGTCTCTAATAGCTTGAGCTAAGCTTATTCTCACCAGATTGTCAAAGTTAATATGACACATTCTCCTATGTCATATCTAGCATTCATTTGTGAGGCAACAAACAACAATTGTCAATACCTTTCAAATGATAATCATTACCATGAGTCTTCTTACCAGTAGCAATTAATGTTCTACAGCTTTTCTTTATCTCATATCCATTGTCTTTGAATATTAGACTATATCCTTTTTCACACATTTTTCCAACACTTAGAAGATTATGCTTTAGGCCTTTGACATAAACAACATCATCTATATAATGCTTTCCATGGAAAGTAATTGACCCTTTTCCACAGATCTTACCAACTGTATCATCACCAAATCTAACTAGTCCTACATCATACCTTTCCAATTTGACAACCTTACTCTTATCTCCAGTCATGTGATTTGAACATCTGATGTTAATGACCTGTTCATCCTTTTCCTCTTTAGCATGAAATGCAGATATCAATTTTTCTTCTTCTGGACTTCCTTCCTTCACACAACTTGCAAGATTAGCAGAAACATGTTCTTCTCTTAGGGAAATAAAAAAGTATTCACTACCATTACCATCTTCAGAATCAGGTTCATCATCAGTTACACCATCATCATCTCCAACATAATAATGCTTTCTTACCATATTACCTTTTCTTTCATGATTTTTGATCTTCAATGTTTTGTCAAGACATCTTCAAGCATAGTGACAAATTTTACCACAATTGAAACATTAGAAATGTAACTTACCTTTGAACTTTCCACTACCTCTTTTCATTCTACTTGCAAATTTTGTCTCAAGCTCATCAAGGTCTTCTTCATCTGATTCCACAGCATATTTATCTAATCCAACAGTCTTTTCTTCCTTGGCCTTAAAAGCAATCTCATTTTTTATAGGGCCATTAGTAGTACCAAATTCTCTCATTTCAAAAGTAGTAAGTTTACCAAGCGATTAATCTTTTGAAAGGTTATTCATATCAAACAATTCTTCAATGGCAAATACCTTGTGACTATAATATTTGGGAAGAGTTTTGAGTACCTTACCTACAACATCCATATCATCTATCTTACCACCAAGACCCTTGATGTTGCTAACAACCTCATCAATCTTTTGTATGTAACTTGTTATGTTCTCATCTTAAGACATCCGCATAGTTTCATATCTGGTCTTCAAGTTTTGCAACTTGGGCTTCTTGACAGATGCATCACCTTCATAGATACTTTTCAACTTTTCCCAAATCTCATGAGCAATTTCTAGATCCACAACTTTTGCCATTTTAGTGTTAGATAAAGCATCTAGTAGACCATTTTTAGCTTTGCCATTAATCTCATAGGCCCTAATCTCACTTGCAGTCCTTAGACCTCCATTAGGTATTTTGTATTCATCTTCAACTATTCTCTAGACATTAAAACTAATGGAGACAAGATAAATTTGTATTCACACCTTTCAGAAGGCAAAGTCAGATCCATCAAACCAAGGAATGTCTTTGTTCACCATCCTAGATCTACCTTAGTTGTTAGGCTTTCTTCCAAGGAACCCCACTCTGGTACCAATTGTTGAAGGCACAAGACAACTGAAAGGGGGGTGAATCAGTTGTATCAAAAACTTTAACTTCTCTCAAACAAAATCAGATTCACATTCACTTACTTTAATCCCTTAATCTATTATGAAGATTAAACATGAAGTGCAGAAATAAAAATTAAACACATCAACACCATACACACATGAACATCACATTTTTACGTGTAAAACCCCAAAAGTGAAAAACCACGGTGAATGTTAGCTCACAATATAATGTAGTAATAATACCAAATAACAAATGAGGCTCACTACCCAAGGACTCACTTTCCAAAGAAATGCTCACTGTAAATAGGGCTCACTGCCAATGGGTGGCTCACTACCTAGAGAGGTGGCTCATTGCCATGAACTAATATAATAGCATCTACAACATGTCTGAGTTTATTTCCATTAAAGCACAATATAAATCACCTTCGCTGGCCTTACTACACACACTCTCTCATTTGCACATCTTCATGTCCCCCACATCAACAGATGGAGTCATTTTATTTATACCAATCATCAACCTTGGAATATACATCAAGGTCAGCATTACAATCTACAACCATTGGAGCAGTCTCCAAGGTCGGCAAACATACTTAATTTAAATTTGGTCTAGACCTAAATAAGCTTGTGGAGAAAATGAATGAAAGAAGAACACTTCATGGCTTAGCTCAGACCCAAATACATCTTTGTACGCTTCTACAATCCACGAACCACATCCATAAAGAGTGTTAGAATCCAATTTGGACTAATTTGTGCAAATACCAAGAATGCTTAAACACACACTTTGAAGAGATCAATCATTGCTTGTGGATCAAGCACAAGCCTTTACCACAATCTAGAGACATCCATGAAGAACATAAAATCATCTAGGAGCCAACAAATCTATCCGCAATAGATCTCACTTGAAAACAACAAATATCACTTGAAGACAGATCACAGACTGCTCACAACAAACACTGTCGAACTCTTCTAATCAATAACTTGCTTTCCAGAGCACCAAATAACAAATCCTTTGGAATGAAGATAGATAATCACCTTATAAACATAAGTACAAAATCACAAGATCAAAAACCAAACTGTAGAGAAATGCAGAACAAAATACTTTCTCCCTTTCACACTACAAATGCTGCTAGGCACAGTCTTCAAACTGGTGAATAGAACTTCTGCTGTAAAGTGATCTAGACCACCCAATTATGGATTTAGCATCTTTAGACACTTCTCTAAAACATATCCAAATTTCACACTCCATTCTTCAACATAGAAGGAATGAGGAGTAAAAGCTTAGACAGTATGCTATAAGTTAGAATACATCTTCACAACTTTGTCTTCAGTATGAACCAAATTTTCTCAAAAGCACATGGATATTCAATATCAAGAACATATTCTTATCATCTTCAACACTTATACAACACAATACAAAAGCAACTAACTTATCACAATCAAGCAACAAAACAAGAGCACAGTTGACACTAATGACAACACAAACATGTTAACATCAACAACAACACCGGTTAGCACATACTTGCAATGGGCTTCGAGGCATGAAATTTGGATCAACATGATGCAAGGCTTGATTTCTTAGCTCATTAATCTCATGGGAAAAGGATTGCATAATCTCTTTTATTTCACGCATCTCCTTATGCTATCTCAAAGCAGTAGGGAGGGTGGGTGGATTAGAACAACTATGCATTTGACTATAAGCAAGAGCTTGGGATGGGATACTTGCATAAGGAAGCAGTGGTTTCAAAGGAAAAGGAGGAAATTTACATGATTCTATGAGGTTCATTTCAGCCCTAACAGTGAGATCATATGATTGAGACAAGGTTTCTCCTCCTAAGGCTTATATCATAACATAAATTTCAGGATCTAAAGCCTTCAAATAATATAGAAATACAAAAAGTGGAGAAGGTCTTGCATCTACTGAAAAGCTTTTCCATACCTTGTCAAACCTTGCATTGAAATCATGGATGCCTCTTGATCATGATGAGATTTTAAGTGAGGGACCTAACATCTTCCTTCTCTCGTAACTAATTTTAAATGAGCTCTCCAAGCTGATCCCACCCAGTGATTGGAAAGGGTTGAAGATTTTAGTACCATTTCCATGCTTTGCCTCTGAGAAAAGATGCCAATAGAAGAAGAGCCACACTTTTAGTTGTGACATGATGAATATTGCATAAATTTGCAACATCCTAAATGTTATCCATAGGACAAACCGAGCCATCTCCATGAAATTGGGGTAATGCTTTCCACACTGATTCAAGAACCTATCCTTATTGTATAAGAAGAGGACTTGAATCCCACGTCACAAATGGTAAATCTCTCACTAGAATGTTGAGATGCACATAAATATTTGGGGTTCCTATGATCTGCAGAAGTGAAAATCTGAGATAAAGTCACCACTGTGGTCACTAGATGGAAGATGCACGCTCCTATGAGAATTTTTTTTGTGATTTTACACAAAAATCACAAAATGTAGAACAAAGATTCAATGAAACAAAGACTGAAGTCTCTGATTCAAGTTGCACCAGGTGTACCAAAAACTGTGGATGGTAAAATTTGCATTTCACACACAATAATTTGAATTCATTTTCAGATTGTTTGGGAGAAAAGGGAAGAATGAAACTTGAAATTAAACATATCTAACAAAGTAATATGCTTATCATAAACTTCATCATCTAATAGAGGATTAAATGTGTACAAGATTTGATAAAAAAAGGAAAGGTGAACATAGATACAATGAATAGAAAAGTGGTAACACATAGTTTATTCGGTTTCATAAGATTCAGTCAAAAATTTACAAATAAGCCCTCAGATTTTAGATGAGAGAAGAAGAAATATCTAAATAGAAGATAATGACATAAAATGCCTATTTTTCCATCATGAGTGAATAAAAAATGGAGATGCAAGAGGCTCCAAAGCACAATGCATCAAAATCTATTCATTTTGGAGAAAACCTAACATACAAGGCCTTCAATCAAACTCTATATTCAATGAAGTTACTTCTCTGTATCTTTCTTGTATTTAATCTTCTCTGCTGGTGGTGAATGAAATCTGCCTATTTGTTGTGCAAAACTAAATATATATAGAAAAATAAAACCCTTCTCATGTGCATGCAAATCTCTGCTAGTTTTTTAACTCATTGATTTCTGCCTCTAACTCTATCCTTTTGTCATGCAAAAATCATCCATATTCACTACATGTCTTTCTTTTTGTTAGCTAATGTAGCTTTCTTTTACTTGGACAAGCATGATAAAATAATGCATCGCTTTATTTCTATTTATTGTAGGTGAATGTGCTTTTAATAATAAAGTTTATTTATTAATGAAACTTATCTCCACTTTTCCCCATGAGCTTTAAAGATATATGGCATTCTTTTATAAAATAAAGCTATCAGCTTTATTTTCATTCGTAGCTTTAATACTAGAGAGGATTCCTTATTAGTAAATCCTTTATCTTTTTTTGATAGATAAGATAGATTATAGTATTGATTTAACAAAAAAATACATATCATGCCCATGACTGTGGGGCAGATAGACCACCATTGTTTACCAGACCTTACTAAAATTCAAAATGACCATGCAGCATCAGAAATGCACCCAGACACTAGAACCCACTAAGCCCACAATATTATAACTAAAATACATTATAGAAACTATGGCCGAAGGCATTCTGAATAGTCCCAATCCCCTATGCAAAGAAACACAGACACACCAACATTGAAACCTAAACCCCATCCCAACATAGAAACATAGACCCATGACAATTACCAGATATTATTTTGCATGAAGACTTTAAATTCTTCTTCCCAGGCCAAATTTAGAAATACCACCAACTGAAATTTCTTCCTTAGGAAGTCTGCTCTCACAGTTGCTAGTTGTTGATGCTTAATTAATTCCATACCATTGATATCCAGTAAAAAGGATAAAATTTAACCAATGCATCTAGTTCCTCCATCCACTCCAAATCATGCAAGAAAGGGATACTAACTCCCAAGGACGCTACTTCTAGAGTCTCCTTTAGCCCAACCAATAGAGCCTTCCTAAACAATTGCTGGATAATTTCCTCTGCCTCCACCTTCGGAACTCTAATATCCAAAAGACCAGCCAAGACCCTCAAGGAGATATTGGAGTCCAACATGTAGCCTTTAGCACCCACCATGAAGCCCTTCCCTGTAATACACTTCACCACTGCAAAAGTGAGAAAGTTGGGGTGACCAATAATCCTAGTCAAACGACAAGAATTCAACGAGCCTAAAAAGGCCGTTTCATGCTTGGAGCAAAGAAGTTGAACAGGAGTGTCCATGCTACCTGTGTCCAGTTCCTTTGCTGACACTTTCAAAATAAACCTCACCATAGCAGATTTAGGGAAGAAAGCTAAAATAAATGCCTTGTGATGGACAAGGCAAGACAATGTCAGGAAGCCAATGCATATATCCATAATTATCCACCCTCACCTCAAGTTTTGAGTGTAATGAGGAGCATGATAGCCAGCTCCGTATGCCCCAAGTGCTTTGCCACAATCATTAAAACTACTATTGGCACTGAAGTTGAGGCTACCTCACCACCAAGTGCCACATCACACCCCATCGAGTCAGCCACTCCACACATGAAATTGTGGAGTGGCGCCCTCCCAAACACCCACAAATAAAGCATTTAGCTTTATTTCCATAGGGATAACCACTAGTTTTAATGACTCACTTTAAATATTATGACCCACATTAAAATTTTAATAAAAGATTTAATAAACAATTTAATTAAACTTTTCATGGGCTTTAATAAAATAAAGTACAGGATTAAAATTTTCCTTTGCCAACACATGGAGCCTTGGCACACCTTAGGAATTAATTTTCTTTGAAAACCTTCTCCCCTATGCACCATTGGTTAACCAAGCCACATGGAGATATCTCTCATTCTCTTCTATTTTAATTGAAAGACCCACCTGCCATTGGATCTTATTTGCATCAATGGTTTATAATTTGGTTTATATTGGTTGAGGGCCATGACTCTTATTCACTATGTCTTTCATTTATTACCTACACCATCATTTATGTGGATCTCTACATGGGTAGTGCATTATGTATATGCTATGTCTCCTTTGAATCAAAGGCATGCGTTGTTTGAGAGGCTAAGCTTTTGATATCTCATAAATGTGCCTTTGATTTACTCATAGGTACCTTTATTTACTAAGCTTCATTCTTTAGAATCTGCACCTTCAACTCATGCCATAGATATACTTCTATCATTAGAGGTCATGCCTCTATTCCTAATGGCTTGCACCATTCTTTCCTTACAAGGTGGTTGTGCTATCTTAGTAGTGTCTTTGTTGTATGCTATGCCATCTTTGATATGGCAGCGCTATATTCTTTAGCCGAGACTCATCTCCTTAAAAATATAGGTTGCACCTATATCTAATAGGTTGCACCTCATCTTAGACCCATGCCATCTATGGTATTTCTTGTCCAATCAGTTATAAGTTGAATGCCTTTGATTGAGACTAGCTAACCGAGCTATATTTGTCCCTGAACTGATGCCTCTCATTGTTATGTTGAACCATTTTCTTCATTGGCCACCTCTATATATGGCTGACCACCTTCTTCAATGAATGGTCTATGCTTTATTTCCCTCTAACATAGGAAGCGCTATGAATCTTCAAGGTCGTGCCTTTATTTGCGTTGGTTGTGCTAACTTTATAAATGATGCCTCCTTGAATGAGCAGCACCATCAAAATCTTCCAGTAGCCTTCTCTATAGGGTGTGCCTTTAATGTATGCATTTTATTCCTTATCTATGTAGTGCTACACCTTTATATTGATAGGCTTGATTCTTTAATCCATAGTATGCGCCATATTGGATGGCCTTTGTAGAGTTTAAAACCTGTGCCATCACTCTAGAAATGCTCGATGCCTTCTATGGTGGCGTTGCTTGAATGATAGGAGTCAAGTGCTATATTCATATTTCCTGATGTCTCTTTTAATTTGTGGCGACAAACCATTTCATGTGTCACTTACAATGGCTTATGCTTTGGTTTATGGGTCATCCCACAATAAGGGGTTACACCTTTTGGCCAAACTTGACATTGAAATCAACATTTTGAACTAAATCTTCACTTTCTGACACCTATAGCTGCTAAACCATTAGGTATTTTAAGATGATGCAAACTATTCATTTGTAAGATTTTGTTTGTAGATTCTAAATATATTTTCTTAAAAAAGGTTAGAGTTAAATTGTAAAACAAATTTGTGTCTCCTTTGATAACTAGTTTTTAATAGTAAACAACATTTTTTTAAAGTGATGTGTATTCCATAGCACATAACTTTTTCTCTACAAAGGATAAAATTCTAATTCTTTTGAATTTAGATTGGTAACACCAGTATATAGGGAATGCATTTTGTTTCATAATGTTTTGTTGAATATATTTTTTAGTTAAGTTTTAAAGTCAAAGCAATTATAATTTAGACATAGGCGTATTCCATAAAACATAACTTTTTCTGTATGTATCAAAATTTAATTTTTCTTTTTTTGTTGAAACAAGGACATCAATACCTAGGGCATAGATATTTTTCAGAAATTTTTTTCACTAATTTACTAATTTTGTAGAACAAATAACTTGATGTTCAATGAAAAACCTACATTCATAAGAAATAAAAAATAAACATAATAATCAAATTAAATATATTTAAAATTCTACTTTTTGGGAAGCTTATAATAAGGACAACATACTTACAAAACATAAATTTTAAATGAATTCATTTGATCCCCCAAAAGATAAATCAAAAGTGGTTTTTAATTAGCATTTTGATAGGTGTAGAGGAGACTCCAATATATGTATGGTTTAAAACTAGCGGGGTTCTATCCAAGGGGGTTTGATCAAACCCTCTTTAATTAAAATCCTTTAAATGGAACCTTTCAAGGCTTAAATCATTATATTTTCTAGAAATATGTGATTTCATCAAAAATTAGGATGTCCCAGAAAGTGTACCCCGTTATTGTTAGGAGAGAGTTATAATAGAGCCCACACCTCATATAATGAATACACCTCTATTCTAAAACTTCCATTTTAAATGGCGATTGCTTTGATCAACTTGTTGCAAGTATGTGCTAATTGGTGTTGTCATTGATGTCAACATGTTTGTGTTGTCATTGGTCCCAATTGTGTCTTCAAATACTGTTGTTTGTTGAGTAATTGAATTGTCATGTTAAGGACACTATCTGAGGTTTTGCTCCGCATTTCCTCTGTATTGAAGACTAGAGTATGAGATTTGGATATGATTTAGAGAAGTATTTGAAGATGCTAAATATAGAATTTGGTGGTCTAGATCATTGTGCAGCAAAAGTTCTATTCACCAGTTTGAAGATTGTGCCTGCAAGCATGTGCAAAGTGACAGGGAGAAAGTATTTTGCTCTGCATTTCTCCGTAGTTTGGATTTTAGTCTTGCAGTTCTAGACTTAAGTTTATAAAGTCCTTAGCTATATTAATTCCAAATGATTTATGTTTTTGTGCTCAGGAAAGTAGGTTATTGATTAGCAGAGTTCAACATTGTTTGTTGTGAGTAGTCTGTAATCTATCTTGAATTGATATTTGTTGTCCTCAAGTGAGATCTATTGCAGTTGGATTTGTCATCTCCTAGGTGATTCTATGTTATTTGTGGATGTCTCTAGAATATATTGAAGGTGTGTGCTTGATCTACAAGCTATAATGAAGTTCTTTGAAGCGTGTATTTAAGTATTCTTGATGTTTGCACTACTTTTGGCCATCCTCATTATTTACACTTGTTGTGGAGGTGATTCATGGATTGTGGAAGCATGTTGAAGAATGTAAGGATGTGTTTGGGTCTGAGCTAAGCCATGAAGTACTCTTCCTTTATTTATTTGCTCCACAAGTTTGTTTAGGTCAATACCTAGTTTGAATTATGTATGTATGCCGACCTTGGAGATAGTCCCAATTGTTGTAAATTGTATTTCCAACCTTGATGAATGTTCCAATGTTGATGATTGGTATAAATATATATATGAATCTATGAGTGGAGTGAGAGAGTGCTAAGATGCGAAGATAAAGTGTGTGTGTGTGTATTGTAATGGTAGCGAAGGAGAGATATATTACGCTTCAATGGAACTAAACTTAGGCATGTTGTAGATGCTATTATATCAGTTCGTGGTAGTGAGCCACCCATCTTTGGAGTGAGCCACCTATTGGTAGTGAGCCACCCCTTGGCAGTGAGCCTTTTTGCATTGAGTATTCATTTGGGCAGTGATCCCCTAAGGTAGTTAGCCTCTTTGTTATTTAGTATTGTTACTACATTATATTGTGAGCTAACACTCACTGTGGTTTTTCCCTTTTAGTGTTTTCCATGTAAAAATTTGGTGTTCATGTGTGTATGGTGTTGATGTGTTTATGTTTTGATTATGCTATTCATGTTTAATCTTCATAACAAATTGAGTTAAAGTTAGCAAATATCAATGTGATTTTGTTTAAAGGAGTTAAAGTTTTTGATACAACTAATTCACCCCGCCTCTCAGTTGTCTTGTGCCTTCAACAATTGGTATCAGAGTGAGGTTCCTTGTAAGAAAGCCTAACAACTTAAGGTAGATCTAGGATGGCACACAAGAAAGACATGCCTCAGATTGATGGATTTAACTATTCCTACTGGAAGGTACGAATGCAAAGTTATCTTATTTCTATTAGTTATAATGTCTGGAAGATGGTTAAAGATAAATACACAATACCTAAAGGTGGTCCCCAGTCTGATGAAGAAATTAAGGATTATGAGGCTAATCACAAAGCTAAAAATGCTCTATTAAATGCTCTATCTAACACTGGAATGGAAAAAGTTGTGGACTTGGAAACTATTCATGAGATCTGGGACAAATTGAAAAACATCTATGATGGTGATGAATATATCAAGAAGGCTAAGTTACAGAACTTGAAGACTGGATATGAAACCATGTGAATTTCTAAGGATGAGAACATAACAAACTACATACAGAAGATTGACGAAGTTGTTAGAAGCATCAAGGGTCTTGGTGGAAACTTAGAGGATGTGGATGTTGTAGATAAGATACTCTGAACTCTTCCCAAATCTTATAGTCACAAGGTATCTTCCATTGAAGAATTGTTTGACATGGGCAAGCTTACAAAAGATCAATTACTTGGTAAACTGACTCCTTTTGAGATGGGAGAGTTTGGTACTACTGATGGTCCTATGAAAATTGAGACTACTTTTAAGGTCAAGGAAGAAAAGATTGCTAGATCAGATAAATATGTTGTGGAATCAGATGAAGAAGATTTTGACGATCTTGAGGCAAAATTTCCAAGCAGAATGAAAAGAGGTAGCAGAGGAAAGTTCAAAGGTAAGTTACCTTTCAAATGTTTCAATTATGGTAAAATTGGTCACTATGCTTCAAGATGTCTGGACAAAACTTTAAGGATCAAAAATAATGAAAGTAAAGTAAAGATAGTAAGAAAGAGTTACTATGTTAGAGATGGTGATGGTGTAATTGATGATGAACCTGATTCTAATGATGGCAATAGTAGTGAATTTTTGTGTATTGCACTTAGAGAAGAACCTATTTCTACTAATCTGGCAAGTTATGTGAAGGAAGGAAGTCTAGGAAAGTTGTCTACATTTCATGCTAAAAAGGAAGATGAATGGATCATTGACAGTGGATGTTCAAATCACATGATTGGAGATAAGAGTAAGTTTGTTAAGTTTGAAAAATATGATGGAGGACTAGTTAGGTTTGGTGATGATGCAGCTGGTAAGATTTGTGGAAAAGGATCAATTACTTTTGATGGCAAGCACAATACTAATTTTGTTCTTTATGTCAAAGGCTTAAAGCATAATCTTCTAAGCGTTGGACAAATGTGTGATAGAGGATATAATCTAGGGTTTAAGGACAATGGGTGTGAGATAAGGAAAATCTCTAAAACTTTAATTGTTGCTGATAAGAAGACTCATGGTAATGTTTATCATTTGAAGGATACTAAAATTTGTTGCTTGTTGGCTCAGACAAATGAAAGCTGGTTATGGTATAGGAGAATGTGTCATATTAACTTTGATAATTTGGTGAGAATAAGCATAGTACAAGCAGTAAGAGACTTGCTTAAGATTGTGAAGCTTGCCAATGTTATGTGCAAAATATGTTAGTTTGAGAAGAAGACAAAGACTACCTTCAAGAGCAAAGAACAATTCTCTACCGGTTTGCTGGAGTTGGTGCATAAAGACTTATGCCCTACAAGAGCAAGAATTCTACAAGGTGACAAGTATTTCATGCTTCTTATTGATGATTATTCAAAAATGACTTGGGTTACCTTTCTTAAAGAAAAATCAGAAGCCCTAGACAAGTTTAAGGCATTCAAAACTATGGTTGAAAATGAGTTGGATTTGAGAATCAAGTGTTTGAGATCTAATAAAGGTGGTGATTTGATTTTACTTCAAATATGTTTAATTTTTTTTGTGAAGAACATGGAATAAAGAGACATTTGTCCGCCCCTTGAACTCCTCAACAAAATGGAGTAGTTGAAAGGAAGAATAGAACTATTCAAGAAGCTACTAGAACAATGATCAAGGAAGCAGACCTACCTAAAGTATATTGGAAAGAAGCAATACACACTGTTGTCTACATTTAGAAAGAGTGCAAGTCAGAGAAAAAGAAACAAAGACACCTTATGAGTTGTGGTATGGTAGAACTCCTACTATCAAATACTTCAAAGCTTTTGGAAGAAAATGTTACATCATAAGAGATGAAGAATTAGGAAAGTTTGATTCTAGATGTGATGAAGGCATATTCCTTCGGTACTCTACTAAGAGTAAGGCTTATTGGTGCTATAAAAAAAAACTATGAAAAATCATTGAAAGTGCTAATGTGAAGGTAGATGAAGATATTCAGTTAGATGGATATGAGTCAAATGGATCTGCTTATATAGAAAAAGTTGAAAAAAGCAAAGAAAAGGAAGTTTAGACTAAAGTCCAAGCTGCTCCTGAAGAAGAAGTTCAAAATGAAGCTCTGGAAATAATTCCTAAAACCCCCAGGTATGTGGAAAGAGATCACTTTGAAGATCAAATTATTGGAGACAAAAGAAAAGGTGTGTTGACAAGAAGCAGAGCTACAGAAGATCAAGGAAATCTCTGTTTACTCTAAAAGGTGGAACCTAAAACAATAAAAAAAACATGCAATGATGAATATTGGGTCAAAGCAATGGAAGAAGAACTAATGTAGATTGAGAAGAACAAGATGTGGGAACTTGTCCCTAGACCTACAGACAAGAATGTAATAGGAACAAAGTGGCTATTCTAGAACAAGCTGAATGAAGTTGAGTATGATGAGCCAATCCCTATTCTTTGTGATATCACAAGTGCCATAAATATTTCAAAGAATCTAGTGAGGCTTTGAAATACAAAGAATGTTTCAATTCAGCATCACTTTTTGAGGGAGAAATTTGTAGAGAATGAAGTGAAGCTCGAGTATGTTCCTACAGAAGATGAAGTTGTTGATATATTTACTAAGGCTCTTCCAAAGGACACATTTGAGTATCTTTGGGAGAATTTAGGGGTTGTTACCCCTCCTTCCTTGAACTAGATGCGTATGAAGATGCATCAGTTCAGTGTGCCTCAAAGTACATTTCTCATTTTTGGACTGGTGTTGGAAGCTACCTCTCAGGGGGAGTAGGTAGTGGTTTGAGATGTTTGTTACAGTCAGGGGGAGTAAAGAATGATTTCAGACTGATCAGAGTAGTACTGTGCAAGTATGTGGAGTAGAAGAGATGTGACACCCTTTTTCATTGATGTCAAAGGGGGAGAGAGATCATGTGATAAACTTGGGGGAGAAAGAGTTCAGATGTGTAAAAAGAAAGGGGGAGTTCTAATGTAAAGTTGTGTCTTGTCAGAGGAACATGTTATTCAATTTTTCAGATCACATGTTGCCATCAATGACAAAGGGTGAGATTGTTGCAAGTATGTGCTAACTGGTGTTGTCATTAATATGAACATGTTTGTATTGTCATTGGTACCAATTGTGTCTTCTGATACTATTGTTTGTTGATTGATTGAATTGTCATGTTAAGGACATTGTTTGAGTTTTTGTTCCGCCTTTCCTCTGTATTGAAGACCAGAGTATGATATTTGGATATGATTTAGAGAAGTATTTGAAGATGCTAAATCTAGAATTTAGTGGACTAGATCACTGTGCAACAAAAGTTCTATTCACCAGTTTGAAGATTATGCCTGACAGCATGTGCAAAGTTATAGGGAGAAAGTATTTTTCTCTGCATTTCTCCACAGTTTGAATTTTGGTCTTATGGTTATGGACTTAATTTTATAAAGTCCTTATCTATCTTCATTCAAAAGGATTTGTGATTTGGTGCTCTGGAAAGCAGGTTATTGACTAGTAGAGTTCAACAGTGTTTGTTGTGAGCAGTCTGTAATTTATCTTCAAGTGATATTTATTGTCCTCAAGTGAGATCTATGGCAGTTGGATTTGTCAGTGCCCAGATGATTCTATGTTGTTTTTGGATGTCTCCAGAATGTATTGAAGGTGTGTTCTTGATCTGCAAGCTATAATGAAGTTCTTGGAAGCGTGTATTTAAGTATTCTTGATGTTTGCACTATTTCAAGCTGACTTGGTTATTTACACTTGTTGTGGAGGTGATTCGTGGATTGTGGAATCATGTCAAAGTGTGTAAGGATGTGTTTAGGTTTGAGATAAGCCATGAAGTGCTCTTCCTTTATTCATTTACTCTACAATTTTGTTTAGGTCCAAACGTATATTAAATTATTTATGTATGCCGACCTTGGACATAGTTCCAATTGTTGTAAATTGTATTGCCGATGTTGATAAATGTTCCAAGGTTGATGATTGGTATAAATATATGTAATGAATCCATGAGTGGAGTAGAGAGTACAGATATGTGAAGATAAAGTGTGTGTATTGTAAAGGTAGCGAAGGAGAGATATATTGCACTTCCAAGGAACTGAACTCAGGCATGTTGTAGATGGTACTATATCAATTCATGGTAGTGAGCCACCCATCTTGGTAGTGAGCCATCCTTGGGCAGTGAGCCTCCTTTTGATAGTGACCCACCCCTTGGCAGTGAGCCTTTTTGCAGTGAGCATTCTTTTAGGTAGTGAGCCCTCAGTAGTGAGCCTCTTTGTTATTCGCTATTGTTACTACATTATATTGTGAGCTAACACTCACCATGGTTTTTCCCTTTTAAGGTTTTCCATGTAAAAATATGGTGTTCATGTGTGTATGGTGTTGATGTGTTTATGTTTTGATTCTGCTATTCATGTTTAATCTTTACAATAGATTAAGGAGTTAAACTAAGTGAATGTGAATGTTATTTTGTTTAAAAGAGTTAAATTTTTTGATACAACTAATTCAAGCCCCCCTCTAAGTTGTCTTGTGCCTTCAACACAACTCTTTAACTGCACACTCTATTCCTTAATGGTGGCATCATGACTATTAAATATGGTGTGCATCATTGATTTGCTAAGCCTCCTGTGTTAAGAACACTTTGAATTATTTAAGACTTCGTGCCATTTGATAATGGTAGCACCCTATCATCAAGCCTTGTGACTGATTTGAACAAGGCAAAATTGCAATATGGTTCTGCCATGCTATTAATCTTCTTGTGCATTGATTCTTTAGATGCTTCATTTCATCATATGTTGGGCATTGAATTTAGATGGATTGCATCGATCATTTGAAAAGTTGTACCATTTATGGTGCATCTCTATTTGGAAAGGCCACGCCATGTTTTTGAATGTTTGCATTAAATGAATCTCAACAGGCAGTGACATCATTGTTTGAATGGCTTGTGACATTTTATATATCCTCATCTATTCCTATGACTTGGGTGGTGCTTTGAACTTTATAGGAAGTACCTCAATGAATAAGGCTACACATTGATGCTATGTAAAGATTTTCTAATGAAAGATGCACTTTGATAAATGGGTGCACCATTATTCAAGTGGATGTAGCTTTAGAATCTTACTAGCCTTCATGCCTTTACTTCTCACTATGACTGCATCTATCATAAATCCTCATTGAAACCTCATTGAAATATTTGCCACTGAAACCTACCAAAATCCATATTTGAAAAGTTTCAAAATAGTATACAAAAATTGCACAATAGTATTGACTCATAGATTATGATGCACAATATCATGTTATATCCCAATGCCTAGCTTGTGAAACTTACTAATGGGCCAAGACCCTTATCTTTCACAACTTCATTCACAATTTATTGGAGGACTATGTTGATGACATTTTAGACAAATCAATTTTGTTCTAGGATCATGTCAAAATCCTTTAGCATATTTTCAAACATATTCATCTCTACAACATGCACTTGAATCCCAACATTTGTGTATTTGGTATTGATACAAAGAAGATCAAGGCTATTCGAAATATGCCACCTTCAAGAGATATTTCTCATCTTCACAGCTTATAGGGAAACCTTCAGGCTATTCATTGATTCATTTCACAAATGAAGTATGAAACTTTCCCTTTCACTCATCTTCTCAAAAAGAATGTTTGTTTCGACTAGAATGAGGATTATTAAAAGGCCTTCAAGGATCTTAAAGGCTATTTGGTAATCCTCATGTATTAATGCTAACTATCTCTGGACATCCTTTTTTGCTCTATACTTCTACATCTCCTCATGCTCTAGCTTCTTTAGTGGTTCAACATGATAATGAAGGAAAGGAATGTGTTGTATACTATATCAGCCAAACTTTGCTTAAATATGAGACTCAATATTCGACAATAGAGAAGAAATGTATCACTCTTGTATTTGTGACACATAAGTTGAGACACTATCTTATTCATGTTGAAACATATGTCATCATCAAATTTGATCCTTTAAGGAAACTATTCTCAAAAACCTAATCTCTTAGATTGCTTATCTAAATGGGTAATGCTATTGACAAAATTTGACCTTAAGTTTGTCTATCAAAAGGAAATAAAAGGTCAAGCATTGGCTAACCACTTAGCTGATGCTCCTTCTCCTTTCTCTATTCCACATCAAGAATCTTTTCCCAATGATAATATCTTTTCTTTGGATACTAATCATTCATGGGATTTATTCTTTGACAGATATATGTGTCATACTAGTACCTTCTTCTCGCAAGTTGATCCCTTTCCTTCCATCTAAATTCCCTTTGTAAAAACAACATTACTAAGTATGAAGCCCTTATTTTTGGTTTGCATACCGTATTGTCACTTAATATCTATACACTCTTCATATATTGGTTATTCACAATTGATCATAAAGCATGTTACCAAATCTTATCAATCAAAGCATGATAAGTTATCTCAATATCGTGACTTATGTTTATTACTATTGAATTGATTCTCTTCTTTCACTATTGATACAATCCCAAGAAAGGACAATTGACATGTGGATGCAATGGTGAGCATTGCCTCCCATGTACACCTTGAAGATTCTCCTACCAATTATCAATTCATAATTCACATTGTTTCTTCACCAGCTATAGTTGACAACTCTTCAAAAGATTCTTCTTGTTACATTATAGATTCAAAAGACTGGCACTCCCATATATTCAATTATTTGCATGATAGTACATTTATGAATATGTCATCCAAAAATGTTAGAGCTCTTATTTGTAAGCTCGACATGTGATATATCATTTGTTATAATGTTCTCTATTGTCGAGGCTACAATGGCCTCCTTCATTGTTTAAGTAAAGAAAATATTCCCATTGCCCTCGAAGACGCCTATTCAGGTGCCTATGGGGGCATTTTGGTAGAAGATATTTAGTTCAAAAGTTGTTTCACATGGCTTACTATTGGCAAAGCATGGAACAAGATTCCTATGCTTTCATTAAAAAGTGTTCTCAATGCCAATAGAATAACAATGTGATCCGAGCTCTTGCCGAAGAACTTTGTGCCCAGGTATCCACTTGGCCATTTTTGTGAGGGGTTTAAATATTATTGCAAATATTTCTCCTTCCCAAGGTCACACATTTATTATCACAGATGTCCATAGATTACTTTACGAAATGGGTTGAAGCTATTCCACTTCAATCCGTGGCTACTGAAGTAATATGTCACTTCGTTCTCAGTAATATCATTTCTTGGTTTGTGCTCCATTCTGATTTGGTTTCTGATAATGGTTCCTCATTTAAGAACAAAGATTTGAAGTTTTTCTTAGAGAAATTTCACAATCAACATCACTTCTCTAAGCCATATTATCCACAATAAAATCACCTAGCAAAATCTTCCAACATAACTATCGAACAAATTCTCTAGAAAACTATCAAAAAACATGGTACAAAGATTAGCATACCCAACTTGTTGATTGCAGAGAATACTAAGAGGGGGGTGAATAAGTATTCTTAAAAAAATTTCATTTACACATTCACTTTTCCAATTACCAAATTCAATAACATGAAAGTAAAGTAAACATGAGAAGAGCAGCCACAAATTCATAACACATAAACATAGGGATTTTACGTGGAAAACCTAAAATGGGAAAAACCATGGTGAGTGTTATCTCACAATATATTATGAGAACAATACTGAATTACATGAAGGCTCATTGCCTTAGGGCTCACTACCCTGGGACTCACTGTCCAAGAAGTGCTCACTACAAAAGGCTCACTGCTAAGAGAAAAGAAGATAGAAGAAGGATTGGATCACTGCCAGGAGATGACTACTACAAATGCATCTACAAGATGATGGGGTGTAGTTCCATTTACAACTCAGCACACAAACTCAAAAATCTTCATAATGTCTTCTCTACTTTTTATGCTTTGCTCTACATAAACTCTGCTCTTCTACCCTTACTATCTTTCTCTGGTTACAACTCTACTTTAGATTGCATACACATTGAATTTGCACACATCATGCCATATAAACCACTTCAACACTAAAATTTATCAAGTATGTATATCCACTACTTTGAATTCAATCTCAAAATTGAGTTGGCCTATCGAACACAACACTTTATCAACTTACATTAACTCTGTCAGCCCAACACTTCTACTACAATTCACATGAGACTGCAACAATCACATCAACCATTCCTCATACCTCATAGATCATATCTTATCAACCGCATATCATGATGCCCTTGTGTATTGAAATGTGGAACTCAGAACTACCTCCTCTGCCTTGGTGAAATACTAGCAAACCAACTGCTGAAACTTGGAATTTTGTATGTGATCTTCTGAATCACTTCAGACTCTATAACTCCTCAACTAGATGCTTTTGATACCTATCCATACTACCTCAAAACCACACACCAATACAATCACCTACGGAGAAATGTGGACCAAAATAACCATGCACTCTGCACTGTTCCTAACTTAACTGTGTTCACCCGGACTTAGACCAATCACAACTTAACTTCTGGAAGTCATCAAGAATTGCATCTTGAACATAGTAGATTCAAACAAATCCTAATAACATACCTGAACCGCATAGCTTGATCATCAACTTCAGAGGAATACCACTTGAGTCTCTGCTAGTACCTCTCTGTGTTGTCAATACTTGGCCATTCTTCCTTAGTCTTTTGTGTCTAGACTAGAACCTTGTATACAGGCTGTTCCAAATTGAGTTCCCAATCATCCTTAGCTCCATCATGATCTATTTGCCTTGTTGCCATCAATGACAACATTACCCAATCAACAATGTCTATTGATTATGTTGCCAACAATCTCCCCCTTTGGCATTGACGGAAACACTTAGTGAAAAATGTGTATTTGCTCCCCCTTTTGGTATACCCTATGTTCTTTCACTCCCCCTTAGATGTTTGGCAAAGGTGTATGTACAAGGGTCAAAGTTTTGTCAAAACTGCAAAATTGTCATACTCTACCACATATGTACAGGTACAATTTTCAACTCAATTTGTAGTGGGTTTCAGGATGTCATTGAAAATAGTCTTGATTTGAGCTATCTCTCAATCCCAATTCTTCTTTGCACTTTCCAAAATTTGAATGTGGCCTTTTATTAGGAAGATTACTTTCTCTGCCTTTTGTACATCAGAGGGTGTGTCAATTATTGCACTTTCATTCAATGCTTCTACTGCAAGAGTTGTCATTGATTCTAGCTTAGGACTTATTAGCCCTCTTAATTGACACATTCTGCTCTTTATTTGGTCCCTCTTATTTATTAGGTTACTTATGTTATCACGAATATTGATGACTTGTATCTCTTTATTTCTTGTTGACTCAACTATCAGGTCAAATGATTTGGAGATATTTACCAACTGCAATTCTTGATCCTTGATCTTTTCCTCTAACTCCTTTGTGGCTTCTAGCCAAGATACACAAAATTTGTACAAATGATAGGCTTCTTTTATGGCATTTTGTATGCTTTTTATTATGTTGTCCAACAAAGTTTTATCATTGATTAGCATGATATTTAACTTGGCTAGCCTCATTTCATCAAATTCTTTTGTATCTTTTCTCTCTGCAGATTTTTTGAAAGATTCAAAGTGTGAACTTACAGATTTGATTAAGCCTTTGAGCTGATCAGTTCGTAACTATAATTTTTCCTTTTGGTATGAGGGCATCAACTTCTCTAGGATACTGGATACTTTACCAATTAACTCACAATCATGTATGTGTGATTTCAATATTTCTTCCTATGCCTTTGCTTGCATAATTGATACTAGTTTGAATTTTTGTACAAGAGATAGTGAGGCCAAATTTATTGGTCCTTGTAGGAGCTTAGACTCATCCACATCTTGTTCTCTTTCCAAAGAATCATTTTGAGCAATAACAGTGTCTCTTGTCATTTCTTCAGACACTTTTTCATGATTATGTCCCAGAGGTTCCATGTCCATGTTCTTTTGTTGACCAAACTTTTGCTCCAGAGTAGAGCTCTTCTCCGTTTGATCAAGTTCTTGATTGTCTACTTTGATTTGCTCATCGTTCTTTTCCTTATTTTCCTAATCAGATGGAGAGGATTGTCCTTCTTTCTTGGTTTTCCCAAGGCTTTTCTCTATTTCTTGTTTACTCATTTCTTTGATTTCATCAATTTTCTCCAATTCTTTATCCATACTATCTTCAAGAACAAAGGTGTCCACATCAATATTTATAGCCTCTTTGTTGGAGACAGTTGGAATGTTAAGATCTTTTAGGATCTCAAAAATTGTAAGATCTATGTTTTTCACAAATTCCTTAGTGTTCCCTACCATTAGAGTGTTGACTCTTCTCTTTATCTCAATTTTATCTTCGAGTAACTTGAAAACTTTTGGTTTTTCCTCATGGGTCACATCCAGACAAAATTTGATCAATGAACTTTCTCTTACCTCCCAATCCTTGGTCATTGCTTCCTCCTTCTTAGAAATTAATATGTGTGCCAGATTGTTAGGAAGATCAGATAGTATCTCAATGAGAGCTCTGTTATAAATCTCTAGATATCTGATGACAACAGCTTCTATGATGTCTTTGTCTGGATCATTATACTCATCATATAGTTGGGCAATGGGTTTTAAATTGCCATCAACAGTTATAGCTTTTAAAACATCTTCAAGACTTATAGTGGCTTCTCTTGTTTGATACTTATCTTGTCTTGGACTTTTCTTAGCTTTACCTTTACTAGAAGGTTTCTTCTTGCTCCTCTCGGAGGCTTTGGTGGCCTCAATTTTCATTTTCTTCACTGCTTCATCTGACTCTGTCTCTTCCTCATCTGCTCCTATACTAACATACACTCTACGACCTTTAGTTAGTTGTCTCTTGTGACTTGTTGTAGGGGCTTCCACACATGCAGAGGGTGTGGGACTAGAGGACATTGATGCAGTTTCTGCGGAAGTAGAGCCTCTAGATCTTCTTTTTGTTGCTTTTGGGTTCTCTGGTTGCCTCTTAGGCTCTTCCAAAGCCTTGACCATTTCACTTTCCTTCCTCTCTTTTGTTTCTCTCTCTACTTGTGCTTTTTCTCTTGTCTCTTTGATTTGTACTTTGTTGAAACCCCCTTTTAGGGCATAATCTTTTGCTATCTTTTGGGCCTTCTTTGAAATTTTATGTTTTCTCACCTCAACATGTATTTTTACAGAAAGTTCCTCATATGTCCCAAATCTTTCTTCTTTGGGGTCCCTTGGTTTGCTTAGCCTATGTTGGGCATAATTGTCTAGAACTCTTCCATCAACTTCATATCCCATTGGCATAACCTAGACTATTCTGGGCTCAACGACCTCCATCAAGCATTGGTATTTTGTCACAATGAAGCATATGGTGTCCTTGTATTTATCAACAACTAATTTGGGGATACTTTCCCTAGATTGCATTAACCTTTGGAAATTTTTAAAATAGCTCCATAGGGATGAGTTTTGTGCCTCAATATTTCCTATGCTGCTCAAATGGTTTCTAATATGTACTGCAGCAAGTTTGTCTCTAGTCCAAAATAGATTCTTCATGCCTAGTAACTCTTGCATAAAGTAGAAAAATAAGCACAAAATCAATGTATCAAACTTGAAGGGATATTTTATTTCTTTTGTCTTCTTCAGGTTCTCCATTAACTTTTTTTAGAGCAGTTTACACAGGTCATACTCTGCATTTTCCTTAACCATTTGATAGGCAGTATATATACCAATACAAGAGACAAAGTTCTCCTAGTTTGTGAAGTATACTATGTAGCCAATTACCATGGATGCAAATGTAACTACATGATCTTCAATGTCACTGATTGTCAATGCTCTTTTATCAAATTTGGCTCAAGTGGCTTTCATCACTGTATCATTTTTCATAGCTTTAATGCATGCACTATACCAGTAGAGTTTAGTCCTGTGACCGCCTTTATGGCATCTTTGGTGATCCTGAATGTGGAATTAAGCCACATAAATTCATCATGAATTTAGCTTAAGACATACTAGACCCATTCATCTTCTATAAAAACTGGAAAATCTATATACTGAATAAATTTCTTCAATTCCAATACCTTATATTCTTCCTTCAAATCAAATTCATCTCCACTAAAATGTTTTATACATAGATCTGAGAACCGACTGTCTCCATGTTCTTCTAGGGCAACATGAATATAGGCCCTAACATCTTCCACATGCATCACACTAAATGGAATCACTAAAAATGCACCATTTGGATCAACCTCTATTGATTTGAATGGATGATTCTTGAATTTTGGCCAAGCTCTTTCGGTTATATCAATCACATGTGGTGTTGTTATTTTTACAATGATTCAAATCAATTCATAGTAGAGTTTTGAATCTGAAAAATACCTCTTTTTCACCAAATTAAGGTTTTACTTGATCTTGTCTTGTTTTGCTTTGGAAATCACTGTAGTCACTTGGAAATTTGCTTCAGTTCACCTTAGACACTTGAAATTTTGCACGTTGAATGAATTTTCCATCAGATGAGCCCCTTTTTAATCCTTTATCTATATGACCTAATAGCCATAAATGCCCCTATTGAAAAAGCCATCAAACACATCTCTGTAGAATGCAGTCTATTAGGATTGTTGCGCAATGCTCTGCACTTAAACCTTTTTCACCAGAATTTCTTTCAAAGGATCTGTCATATGTACCTTTTCATCATATCTTCATGCTAGCTCCCAGCACTGATAATCTGGCTAGGGGATTAAGATTTTCATTGCAGCTCCCCCTAAGCTAGAGCTCACCATCTACTTCCCTAAGGAAGTATCTACACAAGAAACTGGTCCAGATCCATCCTTGATATTATCAACATCTTTCTTAATCTAGACCTTGCTTGTTTCCTTCATAATTTCCAGTAAATCAATCTTGTTCTTGCCTTTATCTTCTCTCTGCTCTGTTTTCCTCTTCTCTATAGGATAGTCTCTCTTCTCATTCTTGCTTTTGTAGAATCTTACAACATGTCCAAATTTATTGCAATTGTAGCATACCACATTCCTTTGTCCTTGATTCCTTCTATATATATATGACTCACTTGGATAGTAGGAAGAATTCTTTAGATGAGGAAAAAAATATTATTTTACACATTGACTAATGAATGTTGTTAAAAATTATTTATTTAGATTATAACTACAAACATATTCTTGTTATTTCATGTTGAAAAAGATTTGTGTAGAATATGTAAATATTATTAAAGATTTTTGAAAACAAAACCACATTAATTTTTGACAAGTCTCTCAAGATGACAGCAAGTTAGGATTACAGAGTTTATATTTAAAATGACTAGTTTTTATTACTCAAAACTTGACTATTAAAATTATAGGTAAAACTATTTCAGTTAGCCAAGTTTTAAATAGATGAACTTAAGAATAAAATTATCTATTTAAATCTTTACATTATAAGATGAAATAAATGTTGAATACCTATTAGAGATAGAGGTGTGTGAACTTACGACATACATTACCATTTTTGATATGTACTTTTGATTTATAAATATTTGGCCAAAGCAATGCAAAATCACTGCTAGCATTTTTTAGTTCACAATGTCTTTGATTTGCATTAGCTATAAATGTCATACTTAGCTATAAGGTATCTAGATTTGTATGACTAATTGCTTGCTATATAGACACAACACTAGTTCTCAGATGACATACTCGATCTTATTGATTCCCATAATCCACTACTCTCATGAAGGGTAGGTACACTTCTAGTAGGAAGATGTGCAGGAGAACATTGGTCTATGGTTGGAGGAAAAGCACTCGGATGATGCTCCCCTCTTGCAATTGAGGATTGTTGAAGACTATGATATTCAGACCATCATTGTTTTCTTGGACTGTATAACAATCGTAATGATATTGTAAAAGCATCAAAATGATGATCCATACATGTATAAGATATTATATATTTAAGGATGTAAGATTATACATTATCATATTAAATTTAATATGAAACACTATTCTTGTACAACTATCTTTACTAAATGAAATGATTACTTTGTAATGATTTAAAAAAAGATCATGTGCTTTTGGTTAATTTTTTATTGTTTTGGATAATGAATAGGAATTCATTACAATATTAATTGAATCTACAATTAACTATAACAACATGGTAAGAAGAGGAAAGCAATTTTTACTAATAAGAAAAATGACTTAACAATTCAAGACAACTACATTCGTGTCAAGAATGAAACAAAACATGCGTAAATAAAGAAGAGTGAAGTATCAAATACTAAACTATCCAATGCAAAGTGACTTTATAAAAAGAGAATTGGCTTACTAAATAGAAAGGAATATGATTAATTGAAAGTAGAGATATGATATTAAAGTAAACTAAGTATAGAATTTATTTAAGTGTATAACATTAATATACTCTTTGAGAGTTTTACCATTTGTTGTAGAAAGCCTATATGCACCTAATCCATATAACTTGGTGATGATCTAGGGTACTAACCAGCTCAGACTGAATTTTCCTTTTGCACATCAAGAAACATTAACAATGCACTAGTTTATGTAGAGGACCAAGTCACCAACTGTAAATGAGTAATGTATGACACGCTCATTGTAGCTGTGTATGAGACTATTTTGATAGGCTTGGAGACATTCAAGAGTATGAATGTGTTTTTTATTGAGCATTTCAGGTTGTTGAAGTCTTTGTTCTTTGTAAGTGTTATCATCAATGAGGCCATGGATGGAAATTTGTAGGAGAAATTTCCAACTCCAAAGGAATAATTGCATTAGAACCATACATGAGATTGTATGAAGGAGTACCTGTAGCCATAAAAAATGTTCATTTGATAAGCCCATAATACATAGGAGAGTTGTGTTGGCAACATAGTCAAGATACACTATTAATTGGGTAATGTTGTCATTGATGGCAATAAGGCAAACAAAGCATGATGGAGCTAAGGATGATTGGGAACTCAACTTGGAATGGCCTGCATACAAGGTTCTGGTCTAAACACAAAAGACTAAGGTAGAATGGCTAAGTACTAACAACACAGAGTTAGTAGCAGAGACTCAAGTGGTATTCCTCCGTAGTTGATGGTCAAGGTATGTGGTTTAGGTATGTTATTCAGAATTATTTGAAGGTGCTATGTTCAATATTGCAATTTTTTATGACTTCTTGAAGTTAAGCTTTGATTGGTCTAAGTCAGGGTGAACACGATTAAGTTAGGAACAATGCAGAGTGCATGGGTATTTTGGTCTGAATTTCTCCATAGGTGATTGTATTGGTCTGTAGTTTTGAGACAGTATGGATAAGTATCAAAATCATCCATTTGAGGAGTTACAGAGTCTGAAGTAATTTAGAAGATCACCTACAAAATTCTAAGTTTCGACAGTTGGTTTGTTAGTATTTCACCAAGGCATAGGAGATAGTTCTGAGTTCTGTATTTCACCACACAAGGGTATTATGATCTGTGGTTCATAAGATATGATCTGTGAGGTATGAGGAATGGTTGATGTGATTCTTGGAGTCTCAAGTGAATTGTAGCAGAAGTGTTGGGCTGATAGAGTTAATGTAAGTTGATAAAGTGTTGTGTTTAACAGGCTGACTCAGTTTTGAGATTGAATTCAAAGTAGCGGATATATATACTCAATGAATTTCAGTATTGAAGTGGGTTATATGATGTGATGTGTGTGAATTCAATGTGTATGTGATCTAAAGTAGAGTTGTGACCATAAAAAGAAAGTAAGGGCAGAAGAGTAGAGTTTATGTAGAGCAGAGTAGAAAAAGTAGAGCAGACATTATGAAGACTTTTGATTCTGTATACTAAGCTGTAAATGGAACTGTACCCCAGCATTCTGTATACTGAGTTGTACAATAATGAGAAGAAGAATTAATATTAATTGTAGATTCAAATAATATTGTAATGAATTCTTGTTCATTATCTTAAATAATAAAAAATTAACCAAAAGCACATAATCTTTTTTTAAAATCATTACAAAGTAATCATTTCAGTTAGTAAAGATAGTTGTACAAGAATAGTGCTTCAATTTAAATTTAATATGATAATGTATAATCTTACATCCTTAAATATATAATATCTTATACATGTATGGATCCTCATTCTGATGCTTTTACAATATCATTAAAATTGTTATACAATCCAATAAAACAATGATGTTCTGAATATCATAGTCTTCGGCAATCTTCAATTGCAAGAGGGGGAGCATCACTCAAGTGCTTTTCCTCCAACCAGAGACCAATGTTCTCCTGCACATCTTCCTACTGGAAGTGGACCTACCCTTCATGAGAGTAGTAGATTATGGGAATCAATAAGATCGAGTATGCCATCTGAGAACTAGTCTTGTATCTATATTACAAGCAATTAGTCATACAAATCTACATACCTTATAGCTAAGTATGCCATTTCTAACTGAAATGCAAATCAAAGACACCGTGAACCGAAAAAATGCAAGCAGTGATTTTGCATTGCTTTGGCCAAAGATTTATAAATCAAAAGTACATAACAAAAATGGTAATGTAATGTCGTAAGTTCACACACCTCTATCTCTAATGGGTATTCAACATTTATTTCATCTTATAATGTAAAGATTTAAATAGATAATTTTAGTCTTAAGTTCATCTATTCAGAACTTGGCTAACTGAAATAGTTTTACCTATAATTTTAATAGTCAAGTTTTGAGTAATAAATACTAGTGATTTTAAATATAAATCCATAACTTGCTGTCATTTAAAATATAAACTCTGCAATCCTAACTTTCTTTCATCTTGAGAGACTTGTCACAAAATAATGTGGTTTTGTTTTCAAAAATCTTTAATAGTATTTACATATTCTACACAATTCTTTTTCAAACATGAAATAACAAGAATATGTTTGTAGTTATAATCTAAATAAATATTTTTTAACATTCATTAGTCAATTTGTAAAATAATGCTTTTTTCCCTCATCTGAAGAATTCTTCCTACCATCCAAGTGAGTCATATATATATATATATATATATATATATATATATATATATATATATATATATATATATATATATATATATATATATATATCATTTAAGGCAAGGGACATAGTCATGAATAGAATTACATCTCGTTGAGATATGTCACTGAGCTATTATGCTCTTTTTTTAATAAAAGAATAGTTTTCTAACACAATATTCTTGATCGGTATGTTTTCAATCAAATGCATACCTTCTATTTAGGTTAAGGAGTCATGAAGCTCTGTTCAATAATGCCTTAAGATTCTATAGTCTTCAAACGACACTTCACTTAAGAGTTTATGCACACTATTCTAAAGTCACATTTAGCATTTTGTGTCCAAATAAATAACTTATAATCATCTCGTATCGAGCTCCATAGCCTCTGTAAACATATCGAGCATTTTCATGCTCAAGAAGTATTTATTTAATACCTAAAACATATTTCAAAACCAAAAGATATGCTTAACATTTATCATTGGTGAAATTATAATCGACTCCAATAAAGTCATATAAGAGTCAATCATAATAATAACAATCTTCCCGAAAGGGATTTTTAGATAATAATCTACATAGTAATTATGCTCAAACAAAAATAAGCAAGTTATAATAATAACATTAAGATTCGACAGGGGAGTGAGTTTACCTAAATTATAATTGTGAGAACAGGCCCAATAAACACCAAAAGATAGGGCAAAACATAACAGCAATGAACATAGCAAACACAGGGCAAAGCAAAGTTAGATAACTCAGAAATATATATTCATCTAACTTGCATTACATCTAAATGCCATGTATCTAGCAGCAATCCAGATGCTGTATCTAACAGCTATCTGGATGCTATATCCAGCAACCATCCAAAGGCTCTATATATACAACAACTCTCTCCAATCACATATATATAGTTATAGAACCTTTGAAGCCTGGAAGCTTCTAGCTTTCTAGAAAACTTTTAAACCTGGAATGTTCTTTTCTAGAAAATATCTTACAATATTCTTTTCTAGAATAGCTCCAGGAATGTTCTAGTTGTGGAAGGCTCTAGAATCATTCTACAACTTTCTAGACAATCTTAATCCTTAACATCCCCCCTTAAGATTGGCTAGAATAATACAGAAAAAATACAAATGAGAGCAGAACATTATATTACTATCCCCCCTTAATGTTCACCTCTAGCATACCAAGCATTCTTCGAACATAATCCTCTTTCATAGTTTGCTCCCATTCTTTCTTTCCTCTAACTTGCTCATATGAGATTGAAACTTTAAGCCTTCAATACTCATTATCTTTAGTCTAGCTGAAAAGTCATCTTCTCCATCATCACTACCAACAATACCTTTAGCTTGTTCCAACTTGCATTTCCAGCAATAGCCCTGCAAACAAAAATCACTCTAGCAATATATCAGCCCTGCAAACAAATCACTCCAGCAATATCTCAGCCCTGCAAACAAATCACTCCACCAATATCTCTGCCTTGCAAACAAATCACTCCAGCAATACACTTCTAACTGAACCTCTAGCTGAACTGGAAAATATTCTAGCTGAACCTCTTGATGGTCCTCTAGCTGAACGTGGAAAATATTCTAGCTAAACCAGGAAAACATTCTAGCTGAACCTGGTTGAAACTCTAGCTGAACTTGGGCTGATCCTCTAGTTGAATCTTTTTTTTTTCCAACAATCCCCTCAGCGTTACCCAAGGGGATTCAAACCCATAACCTCGCTCTGATACCATATAGGAACAAGCACAATAAACACCAAAAGACAGGGCAAAACATAACAGCAATGAACATAGCAAACACAGGGCAAAGCAAAGTTAGATAACTCAGAAATATATATTCATCTAACTTGCATTACATCTAAATGCCATGTATCTAGCAGCAATCCAAATGCTGTATCTAACAGCTATCCGGATGCTATATCCAGCAACCATCCAAAGGCTCTATATATACAACAACTCTCTCCAATCACATATATATAGTTATAGAACCTTTGAAGCCTGGAAGCTTCTAGCTTTCTAGAAAACTCTTAAACCTAGAATGTTCTTTTCTAGAAAATATCTTACAATATTCTTTTCTAGAACAGCTCCAGGAATGTTATAGTTGTGGAAGGCTCTAGAATCATTCTACAACTTTCTAGACAATCTTAATCCTTAACAATAATTTTATTATTATAATATATGATATGGAGAGAACATTTCTATCAAATCAAGATCATGAAATCTCCAGAAGAGTCTCAGTGTTGTCCATAAACATGGCTCCAAAAGGAAATATCAAATAAAATATCAAAATAAATCCAAACCCTTCAATGTTTTCTATCATGCCCACTCGCAAGGTTTTTCAAACTCAACAAACTTCCATTTTAATGAAATACACTGTTATAATGTAAACATGTTTATACAGTACCCCGACTGGGGTTTAACATTATGAAGCTATTTCAATGAAATAAAGAAGCTCAAAGACATATTTATAAGTTTGACATCACAACTATGCTACAAGGTTCTTAAAATTTTCTTTCTTTGAAAGCTACAAAAACTATTATGTTTAAACGTGTCATTTGTGGAAACACCCACTGATAAGTGAATATAACATATATTATTTAAACCTCTAGATGATGATGTAATCTATACTACTCTTTTATATTTTCAAAAGAAAGAATAATGTCAAACTACATACCAATACACCAAATGGATTCTTACTCGGTCTGCAGAGCCCTTCTTTTCTCCATGCCACCAACAAAAAAATCCACCTCTTTCTCCCTGTCTCCTTCTCTCTATTCTCCTTTCATTTACCCCTCGTTCCACATTTTCTTCCTTCTTTTTCTCCACCAAACCCAAATTATCTCAAAGAATTTATCAGCACTATGCCCACTTCTCCAAAATGAAGTTACGAAGTCATGATTTCCTCTTGTTTCGATGAGACTACTTACAATGCAGTTCTTATCATCATTAATGCAATTTAATGCCTCTTATATCTTATTAGCTCGACTTTGCAGAGTTCACTTTGAGCTCGAGGATTTAAAAATTAAATCCTTTTAGAATGCAAGTCTATGGATATGAATATTTATATCGATGCATATACATGTTTACATATATATATATATGAATGACTACTAAATAATGAAAGATGAAATCATGATTCAATTGATAAAACTAGACATATGAATCACTCACATAAACAATTTTATCAAAATCTTAAACAATTTAGCATACAAATAAAGGAAATAAAGCAGTAAGACAATGTCAACCATGTCACCATATAAACACAAATCACTATCCATTCCCCAATTATAAATAACAAACACGTAGTTAAGTTAGTCACATAAAGATCTAGCATGGCATATCATTGTTTCCAAAAACAAGAATAGTATGCAACCATTAAGAAACTCATTATTAATTTAATGTGTATGTGTGTGTCCTAGGGCATATTGTCCCATTCATTCCAAAGAATCGATTTCTCTCTCTGTCTCCAGTGATACTCTCCCTCTTTCGGCGAGGGCAGGAATTATTTCTCCTACATCCACCTCCTTTAAATACAAAGTAGTTACTCCATAACCATAGTAGTATAATAATTAAACATTTTTATAAGACAAACCTTTTTAACCTCATTAAAAATCTTGTTCATTTCTATATAAGTAATTAAAATAGATTTGTCCATCCATTTCAATTTCTAATCACAATTTAATTAATCAAAGTTTTCCAATGCACATAAAAGCATCTATAATTATAACTAATCCAAATCAAATTGTTTAGCATTGTTGAAAATTTAGAGTGTGACATGTCCTCCCCCTTGGAGATCATCATCCTCGATTATTTGAGTTCTTAAAACTTAATCATAGAAAAAGAAAATAAGTATTTTTTCATGCAAATGTTTAAATAAAAGGACGAGTAAATTTTTGATGAACTTGTACTTGGTCAATACACGGGTTGACTAGAATATGAACATGACACGCATGGAATGGGTTCACCTAATAAATTGTTGGATGAGGACTTGTGATTAGGAGGGTTGACTATGGACAATGTGAAGAGTGTATACCAAGGTTTTCATGCTCAAATCTATAAGTTAGTCCTACAAATGAACACCAAACCTATAGTAGTGCATTTGGATTTAAATTGATATAATGACATATGTACACTTGATAAATTGACATTTCCTCATCATTTATGAGCTTAGAATTGTCTAAAGGACTTTTGTAGCTAATTTGACTAAATTCTAAGATAATTCTAATCTATTTTGGAGATATGACAACTAGGTCCAAAGATAGATGACTAGTAAGAAGACTAGGCCAGAACATGGATGGAAGATAGGAATTCCAAGTCCAAAAGTGGATATCCAGTAGGAAGGTCAAGCCCTTCTATGATGGGACCATCGCCTTACGAAAGTTGAGTTTACAATCTTTGTTAGGAAAAGGGTGTTGTACACCTTATACAAGAATGAATTATTTTAATTATGTAAAATAAATATTTATTTGTGGTGCATCCAGGAGATGTGTTTATCCACCTTAAATATTTATTTGGGTCAACTTGTAAAGTTGTAACATTGGTAAGATATTTTATATGTGAGAGACATAAAACAAATATTTAATATTTGTTGTAAATATTTAATTTTTTGGTCAATGGTTTTATGCTCTCATGGTTTAGCCAATACCACTTGGTGGATTTGTGTAAGATTGATTCTATAAAAGCACATATTTAGTGGTTGAGGTTTCTAGTCATTTTGGTTGTCATTTCTATTGACCTCTCCTAAAGAGTGCTTATGTGAAGCATGGCATGGGATGTGTCACTACTTGGACATGTGGAGGATGCCTTGGAGGAGCTTGATGTTATAGAACTATTCATGGGGACTCTGTAATTGTATTGTAATGTTTTTATTACTAAATAATACATTGAATGTGGATTCTTTTGGAGTCTAGTTTTTTCTCTCTCGAGGGTTTTCCTAGGGTATATCTTGTGTTATCTTGTGACATGTCTTTTGATCTTTGCATTATGGTTATTATGTAAGCTTGTATACATCATTTTCTCTCATAGCTCATTATGTAGGAAATGGTTTGGTCAACTTGTAATTTCCTAACAGGTGGTACCAAAGCTATGGTTATGGTTGAGGGAAGTGTGAGCTCCTTAGTTTTGTTTGATTTGGTGCAAAGTGGAATCCATGGCAATGGTGGAAAGATTTGAGACATTTTAAGGTATAGGGTTTTGTGAAGGTTGTGAAAAATATGGATTTGACATTTTGGGGTTTGTAGATTTATGGCTATTTTTGTAGATCTGGGCTTTGAAAAGATCAGAGAAAAAGGGTTCTTAGGACTTGTATCTTTTTTTATCATTATTTCATGGATATCTCAGTTACATAGTTCAATGTGTGATTTTGAAATTGATGGTTTGATGGTTTATCTTCTTGGTTATGAGATCTTAGTTCTACTTATTATCTGGAGATGCTAGTATTGTAGTTGAGTGTGTGTGGATGATGGGTGATCTTCATTTAGGAGATGGTTATCATGATGCCATGTGTATATTAATATCATGTTTAGTGTGAGCTTTGGCAATCATGTGTATTTTTCACCTAGTGATGGATGATCTTCTACAGTGGTTGTGGGTGTCATGGAGAGGCTCTTGGATCATGATTCATATATGTAGTGACAATTCTTTGATATCTTGAGTTATAATGTTAGGAAATGGTTATCTTCATGTGTTTGGACATGTTGACATCTTGGTTTACCATGGAGTTCTCTTAGAGTCTTTCATGAGGTGTCAGTTTATGTCTTGTTAATTTTGACATGTAATCCTTGGTTGAGAACACATTTGGTGTTGTTTCATGATAGACTCTTGATCATGTGTTAGAGTTTTTACATGATACAAGTGCTCTTAGGAGAAAGATACTTTCCTTGGACATATGATCTTCCTTTGAGTTGATGATAGATTATGATGTCATGATGTGTTCCTAGGTTCTGTAGATGTGTGGTGGGAGCTTTGATAGTGGTCTGAGTACTTGTCTTAGTACTTGTCTTAGAATTGAGTAGATTGGTCATGTGCTTGGGTTTTTTGTGAGAGTGTTGTCTTACATTTGGATTTTAGCAAGGATCAACTGATTGTGGGTGCTCATGGATACTTGAAAACTTGGGTGAGTCTAGAGTTCTCTTGAGTTAGAGACATTGTTGAGATGGTTACTCTTTGGAGGTTTTAGTAAGAATTTTGAAGAGCCTTCACTTGGATATGGACATGAGTTCATGATGTACCTAAGAGGATATTGTTGATGTACCTAAGAGGATATTGTTCTTGGAGAGAGTCATTGTGGCTTGGTCTATCCTAGAGATATGATTATTAGTCACACCTTGGTATAAGTTTTTATTAGAGGATCATACTCACATGGTTTGTTGTGGTAGACTTGGGAGAGTTGTGGTGACATGTTGTGATGGAGTATGCAGTAGTTTGTGTTGCATGTGTAGATCATTGTGATTATTCTTTATTACTACATGGTATGATTATTATCCACACCTTGGTATGAGTTTTGATTGGTAGGCTTGGTATGCCTTGATATATTATATATTTGACATTACCCATTAATGGGATTTCCTAGATGTGTATATATTCTTCATTAATAGGTTTTATACAGGGAGATTGTGATTGTAGGTTATGTGTCAGATATGTTGTTGGCATGAGTTTATTGATGTTGTTGGACACCTTTTGAGTTATGGATGGTTGGATGTGTTAGAATTTTCTATTGGTGATATTTCTAGTCATGTGGGTTTTACTTTGGCAGTAGCTTCGAGCCTTTATTATCACTTGGATTTGATGCTTGTGTTCTTTAGATTGGTGTATTTTCACCTTGGCTTGTTCATTTTCTTCCATAGGTGGCATGTTGGAGGATGAGAGGAGTTCTTTCTTGAGATGGTGGTCACTCTAGTTTTATTGCAATAATCTTGATAGATCATGAGAACATGTTATAGATTCATCTAGTTTCATGAATGGCTATGATGATGTGTTTCATTAATTGACCCTTATGTAAAGTATATAATAAGTGGGAGAATGGTAAGAAAAGAATGTTATAAATTTTACACAAGAATGAGTTATTTTAATTATATAAAATAAATATTTAATTGTGGTTCATCTAGGAGATGTTCTTAGCAAAATTTGATATTTATTTGGTTCCACTTGTGGTAAATATTTAATTTTGAGATCAATGGATTTATGCTCTCACAGTTTTCAAACATAATTTTTAGACAATACCACTTGGTGGATTTATGTGAGCTTGATTCTATAAAAACAAGAACATGTTTCATTATTGATGTTGGCTAGTCATTTGGGATGTCATTTGTATTGAGCTCTCCTGAAGAGTGCATATGTGAAGTATGGAATGGGATGTGTGGTTGGTTGGACACATGATGGATGATGCATTGGAGTAGCTTGATGTTTCAGAAGTATTCATGGAGATTTTGTAAGTGTATTGTAATATTTTTATTGTTGAATAATACATTGAGTGTGGATACTTTTGGAGGCTAGGTTTTCCCCTTTAAGGCTTTCCTATGGTATATCTTGTGTTATCTTGTGATATGTATTTTGATCTTTCCGTTATGGTTATTTTTTAAGCTTGTATGTGTTGAGTTGTTTGTAGCTTCAATTAGATAACATACTTATTATATAAGGTGTGTTAAAATAAATATCAATAGCACGATCGAATGATATATTACCCAAGCATAAACATCATCTGCATTCTAAATGGCGATTAATAATTGTTAACATCGGTGAAACTGACCTCATTAGAAACTGTGAAGAAGTCACACCTGTGTCACGTCTATCACAGATGTGACTCCTACAGTCACTAACATATATATCAATGTCTTTGCCCAGCAATTCTATGCATTGACACAAAAATTAGAAGTGTATGAGAAGTAGAAATTGCATCTAGATAGTAATAAATTAAACTCTGCAATACAAATATCCAACCTTTAGAAAATATTCAAACCTGATATGAAAACTTATCATGGTATCAGAGCCAAGTTTAAGAAAAGATCTGATTAGGTTGTGGGTAGCCACTTTATGCGATTCAGACCTGGGTGTGTTCAAATTGTCGCGATTGTTATCATGGTGCTGCTGAGCATCCTCTTCTACATGGGGGAAGGTGTTTGGGCATTTCATGGCATGTCCATGCTGACCTCCCCCTCGCATGCCTCCGTAGGATGGAACCATGTGCTGTGACAAGGTATACGAGTTGTTTATGAATGGGTAAGTCTCGTGAGGTGACAGCTCGGGCTCCTTGGTGCACTATATTTTCCACACTATGGGGACATACGGAAGTTACCCAGATGCTATGCCGAGGCTCTGTGGGCATCACAGTTGGAATGGAATCATCATTGGATGCACGCTCGTAATGGTCCATTCACATTCCAATGCCGTGACCTGATACTGGGATACCTTTGTAGTGTGCATTCTAGCTTTTAGGTTGCTTTAGATGGTTGCGAGATGCCATGCGGGAGGCCAAAGAGAGAGATGACAAAAAGTGAGGAAATTGCGAACTCTCGACTCAGCCTTCCGTTGTGCTACATTCAGACTTATAACTACTAAGGGATTTTCTCCATATACATCTGATGCTACATCATGGAGGACGACGGAGCAGGCTCTTCTACATGGGTGGGAAGCGATTGAAGAAAAAAAAAGGCATGCAATTTATCTTCTATCAGCAGCGATGGATTATGAGAGAGGCAGCAGATATATTAATGGATATTAATGTTCTGTTATAGATATCACTATGGCAGTGATTAGTAATTATGAAAAGCCTGTCTTTGAATAAGTTAAGAAATCATACAGAAATCAATATATCTCATCGGATAAAAACAACTTATTGGATTGAACAATTCAATCATTCATTGGTAAGCAGTAGCAACAATAAGAGGAATAAAAGAGAACCTTAATCGAAGGCAACCAGTACCAGATCAAATTCATATTCCTATGAATCAACAACTCAACAAGGTAGTGATAAGATACGTAGGAAGAAACTATAGCAAAGCATAACTCTAATCGAATAAAGACTACAATCTCTTCATACAGATTGAACACCTCATAAATTTAGATTGAATATTGCCGCCACATCGTGTAACAATACATCTTCATCTCAGCAAACAACAGTGAATAAAGAAGACCAAGAGTCCAATACATATATCTGCAGCAAACCTACATCCATAATCATATATACCTGTAGATCGAACTAATTATAAAGGCGTCATATCACAAGCACAAAGATTTTCGGTGTAGTAGTTGCAAGAATATTAGGATGTTTGTGGCTAGCTATGCTGTGGGCAGGCCAGTTACACAAGCCTAAATGTGCTCCACCTAGAAGTTTTGGATTGCATGTGATTGGTGAAACACACCAATTTGTTATAGATAGTAGATCCAAGACTCCTCATGTTTATGCAGAGAAAAGGAAGGCTAAGTATGGGTAGGATGTTTATACTACCAATCACATGAGCTACCCTACAATGATGTCTATAGACCCAGAAGTCAATAAATTCATATTGCAGAATGAAGGTAAATATTTTCTAAGCAACTATCTAAGGTCGGTCCAAAATCTGTTTGGTGAAGGGGCCATTGCTAGCACTTACGGCAACCTGCACAAGAAGATTCATAATGTAGTTTTGAGCTTCAGTAACACAACAAAATTTAAGGAGTTTATCATGGCTGACGTTGATTATATTATCAAGACAACCCTTAGCAACTGAGAGGGGCAGACTGTCTATGTTGAAGACGAGTGTAAAATGAGTGAAATTTGATGGGTTATTCAAGAAAAATAGGGCAGAAGCTGCCTACATGCTCTTTGATGAGTTGAAGAAGAAGAGAAATGTGTAGATGGAATCACATATAGCATAGTTATCTCATATTTCTGTAAGATGGGGAGAATCAAGGATTTTCTAAGTTTGTTAGAAGAAATGGAATCTAGAGGCTGGTATTTGATATGGTAACTATAACATCACTATTGATTGCACTTCATCTCTCTAGTAGATAGGACTGGGCATGTCAGCTTATGAAGCAAATTGGAGATAGCATGTTGTCCCTAATATCATCAGGTGGAGTGTTGATATGGAGATAAACGGTGAAGAATAGGAGACACCTCAGGATATGGACATTTCTCCTGATCTGACTTCTGAGATTCAGAGGGAGTCTACTAAACTAGAAGAGGCCAGTGTTTCATGACCGAACAAAACATGTGGAAATCAAATACCATTACATTAGAGATATGGTATTAAGGAAAAGCTATTCAACTGAGATACATTTGCACTGATGATCAGATGGCTGATATTCTCACCAAGCCTCTATCCAGAATGAAGTTTGGGCATTTTTGAGACAAGCTTGGAGTTGTGGAGAATGAAGCCATTGCTGAGAGGGAGTCTCAGCATCAGTGATTTGTGTTATTTGATATAATGCATTTTTCTCTGAGACGGAGAAATTTGAGGTGAAAGCCCTTGTCAATCTCTGAGATGGTGATGTGTTTCTTTCCACCCTATAGGAGTAGCTATGGTGGACGTCATGTTGAGTGACTCAATGACAATGTATTTTTTCACTAATGGGAGTAGCCATTGTGGGCTTCACATTGAGAGACTCTGTGATGATTCTCTTGTACTTGTGTTTATCCACCCTTTGGGAGTAGCCATGGTGGACATCATGTTGAGAGACTCCATGACGACATCACGTTGAGTGACTCTGTGATGGGCACTTGTGCATATGTTTCCTTCCACACATGGAAGTAGCCATGGTGGACGTCATGTTGACTGACTCCATGATGTACTATTTCACAAATGGGTGTAGCCATTGTGGATGTCATGTTGAGAGACTCCATGACATGAATTCCTGAAAGGATACCTCCCTAGCTAAGAGGGAGTGTTAATGTTTGTAACTTAGGGAGGTTACAGATTTCATGGCCAAATGGTTCTAGCGCTAGAGAAAACAATACATCCATTGGCCAACTCCCTCCTTATGCACTCCAATGACAATAGTTAGTGATAATAACTATTATTGATTATGGAAAACTGATTTGAGAAAGCAATCGGTTAAATAAACTAAAGATAAACAAATCCATTCCATGAAATGGCATTTTTTGAAAGGGTAGTGGCTAATGGTAAGAAAGCAACCTTTCAAGGCACATAAGAACTTAAGGAAGACTTTACTATACCTCCCTATGTTGTTTCAGTTTAGGGTCAACAATGATATCGTGGATCAGAAAAAAAAATTAAAAAAAAAAAAGTCTTTAGTTGCTTAGAGTTCTATAGAAGCTGAATATATTGCAGCTTCTATGGCTACTAGAGAGGTAGTATGGCTTAGAAAACTACTTGTGGGATTATTTGGTAAACCTCTGAAACCAACTATCAACCACTACGACAATTAAAACTGTATTAAGCTATCTGTGAATCTAGTATTCCATGATAAACATATTGAGATTCCTCATCACTATGTGCATGATATGGTGGAAAGGAATGTGATTCAGTTAGAGTATATCAGTACAAGAGATCAAACTATAGATATTCTTACCAAACCACTCCTCAAGGTGAAAGTTGAATACTTCAGGAAAAATCTTGGTATGATTGAAATGTAAGATTCTAATTGATTTGTACTAATATATTAAAGATGTTTAATGTGTAAACTTCTTGTGTCATATGTGTGACTCTATGACTTTATGGGCCTACCCATTCTGTGTTTATTTCTAAAAGGTGACGATCTTTTGGATAATCTACACTTGTACCTAACATTATAAGGTGACAATCTTATAATGTTCATTAGATTGATATCATGTGACTTGATATTGATATGAATCATGGAGTTATCATGATTAAGTTATGGTAGACATTATGTGACTTAATGTCAGTGCACATACCATAAATGGGATATATAAGGAGAATGTAATGTTCTCGAGTATAGTATATCCTTTAGTATCACGAGGTAGGTGATGCTACATATCACAAGATAGGTGATACTATAGATCATGAGTTATGTGATATTAAATTACTTTGAGTAATTCATTACAGAACAGATAATTGATAAATGTCAGTGCACATACCATAAATGGGATATATAAGGAGAATGTAATGTTCTCGAGTATAGTATATCCTTTAGTATCACGAGGTAGGTGATGCTACATATCACAAGATAGGTGATACTATATATCATGAGTTATGTAATATTAAATTACTTTGAGTAATTCATTACAAAACAGATAATTGATATTCACAGAGATTATTGTGATATTGTTATCTTCCTGAGCTAAGAGGGAGTGTTGAGTTGTTTGTAGCTTCGATCAGATAACATACTTATTATATAAGGTGTGTTAAAATAAATATCAATAGCATGATCGAATGATATGTTACCCAAGCATAAACATCGTCTGCATTCTAAACAGTGATTAATAATTGTTAACATTGGTGAAACTAACCTCATTAGAAACTATGAAGAAGTCACACCTGTGATAGGCGTGACTCCTTGAGGAGTCACCTATATCACAGATGTGACTCCTACAGTCACTGACATATATATATCAATGTCCTTGCCCAACAATTCTATGCATTGACACAAAAATCAGAAGTGTATGAGAAGTAGAAATTGCATCTGGATAGTAATAAATTAAACTCTGCAATACGAATATCCAACATTCAGAAAATATTCAAACCTGATCTGAAAAATTATCAGTATGCATCATTCTCTCTCATAGGGTTATGTAAGAAATGGTTTGATGAACCTATAATTTGCTAACAATCTTTAATGTTCTAGAAAGTGCTAATTGGCCTAATGATGCTCAAATCTCTATTTTTCTTATACTACAACTTGAAGGTGTTCAATGGAGAACCCTAAAAAAGTAACAATTAGAGGGGGATTCTACCTCAGCTAGCCCCCTTGTGAGTGTTCAAATAATGACCCACATGATGGAAAAGATGAAATACATGATAAACTAAAACATCAAAAGAAGCTAAGCCTAAAATGCATTTATGCCATGAATCCTTCAAAACCTGGATCTAGGCTTCTTGGAAACAATGCAAGCAAGCTGAGTTGTGAGAAAGGGTTTTGATAGTGAAACGAAGATTGGATAAAAATGGTTTTGGAGGCTAGTAGAGGACTTGTATGTGGTGTGGAATCAATTATTTTTTGCACCCCTAACGGACTTCTGGATTTGGCTAGGGTATTTTGGAAGCTGACAAAAGAAACACACAATAACATTAGGGTGATAGGAGACATGTTAAGACCATGTGAAATAGACATAGAGTGATTTGAGATGGATGAGAAAGGACACTATTATGGATTGATGTTCTAATGTACAAGTGGTTGGTTTAAGGTCTTTGACTGAAATATTTAATTTTAGGGTAACTACTCTAGGGTGGATGCAAACTAGCTTAGACTAAAGGATTGGGATGAAAAATGACATCAAATGGAATGGAAATGGAAAGTTGATGGCTTTGAACTGTAGTATGATGTATGGAGAAGAGACACCTACAATAGCTTGGAAAAATATATGCATTTGCATATATAACCCATCAAAAAAATTCATACCTTGCTTGAAAACATAAAAAATTAGGACCTAGCTGGAAGTAACTTGAGTGGGTGATTTATATGAGTGTGATAAAAATATTTTTATGATTGTAGCCTAAGGCTAACTCACTCACTAAGTCTTGAAAATACTTTTCAACTGTATTTCTCATCCTAAAAATAGAAATCCTTGATGACCTATGCCAAAAATTACCTTTTCTATGTAAAAATGAGTCAAAGGTTGGGCCATTTTATAGATTTTATGAAAGAATTTGGAAAGATCTCTATTGGTTATGAGTAGGTATGGCATAAAATGATACTATTCTAATTGATTTCTCAAGAGATTGAAAGCTCTAATAAAGTGATATAAAAAGAGATTAAAATGGTGTGAAATATGCGATAAGGGTATTCTAATACCATTATCACAGAAATACTAACACATTATATTGGGGGCCTTGCTACTTGCTCAAACAACTGACTTCTATTGCAACGAACAAAAGGTTTAAAATTGGAGTGCTTAAAATACAATATACAAACAAAAATTCTTTGATTAAGTAGAGAAAATGATAGATTACACATGCACCGGAAGTTGTGGAAGAAATTTAGACCCCTTCAAATAAATCCCCTAAACTATGCCTACTAAATATGCCGTTCAAACCATTTATGCCAAATTTGTAGGTATCTCGTTGTATTTGATGTGATGACGACATTAACTTTTTAGCAAAAGATGCGGACACTATTTTTTCTGTCTCGAGTAGATCGTGTGAAATCTAGCCTTTTCCGCCCTCACTCCTTAATTACGTCCTTGTAAAGTACTCTTCCAATTCCTGCAAAGAATATTGACAGCCAATTTGCAGCAAAGAAACAGAAGATGGGTGTATCTGATTATTCATTCAACTCCTTACTCTGCGAGTCAGATAGTACTGAGTGTGACCAATATCTGGCCATGGCCATGGACGCCACCTTTGCACTGTCAGACCATGAAATGTTTTCCTTCGGGGAGGAGCTCAGTAGCCATGACTTATTTATCATGATGTCCGGGCAGTTGAAGGAACTTTCTGAAGCAGAGAATTCCCAGACTGTAGATGGTATTTCCGTGCCCGGAGCACAATTTTGTATTAAGAATCTACCAAATAAGGATATCTGGTCGTCTGGGCAAAGCCTGAATTTTGAAGGAGCTGAGCGCGTAAGAATATGCGCTAATGATGGCCTCGATCAGGAGGCTCTGCATGGAGAGAAAGAGAAGGGGTTGGAATTGGTTCAACTTCTGTTAGCCTCTGCAGGAATGATAGGCAACGGGAAATATGATCACGCTGCTCGGGTGGTGAGCAAATGTAAGAATTTGTCTTGTCAGCTGGGGAATCCCACACAGAGGCTCGCCTATTATATCTCCAGTGCCCTTCAGGATAGAATCCAACTCCAGGCACTCGGCATGTCAAACAACGCAACTAAACAAGCCCCAGATTTTGCGTTCAATATTGACAATGAAATTGACAAGAATGAATTTTGTCGTCTCGAGGCGTACTGTTGTACTCTGCCCTATAACAGAATGCTGCAGTTTACGTCTGTACAAGCAATCATAGACGTCGTGGGGAATGCCAGGAAAATTCACGTAATTGATCTCGGGATTCGGAATGGGTCGCAATGGACAGTTTTAATGGAGTATCTTGCACACAGAGCTGTTTCTTCTTCTTTCCCTCAGCTTGAGCTTCTCAAAATTACAGCAGTTGGGATGAACGGCGAAGAGCTTAGAAAAAGCGGGAAAAGACTTCATGAGCTCGCTAAATCTTTAGAGATTCCGTTATCGTACAGCATGGTGGAGATCCTAAACATAGAAGAGATTAAGGAAGGTCTATTCACCGTTAAATCTGGTGAGGCGTTGGCAGTGTACGCTCCAATTATTCTGAGGAGTTTGTTATATGATCTGGTCCTTCTGGGCAATCTCTTAAGTGTTGTCAAGAAACTGAGGCCTCGGATAATGGTGACTATCGAAATAGAAGCGCAGCAGAATTCTCCATCTTTTGTGAGTAGATTCAGCAAGGTGCTTTTCCAGAACATCGCGTATTTTGATATGTTGGATGTTACCTTACCAGACAGAAATGACATTATGAGGGTGAAGTTTGAAGAATTATTTAGTGGAAGTCAGATAAGGAATATGATAGTCTATGAGGGGAAGGTGAGGACTGTTAGACATGTTAGAACTGATGTGTGGAGGTGTTTCTTCACACAAGCAGGATTCAGGGAAAAGAGCTTCAGCTTTCAGGCTATGTATCAGGCTACATTGTTATTAGGAGAGTATGGTTCCGGACAATATTATACTCTGGAGCCCGATGGTCATGCCATAATTGTAAGGTGGAAAGGAACACCATTATTTGCACTCTCGGCATGGAGTGGTATGTAATGAATGTTCATGGCTGTTGCTGAAACAAATGTCCGCATATTGTAAATATGTCATAATAAAACAGAAAGAGTTCGCGCTCCATTTAAATGGATAACAGTTAGATCGACCAAGTGCTTGGGTTTTCTTTTAGTCATTTAAACTCTAAAACGGCACACATTTAAATGTATCACTAGTTCGGGTATCATCTTCAAATGGAATATAGGTCTAGTGCTCCTTTAGTATAACTGTATTTTTCTTTTAAATTGAGCTTTTGTTCTCATCATTTCTGTAATGGAGTTAGGCTTCACTTTATTTCAATACGTATTATAGTTGAAGGGAAAAATAAATAAATATTTAGCTCACAATTTATTAGAGAGTTGGAAATAAAAATTTTAATCAATATAAGTGAGTGTTAGTTTTAGTTTGATAGTTAAATAATTTGATTGAGATTGGATTTGCATGAATTTAATGAGTTTTTTATAAATTGTATGTAATTATTTTTAATTGAATAAAATTTTAATGTACTGTGTATAAATTTTGTGTTAAATTCCTCTCTATTTCTCTTTTTAATTATAAGTAAACTAAATTGAAAAGAATACTTAATATATAAATATATGGTAAATTATTGTCTCTTTAAAGATAGTGAAGATTCTTCAAACAATTCTTATCTAAAAATATCATTATTTAATTAAACATACAATTTTGCTCATCTAAAAGATGTGGCCACATGAAATCTTCTTAGACTTCATAGAGAAAGGAGATCATTACTTATAATCTTTGTACCATGGGATACTAAATTGACATTACAAGCTATAAATACAAGAAATTCCAATCTCCATTATTTAATATTTAGGAAAATATTGTTTATTTTTTTAACTTGAATATCAAATATTCAAACCAAGAATTATAAAATCTTAACAATAACAACAATATTGTTTTTTTATTAAAGACAAGGTAAAACGTGTTTCGTAGGGGCCCCAAAACCCTACAACCAAATGCTACCCCAAAGTTTAAACATGGTAGGATATAAGCCAAGCATCAAAAAATACAACACATAGCAAAAATGCTTAGATATTAAAGTTATAAAAGATACTATCATCAAACATACTATAGCCCACCATCCACCCATCCACCTAGTACCCGTCAATAGGGTCACATACTCTTAACAGTTTCTGCATCAACTACTTCTTGTTTGTAAAATTCTTCATCAAGATTCACAAAGCCAAGAAGCTCATCCTTCTCCTCCTAGAAAGACTTCTTTTTACTACCTCTAGTCTTGGAGCTCGGGCCCCCCTGCTCAGTAGTTTTTCCCTATTTACCCTTGTTACCAGTATTCTGTTTCTTACCCTCAGCATCCATCTCTTCCCCCTTCCTAGCAATGTCTTCTTCCTTCAACTCCTTGAGCTTCTTATGAAAATTCTTATGCCTTCTGCGATATTTTGTATGATGCATTTACTTTTTTTTTTTTATAAAAACAAAGGGGTAAAAACTTTATTATAAATCAGAAAAGAGCATTACAATAATAACCAAGGGACCTAGCCCTAGACAACAAGGCGAAAACCCCATAGCATAAAACAACATCAGCTATCCCCATGTATCCTCCTATCCTCCTTCAAGAACTGGTCTAAATCCAGATGCAGCTCAGGGTTAACCTGATCCCAATCCTCAACCTTCCAACCACTATCATGCTCAGAGGCCCATTTGGCCAAGCAGTCGGTAACACGATTCCACTCCCTCGGGATGTGAACAAAGGATGCTTCCTCCATCTAAGAACTAACTTGAAGAATCTGCTGAACCACTGAAGCCAACTGCCAATTAATATCAGATATCTTTCACTCATTCAAGAGATTAATCAAAATCTGTGAATCAGCTTCACATATAACTTTTCTCCATCCCAAAGCAAGGGCCCTCTCAATAGCATGCAGAATTGCCAGACCCTCCATGAAGTTAACAGTCTTCACCCCCTCATGTATAGAGAATAGAAAAATCACCGACCCAGCTGAGTCCCTGCCAACTCCACCAATTCCACTAGGCCTAGGATTTCCCTTAGAAGAACCATCAGTATTGATCTTTAAAAACCCATTGGGAGGAGGTAACCACCTTCCAACCCGTTGAACCCTCTTTTTCCCATGCCTACAGTTCTTGGAACTAACAAAAGAAGAATGAATTTCTTGAAGACCCAGTCTAGCCACCAACTCATCATCACCTCTCTCCAAGGGGAAAACCACATCACATTTAGCTGAAACTGACTCCTGCACCATTCCTAGCATATGCATCCAAACTTACCGACCCACCAACTTCTGATCACGAAAAATTTGACGGTTCCACTCCAGCCAAATATGCCAAAGCAGAAAGGTAGGACCCACGAACCAAACTTCCTGCAAAAAGGAAGCCATAGAAGGAGGTCTTCCCATACTATCCCAGAATTCAACCAAAGAGCATGCATGAATACAAGGAAGTTTCCACACCTCCCACCACCAATGCCAAAGCTGCACAACAAAGGGGCACTGGAAGAATAAATGCAAAGAATCCTCTTCCGCTCCCCCACACAAAACACAAATTGAAGGTCCTTGAAATCCCTGTTTACAAATGTTATCCCAGGTCAAGCACCTATTCCAAGCCAAAGTCCAAACAAAGCAGTTGCATTTAGGCCACGAGAGTTTATTCCACACCCTTTTCCACCAATGAACCTCTACCCCAGTTACCTTCTGAGCCAATAACACCTGATAACCAGAAGCAACAGAGTAAACCCCCTTAGGATTATGGGTCCAAGTAAGAATATCCTCTTCTAGAAGAGAACTACAACTCCTACTATGAAGAATCTTGTGAAGCTCAACACTATCTTTCACAAGTCCCAAATCTAGCCACACTGTGGGATCCTTCCAATGAGCTACCTCCAACTGATCAAAAGAAGCAACAGACTTGAAGTCACTCACCCTAGCCCAGCCAGCCTCGAGAAATCTTTGGCACAAAGGAAGAAGGTTGGGGAACTGAGAAGTAAGTGGAGGGAATCTATCCAAAGAATCTAACTAGAAGAGAGCTTCAGTTCCCCATCTACAAATCTAAAATAAACCTTCCTTGATAAGCTTTGCAACCTTTTGAAGAGTATTCCAAATCACTGAACCTTTCCCCTCAAGAGGGTAACAAGGGAGATCTTGCCGTGGAATCCCCAGGAAATACTTATGAGATAATATCTAGGCCCATGGCTGATCCTGTTCCACACACCATCTCCAAAATTGCTTAGCAGCCATAGCCACTCCGGATAATGCAAAGTATCGAAGACCAAGACCACCAAATTGCTTTGGGCTACACACAACATCCCACCTGACCAGGCTCCACTTGGAGGAAGACAAACTTCCCACCCATAAGATCTACCTTGCAAGGGAATCCAACTCCCTCAGAAAACCCATCGGAGCCACCAGAAGCATACATCTATAGGTAGGAAGAGCCTACACCACCGACTTGAGAAGCTGAACCCGCCCCACAAAAGACAACCATCTGTGGGTCTAATGATTAACTTTTACACGGAGCTTATCAATAATATTCTGCCAAGAACCCTTGGGAAGATGGTGAACAGAAATTGGGAAACCCAAATACATCAAAGGGAGAACCCCTATCTGAAACCTCAAGATATTAGCAATTCTTCTATGAATGGGGTTGGCGTATTGAAGAAGAATATGGATGACTTCTCCTCATTAATCAATTGTGCTGAAGCAACAAGATATATGTCCAACACCTGCCTCAAGTTAGTAGCTTCCCTAACAGTAGCCATCCCCATCAGGGCAGTATCATCAACAAACTGTAAATAAGATTGCAGAGGCAAGTCTCCACCCAATCGCCAACCCTGAATGGTGCCAAGCTCCACCCTTCTTTTCAACAAACATCCAAGGCCTTCCACAAGAAGCAGAAAAAGATATGGAGAAAGAGGATCCCCTTGGCGCAAACCCCTTGAGGCACCAAAAAGTTTAGAATGATCTCCATTTATCAAAACTGAGAAGGAAACAGACGTGACACAACTCATGACCCATTAGATCCACTCCTCCCCAAAACCAAAAGAAACAAGGATCTTCTGCAAAAAACTCCATCTAACCCTGTCATAAGCCTTAGCCATATCCAGCTTAATGAACATAGCCTTCTCATGAGAGTTGTCCATGGTGTGGATGGTCTCCGTAGCAATGATAACCCTGTCAAGAATCTGTCGACCCGCCACAAATCCACTCTGTTCCTCTGAAATCAGCACTTTAAGCCACTTCTTCAATCTCTCAGCCAATAACTTAGAAATGATTTTGTAAGCCACATTGCAAAGAGAGATAGGCCAGAACTGAGATAACCTATCAGCCCCTTCACACTTGGGTATGAGAGCAAGGAAGGTGGAATTCAAAGCTCGAAGCATCTGCTTATTCCTCTGGGACTCAAGGACAACCTCCAGAAGATCCAACTTTATGATATCCCTAAATTCCTGAAAAAATTCAATCGGGAAACCATCAGGCCAGGAGCTTTACCCTTCTTCATCTGAAACACAATCCCCTCCACCTCATCAAGAGAGATATCTTTCATTCGATGCTCATTCGCCTCCCTAGAGACCAACTAAGGAATACAAGAAAGAACCTATGCTTCCTCAACAAAGCCCCCTCGTGAATCCTCCCTAAATAAAGTAGCAAAATACTGAGATGCCTCAGCAGAGATTTCCTGAAATGAGGCAAGACATTCACCCCTATCATTCACTAGAAAAGGAATGGAATTACCATGCCTCCTGTCCTTCACAGAATTGAAGAGGAAGGCAGTATTTTTATCACCTTCCTGTAACCATTCAACCCAGGCCTTTTGCTTCCAATAGATTTCTTCCCACAATTCAAATTCTTCAGCCACTTTCAAAGTCTTAGCCTCCTCCCTTAGAAGATCCTTAGAGGCCCCATTCTCATGAATCAACTGTGCAATATTATTCAACTCCTCCTCGGTAGCAACCTTAGCATGAAAGATATTACCAAAACATCACCGATTCCACCTTTTAAGCTGATATTTGACAAACTGAAGAAGCTTGGAGAATGTGTATATTGCTGTACCAAAAGTTGGTCTACCAATCCGCCACCACTCAGCCACATGTTCATGAAGAGTAGGATCCCATAACCACATAATCTAGAACTTGAATGAGGGAGAACGAGGCCCTCGAGCTGAGATAATACTAAGCTTAATAGGCCAATGATCAGAACCTCTCCAATCAAGAATTTTAGATCGAGTGGACCATAAGTCTCCAACCCAATAATAGGAAACCAAGAATCAATCAAGCCTCTCAGCAACACAACTCTCACCAAATCTCCTATTATTCCAAGTGAAGTGACCATTACTTGGCAGAACATCAATAAGATTTAATTCAGAAATGCTATCTCTGAATAATAGAGAAGAAGGCTCCAACCTAGGAATACCACCTCTTTTCTCAGACAACACCACAATAGCATTAAAATCACCAGCCATAACCCATGGATGGTAAGGAGCTAAGCTACGAACAAAATGAAGATGGGACCATAGAAGTTGTTTACCCAGAAACTCAACAGGAGCATACACATTAGAGAGGAGAATACACTCACCAGTCTCATACCAAGAGGCGACTAGGGATATAGAGGATCTAGAGGACATCCACCAGAGAGGGAAAATCTTCCGAGGGTTCCAAAAGCAAGCCACCCCTCCAGAAGTACCAAGAGCCCCCATACACTAGCATTCACCATATTTCCACAACTTAGGTGCCATGGACAACATATTATCTATAGATAATTTAGTCTCCTGAAGAAAAAGAACATCCAGAGAATGATTCCTAACCAAATCACGAACAACTTTTTGTCGAGGGCCACTATTCAAGCCCCCTACATTCCATGAGAGAACAATCATTTCTGGGGGCATGAAAAATGTGAATCTAGAGTCATGACTAACCCTGACTCCACCAAAGTTTCCCCAGTTAATTTAATCTTCTCCATATCCTTCTTCCTTCCCAGCTTGGAAGTCCTGTCACCAACCCCTTTCTTCAGTTCAATTTGCTGAATACTCAAATGAGAGGAGGCCAAAGAGCTCTTCCCCACATTCTTGCCTCCTTTTAGGGGCAATGGGGGACCACCTCCACCAAACTTCAAAGCTCCAATAGAAGATTTTTGTTCAATTTGGACAATCAATTGTTGATCCGTATCCATTTGCCCAACCCCAATCTCTTACACAACCTGCATGGCCTCCAATGGTGGCCCATCCTGTCCTATACCCAAAGTTCCCTGATCTAAGTTCAGCAACCCCGGATTCACATCCCCATGGCTGAGATCATCCAGCACCTCAAACCTATTAAAAGTTTCATCAACCTGCCTCTCCCTCAAGGTCTACTTCTAGCCCCGATTCCTATTGCGAGCCTTGACAGGGACATAGCCATCATCTCCATTACCATCACTCGGAATAGGCTCCTTACCATTATCAGCCCTAGGTGGATTACGAGAAGGCTGAGAAGGTTGGGGCACTACAGGCTTAGCCCTAGGGCACCTACACTACAAGTGACCATATTCATGACAAAGACGACACCGAAAAGGTAGGGTTTTATAATCTAGCTATTGCACCCAAGTATATGATCCAACACTCACTTCAATAGAATCTGACAGTGGCTTGCTTAAATCAATTTCTACATAGATACGAGCAAAAGTCATTACCTTTTTATACTGTGTCTGTTATGAAGACCCAATAGGTTTACCGAGCATTGAAGCCACCAAATGCAACACGTCATCCCGCCAACACTTAATTAGAAAGCACGGCAACTGAACCCAAACTGGGATCTGACTTGGTATTGACTCAGTCGGGTTGAAGCTAGCATGCCATGGCTTGATAAACAAACCCACCTGGTTATAAAAATAGGGGCCACCCTCGAAGACCTTATTCCGATCTGCCATGCAATCAAAAGAGACCATAAAAAAGTTGTTCACAAGAAGCCTAATCTCCATCTCCCCCTTCGACATCCAAGTCTGCTGAGCCCAGGATTCCAAAAATTACAGTGAAACACTCAAACCCATGAACTTGCAAAAAAAAGAGTGCCTTGAATAGTATTCAATATCATCTGCAAGCATTTCCATCAGGATAATCAACTTCGGTCTCTCTTTACATCTTTCCAAACACCCATTAATCTTTGTTATTTAGGAACCACTAACCGATCCTAGATCATTCATCTCCATCTCTGAAGAAAATAGCGTATTATCAAAAACATTCACTCCATGCGCCGAAGGCTTTGAACCAACTACTGATCGAAAATCCAATTTGGGGCTAGCCCTAGATGTTTCCCCACCCTACATAGCAAAAAACAAGATCCCCAGCAGGCATGCAAACCCGCAGGACATGTTTGCAAGAAATGGAAAAAGACAAGACTCCAAGGGAAGGATCAAAACCCTTCCACCCACAAGCCACCCAAACGGCAGCAAGAAGGCCTCCAGAAAAGAAAAAACCCACTACCACCACCCCAAAAGCTTCAAAAAACCCCCCCCACAACACAAAAGCGAGCAACACACAGAGAACGAGCTAGGGCATGGTCGCCCTAGCTCAGCTTGCAGAGAACACGAACACCATCCCCCAAGTTGGAAAAACTGTATGGTGCATTTACTAATTTCAAATATTCTTTCAAGATTTTTCTTTATATCTTCCATTTCAATTTCCACTTTACTCAAGCGGCTGATCCTAGCTATGAGACACCAGATCCTTCACCAATTGGTTAACCTTTGAGATGGCTTCCTAGGACATCTAAATTTCCTCGTCCATTTTATCATCTATCTCAACACCCCTCCCAATCCTTTGTTGAATAGCTGTTATCCTAATATTAATCCTATGTATCTCAATGAAAAACAATTTAGTTAACCTATGTTTATAATTAACAGCATCCCTCACCATGTCCAAAGCATCAGATAGCTCATCCCTATTCGAAGTGGAAGACATAAGGAAAGAGAAGTTCTCGGGAAGCTTTCTACAAGGGTTAGGGATAAGAGTTAAAGGAACGTCGATCCCAGGATCTTCAATCACCATGCCCTTGACTTGATTCCCATCAGGGTTCTCTATCATCCCCATTTTTAAATTAAACTTGTGAACTTTCTTACCTTTCTCACCAGTGTTCTTCTTCTCAGGGACCTCCATTTCATCTTGGATCTACTTGCCCTTCTTTTTTTTATCCTTCTTATGTTTAACCCCCTTCACCGTTCATCCATGATTCCCCCTAAGGCAAATCATGTAGACCAAGAGTCCTCCTTTTTGCCTTGTTTGGTTGGAATCTTCTTCTCACAAGTTCTTTTTCTTTTTTAAGGCATTTCCTCCTCCTCTGCCTAAGAGGAATGAGGAGTAGAGAACTTCAACAAAGTCCTCAACCCCAACCCAATCAAGGTCTTCATCATCTCCCCCAGTTTCACCATCCATGGAGGTAGAGTAGTCCATGATGGGAACTTTTCCTTTTTTTCTCAACACTCCCCTTCACCTCTGCCCTAGGTACCATGACTTTGATGTGCTCCATGATGAGTAAAATTAAACCTTCATGCATAATAGGTAACCTAGGGATTCTCTAATGTTCTTTTATTGCAAATTCCATGTAAGATAACAGGTAGAAAGGAAAAGAAGTAAGAAAGTGATGCTTGAAATGGTTCAAAAGCATGAAGTGATAACTATAAACAGTTGTGAACCTACTTTCTAGGGTCACGTTTAATGCATGATGATCTCAGCCACTTCACCCCATATTGGTTTGATAGATTTTCTTGCATAGCCTCCTAAGTTGAACTTGACTAGTTGATTCCTCTCACTACCTTTGAAGAAGGCTTTTAGCACTTCCTTTCCCACTTTACAGTCTCTAAAGAATTTCCTCCCCTCCATAGATAAGCCTGTTATCCCAGCTATGAATTCTTCTAAAATTTTAGTCTCAACCCCATAGGCTTTAACTTTTCTTCCCCTCCACCCTTTTGCAAAAATATTAGTTACAATAGGATCTGACCCATGCATTTTCTCCATTAGGAGGACAAGCTCCCATCCTGCAGACCCTATCATACGAGCAAGGTTCAATCCTATTTCTATCACCTCTCATATCTGTCCCTCTACAATTGTCTCTTTTATAAAACTCCAGCTTATGCAAAAAGACAAAGCACATTCCCTTTTTATCTAGCAAGGACTTATCCCTACCCAGAAAGTGTGCAAGCCTCCACAGAGTTATCACTAGATCAACTCTCTGAAATAATGATGCAATTATCACGATTTCCTTCATTAATCACTATTGATTTCTCCTTGCTTGGCACATCTGAGAGCTTTTCCCATTGTATGATATCATGGCATATCACTTCCTCATTTTATATAACGTCAACCAACCCATTTCCTGCCTAAAATATATGGGAAATTAAAAGACTTTATCTTATTAATAGAATCCTTTATTAGCATTTTAATGGTCTAGCTTGGGTTTTTGATTTCCTTTAGACACTCTACAATATTGAGAGAGTCCCTCTCGATCCAAACCTTCTTATAACCTCTCTCATAGGCGAGCTTTATATTGTGGTAGGCCGCGATAGCTTCGGTGTAGTGAATCAACGTATTGTTGACTTCATATTCTTATTTATTTTTCTTTCTACTTTCTACTTTTTCTTATATTTGATCTATAATAATATACTTCTCATTCAAACACATTCAAACTCATGATAATAACAAAAGTTATGAATTTTGGGAAAATTTATTTGACTAAGCTCAAAAATTGCACTAATTTAGTCATAAAATACTCTTTAATTGAGTTAGTAAATTTTAGATTTTCACATTATAAAAAATGTAGGATTCATATTGTATAAATGTGTGCATCCTTTAAAATGTTGAGGTTGACAAGTAATAGTATGTAGTTGTGGTGTCGACTCTTAACATGATTTGGTTAAGGAATTTTAGACTAATTATATATTGGTTTGCATTGGTCATTTAATCAACTCATCACTAGCCAATTTACTATGTTAATATGTTTCATTTAATTTAGACACTAACCATGTTATATACCTCAATTTAAACATTATATGTGTTTGTACTTTATAGTTAAAGTTTGATTGATTTGTAAGTTAGATTATATTTCTATACATTAATATTTATTTCAAAGTTTAATAAGATAGTTCAGTCATTTTCATTTCGGTAACTATTTATTTCATTTTTACTTAGTAGTCACTCCTCAAGATTTTGATAAAATGGGTAAGTAGCAAGTTTTGAAGGGTCCTTGAAAATCTTTACAATAGTCAAAACATCAGCATAGAAATAACTAATCCATATCATAATGGAAGTGCAAAAACAACAAAATAGAAAATACTACAAATAGAAAGGAACAATAGAACATAGACTACATTTTTTTGAGCATATCTACAACTTCTAATTTAGCCAGAAAGAAGCTATGATCAATTTCTTGATATTCCTAAGGTTGATTCTTACCACCCTCCTCACTTTTCTTTTTGGTGCTTCTAGTTCTAGTGCTCGAATCTACATCCTCTCTTGCAGTCCTCATGGGACTAGTACTTGTAGTTATCTTTTCTACTTTGTCATTGAAGATCTTTAACTTTGTAGCACTATTTTTTATCACCTTGTTTAAGTTCTTCTTAGCCTTACCCGTGTCCTCCTTTAAGGCTATCAGTCTTGCATCTTGGTTCTCTACACCTTTTACAACCTCCTCCTTTAGGACAACAACCCTTTCCTTCTTGTTAGCAATTCCATCCATCATTTTATTCCCATTAGAGATAGCTTGACGATTTTGAAATATCCTTGAATCCTCCCTAACGAACACCAAGGTCCCCCTCCCCTTGCTTCTTGACCATGATTTATTTTTTTTATATTACTCATATTAGCCTCTACATAGAACCCTTTAATGAAATTATGTTTTGTTTCAAAAGTTTGATGAGAGTAACCACATTTTGGGTTTCCATAGTCAGGCCATTTGACAACTCCTACAGGGAAGTGGTGTTAGGGTGAAGAAGAATGAAGCCCTTGGGAATCAAGGGATGTGGGTTTGGAATTCTTAGAAAGGGCTCCCCTATAAGAACATCCAGAAAGGATAGTCACTCCTCAAAGTCTTTTATAGAGTTAGTGGTCCCATGACTATTGTTTTCTTATTCATTTATGGTAGTTATATACATTTAATTGTATCAAGAAGAAAACTTTTGGAAGGAAATGTAAAAAGTGAGAGAAGTAAATGTATGCAACCATATAACATATTTTCATTATGCAATGGTCACATAATTTCAATCCCTTTGTTTTTTCAACTTATTTTCACTACCATTATCGAAAAAAATTCTAAATAATTTTTTATTTATATTTAAGTAAAATTTACGTAACAAATTATTAAAAAAAAAAAAAAAAAAACCAACCTTTGGAAAAGATATATACCCTACTTCATCACTCCTTAAACGGAAAAGAGGAGAGATGGTTGTTAGACTAAACTTGCTCTAGTAAGGATAAACTTGTTAGAGATCTTAGGGATAGTGAATATTATACCAAATCCCTGAAAATGACATGCTAGACGTGTTTAGAAAAGGCAACCCCTGACCTACTATAATGCCTATAATAAATATTCACGTACATAAAATACAACGTATTCCAAAATACACCATTCTATCCAGCTTTGTGCTCTCAGATTCATATCACAAAGCGGTCAAAAGTATAAGGAATATATTAGTAGTCGGCACGTTTGCTTCGAAATAAAATGTCGGTTGTTTTTATCCTGATATATCTGCAGACGATTCGGTAAATCCGCGAATGATAAATTAAAAGAGTTTGCCCCATTGGATACGCAAAGCATCAAGTGCAGTCAGCCGGCAAAGTATATGCCTGGGATTTTATGCCAGACCGGGCCATTGTCACATGGTCGGCATCAATTGCAGACGGCGGGACCATTGCCACATGCTAATCCCCATAAATATTTTCCTTGAAATAAATTTTAAATTTGCCTTTAATAACCATGCACCCTACAAAGCATAACTTTTCTTTTACAAGTCATATGGTATCTATGATATATAAAAGGAAAAATTAAAGGAATTGAATTAGCTTTAAGATGGAAAGATCTATTATCATGACATTAAGATTTTAAGATTGGAAGCCTCATTTAAGAATCCTTTTTATCAATGCAATAATTGGAATTAATAATTTTCTAAACAAGAGACGAAGGATACAACTTCTAGAAGAGTTTTAGTTTAACATTGTTATGGCTTAGGATTTATTGTTCAACCCTTATCATCATTCCACACTAAATTCAGTGGATAATCTAGGTGTCTACATTAATTTCACTATTAATCTTATCATTAAGATAGATTAAGGTTGTTAATATTGTTTTTACCTTACAAATAAGAGTGGATAAGAGTGGCTATGGCATCAAAGAGACAATGAAAATTTATACCCAAATTATGCAACAAGGTAATTATATTGAATCCCCTACAGATATTTGTCTTTCTATAAATCTTGGTATTAATTATTGTAACTAGTATGAGAACATTACCCTAATTATATATTATGTTCTTCGTATCTCCTTAGAGTATTATCTAACTACGTTGGTTAAGCATACTTAGAAGCCCCATGCATTCAAGATTATAGGGGTTCATAATCTTACTAAGGGATTTTCAGTTCTTTCAAAGACATTGAAAAATTTCATACACTATTAAACCACTCCTACTATTGGTTCATTTGATACACCCTCTTAATGTTGTCTCGTTACACCTATAATTTTAAGGTTTTTGAATAGGCCTTGATTAAGATTGGGTGAACCAACAATAGTTTGTCCCACTTGTGTGACATGGGAAGTTTGCATGGTATATGGAAAAAAATTACCAAACACCTTTGTTCCAAGCTTTTTCTTTGAATAAAGGTACCTTCATGTGAAGGTGAGTCGGAAATCACATTCGAATTAAGGTAATCCTACATTTGAAGGTATTTTTTATTATTTGTTCATCGATGATGAGGTGCCTTTATTCGATGGTTACCTCCAAACAAAGGTAATATTCTATTATTTTTAAAAAAATATTAAGTCCAAGGTTTGGCTTTTTTAAAACATTTACCTTCATTTAAAAACATAGAGCTACTAGAAAAATAACAACAATGAAGGAAAAATAGTGACAACAAACCCATGACCTTTCTAAAGCCATGTGGATGAGGACATAACATCCTAGTGACACATGGTCTTTGAACGAAGGTCATGAAGAGGAGTTTGCTGACACGGATAGGTGATAGAGTGCATATTGAAATTGAATTTTCATTTCTCAAACCCGGTATTTTTCAAAACCCCAGAAACCTAATTTCTATTTCAATTTGCAAATTCAAAACTTGACCCTTATTTGAATTTGCATATGATGTCATTTAAAATTGAATTTGATTTCTATTTGAATTTAAAAAAATAAAACTTGACTTGTAAATCAATAAACCCTAAAACCTTAAAACCTAAACGCTAAAATAGAATCATGAAACCCTAAACCTAAACTCTAGAACTAAAATTATAAATTGTAAAACTAAAACCCTAAACACTAAAACTAAAGTCCTAAAACCTAAAACTTAAAATCTAAAACCTAAAATTTATATTATAAATATAAACCCTAAACCCTAAACTTGATAAATTACAAACCCTAAACCCTAAACCTAATAAATTATAAACCCTAAATCTAAACCTGATAAATTATAAACTCTAAACTTAATCAATTATACACCCTAAATACATGTATATAGTGTTTCTCTCAAGATGTATTATAAGGTTAATTTGGAGTTAGATTTTCTATTTCTAGATCAAAGTTTTGGGTAGGTTATAGAATCATTGGTTAGGGTCAAATTGAACCACTAAATGCATAAATATAGTGATAATAACCAAGTGTTTGTCTATGGAAGTAGAGGTCTATTATGCATGAGAGTTTTGTTTGGACTACATGTGTGATGTTTGGTAGCATTAAAATGGACTCTTAACAAACCTAGGTTTTTTAAAATACGAAATAGTCATTAAGTCACAGGTTACCTCTTTGTGTTAGCATCGGAAAACTCTTTTGGAAACATCATAATTCTTATACTTATAGCTATGGAGAGCACTATGGTGTGTGGGCAAGAAGTTGAGTCCACTTTTTTGGCAAAAAAGTGGAAGTGTTTTCCTTGATTTTCAGAATTTGTCATATTTGACTTAAAAATTTGAAGAACTTAAAGGTGGAATCTTGAAAAAAGTCAGTAAATATGAAATGTAGTATTCGGAGTCTAGTTTCCAAATATGTAATTTTTTTAATACCCAAATGATACAAATTGTTTTAATAGGCGTTTCTAAAAACCACTGTTTAAAAGTCACTTTTTTTTTACTATACCATGCACGTGTACATCATCCATATTTTGACCTAAATAATCATATTTTTCTAAATCCTTTTCAAAAATGATTTGTAACTCACTGAAGCATGTTTTCCATATTTTTTTTGTAATTTTTCATTGAATTTTTTTTTCTTAATTTTTTATTGGCCGTTTTTGGTGTTTTAAAAAATCATCGTGTACGTCATGCATAAGATGACCTAAACTTATCATTTTTTGAAAAAAAAAATCAAATTGAAAAGAATTATCTGAAGTACATTTTCGTACAATTTTTTTACAAAAAAATTATTTTAATAAAAATTTATTAAAATACTAAAAAACTCTGATAATTCAAGTTTATGGACCCGTTTCATCAGAAATTAATTAAAAAATAGGAAAAATAATCTAATTGTAAAAAAAATTACGTATTTGGAATCTACACTATCTCATCTATAATGGGTTTTAATTTTGTCAAAAAATTCTGCAAAAAAAGGCCTTCATACATATGCCCAAAGTCAGTATTTTGTTGTGACATTGAATTTTGTTGTGACATTGATAGGACCTTCAACTTGCAAGTCAAACCAGGTCCAAAGCCAAGGGTCGGGTTCCCAAGCTTTTTTCCAACCCAAAACCCATAGCAAAAATTGGGTCAAAAATTTAAATTTTATGAAAAAAGATCCCATTCTAGAAACAAGATCTCATTTTGAAACAGGATCCCATTTTATAAAAGGTTAAAATATTAACCTTTTATAAAATGGAATCCCGCTTTTGGCTCGGGATCCTGAAGCAAAACGGGATCCCATTTCATAAAAAGTGGGATCCTGTTTTGGTTTACCCGATTTCGGGTTTTTTCTAAGTCTAAAACTTCCACCTTAAGTGGACTCATCTTTTTGCATTTACCCTGTGCATATTTACATTCTCTATGTATTAGCATTTAATATACATATTATTGTTCATTATATTGTTGTCTAAGGGTATACTATAAAAATAACATACATATGTGTTCATTGTCTTCATTAATAACACTAATTAATGTGTGGAAAAGATAAGTTAAGATTATGTGTATTGGCAATGATATTACATGAAACGATTGTATTTTCCAAATGAAGTAAGAACATTATTTAGAGACTAAATATTGTTGTAATATATTGTTTACCTTGTATATTTGAATTAACTACGTCCTTGAATAATCATTGAATTTAAGCTTATGGATTTTCATTAAGGGATTAGTTAGGGTTCCTTCTACTATGTCACAGTACACTTTAGACATGGAAATTATGAAAGAAATGGTATTTGTCCATTTGATAAAAGTATTGTACGGTGATTGCAATTATTTAACAAATGTAAAATGGTAGCATAATTATTTTAAAGCATACTATGATATATTTTTCTTTACAATTGCATTGGTTCTAATTGTAATATAGTGAGGGTGTTAAGTATATTCTTGTCTCTATGTTGTCTATATTTGGAGTCATGAGTTCAGTAGAAGGTTTCCTCTTTAGATTTTAGAAACTTATCTACAATGTGATTGCAACACTTTCACTAGGATTTAGTATGGAAAAATATGTGTGTATTAGTATAGCAAGATTTAGGACCAAGCACCTCACTAGTGACCATAATTTCACATTGAACTATATATTAAAATTAAGCAATCTAAGAAAAAAAGTGTATTGTTGCTTTCTAGACTTTCTCAAAGCCTTGGCACCATTCATCGACATTTTAAGAAAGAATACTTCCATCTTCATTTTAATGATGTATTAGCCAAGATATTCCTCTTTCACTCACTTTTTACATCTACTCTTCTTTATGAGACTAAAACTTGGGAGTCTTACCTAATGAAAGCTAACTAGAACAAAACTAAAAGAGTCCTTACTTTATTGTTATTAAATCATATTCATGCTAAAAGATTAGTTTCTCAAGGCATCATTCTCATTGAATTTGGTTTTACCCCCTTATCTATCATAGTGATCTTTCAAGTGATAAGTATAATACATAGGCTAAGATGGATGTCTAATACTTTGATTATTTTCTTTAGATACCCATATCAAGCATTCAAATATTATATGGTGTTGGCACAACATAAGATCTACTCTAGACATGGTAGACCAAGGCTTTCACTCTATTTGTAGGCATTGACATGGAAAACCTTACTTTATGTTACAATTTGTAAATGATGCACCAAATTTTTTGACAATAGAGATAAATAGGGGTATCACATATGAGATCTAGAGAGTGTACCTTTGTCCAAATGGTTATCTAATCCCAAAAAACCCGCTTTTCCTAAATCTTGAACACTACTTTAATACATATCTTCACTTTTTGGCTAAAAAATGAGTATATGAGTGATTGTCAACAAATTTACAATCACAAAGGATATGTCTATAAGATTTGTACCAAATTGCAAAACACAGTGGGTACTAGGACTAGGGTACATGGAACAACAAAGTTTGTAACATTAATTCTTTGTGTGGGGTTTCTTTAGTCATCTAATTACTATTAAATTTTCATATTGTAGACTATTTATCATCTATCATAATTGAAGGATATGTTTACTTTATTTTTTAATTACCATAAGATAATTTTGTGAATCTTTCCATTTTTAGGGACAAGGTTGTCTTACATCCTCAAGTGTAGTATTTATAAATACAACTTCATTACATCTTATAGAATTAAAAATATAACAGATATCATAGTAGCACAAGATGCTTAGTTTTTATATAGTTGAATGAATAAGACCCTACTCTATTCATTTCCATGTACGTAAGTCATTATTTATGCAGTAGGTAGTTTTTATTTGAATATGTTTATTTCCTTACATTTATTTCAAAAAATAATAAATATTGCATGACTTTTGAGAAAATCTAATCTAAATATTACATTAACAACTTGGTTTCAAGAATACCTAACAAATATTTCACAATCCCTAAGAAAATGTTCATTTTGTAGAGATAAAAGGAGATACCTTAATTTGACCTCATTTGATACCATGTTAGTTTCCATATACTAGATAGTAATTAATCATATGACCTCCCATGTACATTATCATATGCTCTACCACTAATCTATTGGCCCTCTTTGTTACTAGGGATTTTTGGTAGCTCCTTATCATGATTGAAGTATGGCTCATTTCTCCTACATCCCATTGAGAAAAATTTTGTTGTTTGGGACTCCTAGTTTGGCATTGATAGCATGTATGAGTTCAGACATATTTTGAAATAAATCTAATTAAAAAAATTAGAACTTTAAATGAAAAACAAACTAGTGCATAAATAAAGACACAAATATGAACATGAAATATATTTATTCATGATGTATTGTGTACAAATTGAGAATATTGTACTATTTGTGTTATCTTGCATGCCATAAAATGTAATGAATTTCTATTTCTAGTCAGTACAATAGGAGATTAGATAACTTGGTCTCCAAAAATAGGAATACTCTCACAAATCAATCTTGCATAAATTAGGAAATAAGGAAGATTTTATGAAAGCATGTATGTAAAATCAAGAAACAAAGTAAAATTATCCTTATTATTATCCAAAATATATAGATAGTAATTATGTCAAAAAGAACTATTTTCAAGGATCTTCTCACAAAGAGTCATCTTCTATTCAAAAGATGAAGATGAGATAAATCTGGATGCAACTAAGTTAGGGAATTATGTAGTTAATCAAGGATACAAACCCCTCTTAGAAGAAAACAAGACAGAGTGGCCATACGAATTGTGTTGGAGTGATTCTTTTCTTCTACAAGAAAGAGCCTTTGCATGGCTAGCTCTTCACAACAAAATTTTAACAGGCAATAGATTGGAGAAATTGGGAATTTCCTCCACATTCAAATGTGTACTATGTGGAGAGGATGAAATGGATCACCTTCTACTAAATAATTCATTCAATAACTATTGATGGAAATGGTTATGTCAAAAGTTGAACTCGAAAACCACATTTCCAAAGTCACTTCTTGAACACTTCATAAGTTGGCCCACTCTTTTCACATACTCAACATTTTCATGCATTTGGGAAGTAAGTCCATCCTTGATCATCTAGCATATCTAGGTGGAATTTAACTCCATAATTTTTAGAAAATCCCCTCTTTAGTTTCGAAGATGATAGAAAAATTGAAAGCTCAAAATATGGCTCTAGATTCACCATCCCCTGCTCATGAATCAATTCTGAATAACACCAACAAGGTTGACAAAGGAAAAGTAAAATGGATTCCTCCAAAACCACCATTTATAAAATTAAATTTGATGGAGCCTTAGGAGATAATCTGGGCCTCTCAAATATGAGGTGCATAATTAAGGATAATTTTGGAAATCTTCTAGCATCAAATATGGTTAAACTTCCTCAAGGGTAAAAAAATGAAGCGGAATCATTAGCATGGTTACATGGTTTGGAACTAGTAAAGAAAAATAAGCTAAGGCAAATATGGATAGAAAGAGATTCTATGCTAATAATCAATATCTTAAGAAGAAATACAGTACTCAATTGGATATTGAAATAAATATTTCAATCTATTTTGAGCATCTTAGAAACACTAGAATCATATCAATGCACTCACTTCTATATGGAGGCGAACAAAGTTGTTGATCTACTAGTGAACATGACTATAGATCAACAATATTCATTTAGAGATTTTGGCCTCAATATGCAAAATCAACCCCCTTCCCTTCAAAATTTGGTAGATATGGATAAATCCAAAATTCTAACTAATTCTATAGATAAGAAAGGTTATGCTCTTATAGGAGAGTCATTTAGATAGCCATCAAGAAGACTTCACCTAGAGCATTAATCACTACTAATCAATTTAACTGAAAGAAGAAAGGATATATAGCATGGACTTCTACCTCATACATAGTTTTGGGATACCTGCCACATCATCTATAGATATTGACAACCAGTCATATCACACTCAATTGTTAGCTTCTAGAAATTTTTGTCATATGTAAAAGACATTTATTATCCAAGTTGTATTGGTGGGATTGAAATTAAATACATATAGACATACATCAATAGATCACATCCCAAGGACTACTAGTACAACATTTATACATTATTATCATAAACTATTGCTTTCTATATCACATTGAGTAGTGATGAAAACCCTGATGAATTGTACCAAATTGGAGATACATTTAAATGATACATTTAATCTACATTGCCTCCTCTTGTACTTCGAGTTGGGGCCCTCTATATACATTAACTCCATCTCTGATATCATCCTAAATCTACATCTATATCTAGGCTTTCATCTATCTTCTCAAGTCCCTTTCTCTTCCTTTTACAAGTCTAGGCTCTCTACATTATCAATGCACTAGAGTCGTATATCAACTTTAGTGTCCTATATCTAGGATGAGTGAGAATTTAGAGCCCTATGTTGGTTCTTTGATGTTTTTTTCTAACTCATTATGTCACAAAACATCATAAAACCAACATAGACAAAAGAATTTTCCCATGCCTTTATTTACACTTAACGAGGACATTCCTCTTATATATATATTTGACGGATTAAATACAATGTTAACTAAATTATTACCTTTCAATATTTTTAATAAAAGCTTATTGATTTTCTAAATCAAACATGTTATTTCCCTCATCTTATTTATTGAATTTTAAAATCATTCTTATTTATAACTTATAGATTATACCTTGTTGTTTTAACGATGGTTAGTGTAGGCATGCATTGACATCATTTAAATGAATGAAATAATTGGTTAGTAGATGTATGTGATTGGTTAGCATGTGGAAATGACACCTATGTGTGTGTGGGATATTACAATTTTGTAGTAGTTTTATTTTATAAAAATTAGTTTAGGTTTTAGTGAAGTTTTGTCAATGATTGGAATTATTACTTATATGCATGTAATTTTAAAAATTAACCATTTCTAAGTATGAGTACATACTTTTACTTCAAATGTTTATTATTTTGTGCTATAAACATAGCTAAATTTTTTGGACATACAAATAGGGAAATTATTAAATTGCAATTAATTTTAGAGGACATGCAAACCACATGGGAGAAAATTATATTGCAATGTTTGATTCATATTGGAAATTATTTAGGAGGTGTTTATGCTTATTTCAGTGACACTTTAGAAAATATTTTTTCCTAAATGTAACAAAGTGTGTTTGGTGATGTTTCTTTGACTACTATCCAACTAAATGTGTCGAAAGAAATTACTAAAAGAGATCATTTTTAAAGTATGCCTCTAAATCTAGTGTTAGGGGATATGATGTAGGAACATCCTAGGTGAATGAACAATCGACATCACCCAAAAAGATTTTCAGTTTTTTCTTTCAGTTTTGGTTTTCTTGGGCTTCTATTGGCATCTCTTAGCATTGGGGACACTTTGCAAAATTAGATTTGCAAGAGTTCAGTTTTTCCATATTTCAATTTCGGCACACATTGACAGTTTTCACAGAAACACCCATTCTATGATATTGGTCAGGTTTTGCATCAAATCCTTTCATAGGTATATTTTTGGGGGTATTTTTGACAACATTGGTGAATATTTCACAATCCTATATCTCAGCGTTTTGGATATTTTAAAACTTTCTATTCAGGGATGGCAATTTACAGAAAGTTTAAAATTTTGAAATCCTTTGAAGTTGGAGAAAAATAATTTGGCAAGGGAATTTATGATACCATTCTCAGCCTATCTGAAAAATTTCATCAAATTTAGAGAACTTTTTATTTTTTCATCTACCAACACCCGATTCGGCACATCCCATTGAAGCTGCATAATTCAAATTCTTACTTTCCACCTTCAAATTTTGTTTGTGTAGAAAAAAGAGGGATATTCTTGTTGCATATTTGTTGTAATCATGGAAGAAAATTTATTGGCAAGGCCAGCCTTTAATTTCCAATATTAGAAGATATTCTTTGTGGAAAGACAAAACAACATTTCATGCACCACAAAATAATAATAATCCATCTTTATTCTTATCAGCCAAATATGCCTTCTAGAATACGTGGGGAAAAGAAGATTTATTTTCTTTTATTTCAACACCTATTATTGATGAGGACTGATACCCTTATGGGGGGAATGGTTATAAATTTCAAATAAATATTAGAAAGGCATAACTCCTAGCAAAAAGGATTTGAAACACCTCTTTGAGGCATATAAAAACATGTTATATACTTTTTTATATAGAAACACTGAAAAGAGTGGTTTAATAGCAGATTTGAAATACCTCATGGAGTGGCTTGAAGCATTCTTTTCTAAGAATGAGAGGCTACAATAAAATGATTTTAAGAATAGAAAAATAGAGGGGGAATTCACAGACACCTCTGTGAGGCTTTAGAAGTTTTTTTTGTGTAGTACTAAAGTAGATGGATGGAGGTATGCTGAAGCTATAGCAGAAAATGGAGCCATAGAGAAGACTATTATAGCAGCCTCAAGGAGCTACAGTTAGAGAAATTTAATAGGGGAAGGATATAGAGAGAATAGTGGAAATGAGAGCTTCTTGTAGTGAGAATATGAAAGGTCTTTGTTGTTTTGTTATGTAGATTTATTCTTGTGGATTGAATAAATTTTGTTGCAATTACATGTAATGTGAACTCCCAATTTGAGCAAAGAATTTTGGTTTGTGAATTTATGCAAGTTGTATGCATTTGATTATGTATTTTGAGCTTGCTTGAGAGTAGAGAGTCTGTACATCTTTTGAAATGAGTTGAATTCATTTTTCTTAATGATATGGATTTGTGGTTTGTGAGTAAGTGGATACTTTTTATTTGTGTCATATGATATCATAGTTGGAGTTCTTGAGTGCATAGGCAGAGTGCATAATGTGAGGCAACCTATGCCAGGACCTGTGGGAGAGTGAAGCATTTGTGGAGAGCTCCTGTGAGGATTGTTGCAGGTAGAGCCCTAAACAATCAAGAGCTAGAGAGCCGCAAAAAAATATAGATTGTGAAGAGTTTGATGTGGATTGAGATGAGATTACAGCATCAAACAAGATGGGTATAGTCATACGAAAGAGGCCAGTGATTTGGGAAGCATGGAGATGGTATAAAGAAAACAAGACATGGAGGATGCTCAAAAATATAAACAAGCGATTGGAAAAGTTGAAACAATTGGAGGCACAATTGAGTGAACAAAAAGACATGAGAAAAGAAGATGAGGATGGAGTGAACAGTGAAGAGCCTACAATAGAGGTAGTCGAAGAGGAGAAAAATGTGATCCATTACAAAGAGGTTGCGGTGAAGGATGAGGTAGAGGATGACTTATTGTCACAGATTTTGGAAATGGAGAATGAGTGATTGGAGAAGATTGAAGTGATTTACAATAAGAAGACAAGCATCGTAGAAAAGAAAGTAAAAGATAATAATGTAGTTGATGGTGAATTCACAGTAAGGAATGAAGAGTTAGCCCTTGTTGCATTTTATGGTGATGCTTTTGTACTTCCATTTGAGGTAGCTAGGGTTGAAGAGTGTGGAGAAGAACCTATAGAAATATTCAATTTCCATAAGGTATTCGATGAAGATTTATATACTGTAGGTTATGATATGAGTGACATGAGGGTTTGGTAAAAGAGGCTAGTTATTGGTGGGATGGATCCCACAAAGTAGAGGAGAGGAGAGATTATTTGGTGGAGGATGGTACTTGGTGGATGTGAATCCATGAGAGGAGAGAAGATTGGTGAATGGAGTTGTGGGAGGAAAATGATAGTTCTTATGGCATGGTGATGGAAGAAGAGGAAAAATAATTGATCATGTGCACTTTTTCCAGTGATAAAGTTCATTGTAGGTTGGTTGCAACCTAAAAGGATACTTCGACTACTCAACTCTGTGTTTGTGGGCCTATGCTCACAAACATTCTACCCATTGTGTCTGATGCAGGAGCATCTTGTGTGAATGAGAAATCTGCATCACCCAAAAATATTTCTAGTTGTTTCTTTAAGTTTTGGTTTTCCTAGGTTTGTATTGGCATTTCTCAACATTAGGAACACTTTGCAAAATTAGATTTGAAAGAATTTAGTTTTCTCCATATTTCTAATTTTGGCACACATTGATAGTTTTCATGGAAACAATTGTTCTACGAAATTGGTGAGGTTTGGCATCAAATCCTTTCATAGGTATATTTTTGGGGGTATTTCAACAACATTGGTGAAGATTTCACTATCCTATGTTGTAGCATTTTGGAGATTTTAAAACTTTCTATTCGTGGATGGAAATTTATGGAAAGTTTAAAATTTTGAAATCCTTTGGAGCAAAATCATTTGTTAAGAGATCTTGTGATACCATTCTGATCCTACCCTCCAAATTTCTTGAAATTCAAAGAACTTTGGATTTTTCACCTATCAGCACCCAATTTGGCACATTTCGTTGAAGTCGCATAATTGGAATTCTTAATTTCCATCTTCAAAATTTGTTTGTGTAAAATAAATAGGGATATTGTTTCTGGAAATTTGTTGTCATCATGGAAGAAAATTTAATGGCAAGGTCAACCTTTAATTTCCAACATTAGAAGATCTTCTTTGTGGAAAGACAAAATAGCATTTGATACACCACCAAAAAAAAAGTGATCAAACTTTATTCTTATTTGCCAAATATGCTTTCTAGAGTATGTGGGGAAAAGAAGAATTATTTGCTTTTATTTTAACACCTATTATTGATGAGGAGCAATGCCATTATGGGGGGATGGTATTAAATATCAAATAAATATTAGAAAGGCATAACTCCTAGCAAAAAGGATTTGAAAAGCCTCTTTGAGGCATATAAAAACATTATATATTCTTTTGTATACAGTAGTTTTGAAAAGAGAGGTTTAATAGAAGATTTGAAATGCCTCATGGAGAGGCTTGAAGTGTTTTTTTTTTTTGAGAATGAGAGTCTACCATAAAAAGATTTTAGGAACACAAAAATAGAGGGTGAATTGAGCGACACCTCTATGAGGCTTTAGAAATTTTTTAAAAAATACTAAAGTAGATGGGTGGAGGTATGCTAAAGCTGTAGCAGAAAATGGAGCCATAGAGAAGACAATTATACTAGCCTAAAGGAGCTATAGTTAGAGAAATTTAATAGGGGAAGGATATAGAGAGAATAGTGGAAATGAGAGCTTCTGGTAGAGAGAATATGAAAGGTCTTTGTTGTTTTGTTATGCAGATTTATTCTTGTGGATTGAATAAATTTTGTTGCAATCAAATGTAATGTGAACTCCCAATTTGAGCAAAGAATTTTGGTTTGTGAATTTGTGTGAGTTGTGTGCATTTGATTATGTCTTTTGAGTTTGCTTGAGAGTAGAGAGTCTTTGCATCATTTGAAATGAGTTGAGTTCATTTTTCTTAGTGATATGGATTTGTGGTTTGTGAGTATATGGGCACTTTTTGTTTGTTTCATGATATTCGATGACTAGTGCATGTGCCCTCATTTGGCACCATTGATATACCATAGATTTATTATTTCCCATGTTCATTATTATAATAGAAACCAAATTCCATCATATTTTGTACAATAGTTGTATGTAGAGGTTTACTTAGGCCTCAATATCTACTATTTGGATTTACCTCCACAAGTGGGAGAGGGGCATGGTAGGGTATGCTATAGGAAGAATGCCTCCATGAAAAATGATAGCCTCATGAGTATAGGAGGTTGGTTGGTGAGAGGATTCCTATGATCTCTCCATGTTCCTTTTTGTTATTAGTGATCATGTGGTTATTTCATCTCAAAAGGAAGTAATTGATGGTATTCTTGAGATTATTATGTAGACAAACCATATCTTCAGATTGGGTGGCACAATACTTGATGAAGTATCCACGTAGGTCATAGACATCATGTGGACCATCATCATCATAGTCAGGTCCATATCTTGCTACTTATATCCAATCCCTAGAGGATCTTGATCGTATTAGAAATGATTATCAGAATTATAGGCTGGCATATTTTTATCCAATGACTTAAACTAAAAGAGGGGTAAAAATTTATTCAAACCAAAAAAAAAGAAGTAGAAAGCAAGGGAATTACACAACCCTATCAATCTGTACTAAGTGGTCCAACTTTTGAAACAAATTCTAGGGTAATTGACCCCTATCCACAATATTCCAATTTTGCATTTGATCAGAGGCCCATGTGGCAAAACAATTTGTTACTCTGTTCCATTCTCTAGGAATGTCAGTAAAAGTAATAGATTCCAAAGAAGCACACATATTAATAATCTATTCAATAATCAAAGCTAAATGCCAACTAACATCTTCTAATTGTTGCTTATTCAATAAAGTCATGACCACCCTAGAATGAGATTCACAAATGATCCTTCTCCACCCAAGATCACATCCGTGCTCTACTGCATATAAAATGGCAGGAGTCTCCATCAAATTGTTAGTATGCAGACCCTTATAAATAGAAAAGATAAATTGAACAGTCCCAAAACTGTCCCACCCAACTCCACCAATACTAGCATGACTGGGATTTTCCTGAGAAGAACAATCAGTGTTGATTTTGAGCACTCCTTGTGGAGGACACCAACGCCCCTCCCTATTTATCTTCTGAAGAGGATGTCTACATCTATTTCTCATGACCTGACTGACACCCTTCAAAACACCACTTTGAAGAGGAAGATTGAGATGATTACAACAAACATCTCCTAGATCCACACCCTCATCCAAGTTAGACTTTGCCAAAATAATTTCTCCCAATGAATGAAGAATTTTCCACCACAAGTGTTGGACAACCAACTTCACATCTTGAAAAATCTTGTGATTCCTTTGCAACCAAAGATTCCAAATAATAAAGGTCAGTCCAAGAGTCCAAGTAACTTGAAGAAAATAAGTCTTAACTGGGGCCTTGCCCCAAAGAGAAAAAAATTCTACCAGAGAGGAGACATGCCAACAAGCCTAGTTCCAAACACCCCACCATAAGTGCCATATTTACCTAGAGAAGGAATATTGGAAGAAGAGATGAGAAACACTCTCCTCACTATTACAACATAAAACACACATCGAGGGACCCTGAAACCCACGCTTGCACAAATGACTTGATGCAAGCATATTGAGTGATATTGTTATAGCTATGCATGCCTTTGTTAGATATTGGTGCATATATGGATCATGTCCTTGTCAACTTAGAGAGTCTAGAACTTGATTCCTAGCCTTGTGATGTAGTTGACTCAAATCCTCTAGTGGGGAGGAGTCACATACCTTAGTAGTGTCATCTATAGGTCATTTTACCATTCCTTAATACTCCATGAAACCTAATGCATTGGAGCATCTTGTAGGATGCATGAGTTTCATAGAGTTAACTTCTTCAAGTTTGATGCTCTCTCACATTCACAATCCTTTGCACACTTCATTGATATGGTGTGGAGTCTGATCAATCTCCAAGTGGGAGATTGTTGTTATATGGAGCCTAATAAAACTCAGAGGTTAAATTTTCCCCACTTTTATCGGCATGGTTTCCCCCTATTTTTGTAACCAACATAAGGCTTGATAAAAGTGGCAAAGGGTTAGGGTTTATGTTGATGTATTGTAGTATTTTGCAGCGGTATTGAGTTTCAAGGATTGCTGGTTGTAATTGGTTTGATTTACTGGATAATAATATTGGAATCTCTATTGGTGGATGTAGCTTGAGTTTGGGTGAACCACGTTAAAACTTATCTCTCGCTATTATTATTTCTATGTATTTTCATTCCACTTTTTAATCTTTATTTGCATTTAATTGATATCTTCTACATGCAATCCATAACAAGAGGTATCAGAGTGGGTTGTGTTCGATTATCATCTACACGAAGGTCTCATGGTTGAGTGGGAGTCTCACGGTTGAGTGGGGGTAATGGTGAATGAGGGTAAATTGAATGTATATAAATTGAATGGGTAGAACCATCAATTATGGAAGATGCAAATGGAGGATTATCTCTATTGGAAGGATTTATGGACGCTGTTGGAAGGAATAGCCAAAAAATTGGTAGCAATGACTGATGAGGATTGGAATCTTCTAGACAAAAAGGCACTATGAACCATTCGATTGTGCCTGGCATCATCTATGGCATTCAATATAATAGAAGCGATGACAACAAGTGAACTGATGAAAGCTTTGGCTAAATTGTATGAAAAACCCTCAGCCTCAAACAAGGTATTTCTCATGAAGCATTTGTTTAATCTAAAAATGATTGAAGGTGGATCTATGACCGATCATTTAAATGAGTTTAATACAATTACCAGTTAGTTAACTTCTATAAAAGTGAAATTTGATGAAGAGGTGAGGGCTCTCTTGGTTTTATGTTCTTTTCCAGAAAGCTAGAATAGCTTGTTAATGGTTGTAACTCAATCTCTGGTTCAAACACTTTGAAATTTGATGATGTTGTTGGTGTTATCCTTAGCGAGGAAATGTGATGAAAAAGCTCAGGAGGGTCCACATCAGGTAGTGTTTTGAATGCAGAAAGTAGGGGTAGATCCAAGGAGAGAGGAAAAGATTCTAGAGGTCATGGGAAGTCATGAAGAAAATCAAAGGATAAGAGAACCCAATCAAGAAGACAGAAGGACTGCTGGTATTGTGGGAAACCAGGTCATCTGAAGAACGATTACTGGTCTCGGAAGAATAAAGAAGGAGGCAAACAAGTGTTGAGTACATGTGTATCAAATTTATAGGCATCATCAAGTGTTGCTCTTTGTCTTAGTGATCTCTTGTTCTTGGTTGATTGCCCTTTGTTATCAGCCTGACAAGCTCTATCCGAGTAACTTGTTTATGTTCCAGCGATGGAGTATGTTTCACCGATGGTGTTCTATCCATCGGCTTGACTATCACTGTCGGCCTTGTCTTAAGTTCTCTCTCTAATCGCCTATGCTACACCGATCGGTGTAACTGTAACTATTAGTGAAGTTTTGTGTAGTCTCGGTGATAGTTGGTGTCTCTCTGATGGAAAGGGGTTTGGCCTAGCTTGAACTATCAACTAAGCTCTAAGATGTCACTTCAACTATTCTGTGTGTTACCGATGGAGGTTTGGTATCAGCGAGACTAATGCTATCGGCCTTCGGTAGAATTCTTATATCGATGAGCTTGGTCTATACGATGGAGTTTGGCATTGGCAGAAGGAAATTTATCGGTGAAGAAGGATGAAGTCACAGCGAAGGTCTTGGTCACTCCAATGGTTCATTGATGTTTGACTGGCTGGGGTCGTCGGCGGCAAAAGCACTGACGATAGACTTACCGTGTGTTCGTGGATATATACTACTGCTGTGTTTGTCAACTAATGCATGTGGGACTATTTAGTCTGCGTAAATACGAATGGTTGCCCTTTTGTAACTATCTGGTCTATTATGGTAGTCGAATCGAATGTTCTTCTGTAATGTGATATGTTAAATGCATTGTAACAGAGGATTGCATAGTGAGGGAGAACAAAGTTTGGGTCAAGGGTGATGTCCTGTACTGTATGCTATTTGTGGCATGATAACAGTATGAAGGACTAACCCGAGTGCTGTGATTAGAACTGAGGAGAACTTTGTGTAGGGTTATGATGTCAATTATTTCTTCCAAATGGAATAAGATGTTAATCTCCTGTAAAGGCTGTGAGCCTGTAATTGTATTTTAATTGTTTGGTTTCTGAATAATATAATTGCTCTGTGATTTGGAGTGTGGGGTTTTTTACCTATAAGGGTTTTCCCCACGTAAATCTGTGTTCTTGTTCTGTCTTTCATGTTTTATATTTTTGCTGTTGAAACTAGTTAATGTTGCTTGTACTTTCCTCTAAGGGTCAATGTTGGAAATGTTCTATTTCTGTTTCCCCTTTGTGGCATAGTTGTGTGTGTTTTGGAAGAGATTGAAAAGAATTTAAATCTGTCAAAGACACCACTATTCTTAGAAATACATTCTGAGATGCTCTCATTTCCTTACAAGTGGTATCAGAGCCTTCTTTTGGCATCTGCTTTGTTACTCACATATGTACATTTGTGTGCTACATGTGTTTTCATGTAAGAGTTCCTGTGTATAAGGTCTGGGTATTCCTTCTATGATGATTTCTTACTGTGACAGGCTTGAGGGAATCTTAAGGAATCATCTGATGTTTGATCCTTGTTTGAGTGAAGTCTGGCAGTTGATCTTTTCTTCATGTTATAGCAGGCGCTTGAAGGATGGTGAATAGGGAGATACTAGAGCTGGTCATATTGAAATTATGTGGTCTAAGGCTCCTAGTTGACAGTGATATAATCCTAATGCATGGGGTGGAATACTTTACTCTATGGTTGAGATGCAGAAAATCTCTCTCTATTGGGTGTCTATGTGAGAGGCTCCGTGATGATACTGAGAAGCTTGGGTTGTTTCTTAACTATGGAGAAATGTTCTTATGCTGGGTGTTTTGTCCTAGAATTAGAAGGCATAATTTTTGTTACCCTGATTACATGTAGGCTATGGAGTTGATCATTGGACGGTCTTAGAGCTTCTGTAATAGCCTATCTCCCTTAGATGCATGTATAGGTTGGTGGTTGTGGAGTTGGCCTACAAGTTGGCCTGAAGTTTCTAAACTATTGTTTCCTTTAGTGGATGCTTTGTACTTGCATGTCTCAGAATCATGTTCCTTGGTTTTGGGGGTTTTCATAGTTTTTCCTAAAATCTATGGTTATGTATATTCATGATGATCAAATTTTCTGGTTTAACCGTTATGGTGTTTCTTGATTCATATTCTTGGTCTTCCAAATGTGAAGTGGGTATGGATGTGCACGGGTATTTTTCAAACATAGTGGTTTTGCAGGTTTTACATGGTCAAGAGAAAAAACTTGTGGTTTTCTGAAGCTGCAGTTAAGCTATTGCTAGACCCTGGCTTTTGAGGTGTTGCTGGACGATATAGTTGCATTTTTGCATGCATGCTTCGTGTATGGTGTGAGGAGGTGAAATGCTTTCTCTGCATGGGAGTGCTAGTAAGTTATATGTCACTCAGTATTTCTGTGGTAATGCTTCTGGTTTTTTTGACTATGGTGCTCAGGTTGTGGACATGTTTGGTGAATCAAATTTGTAAGTAATTTGGTGCTTGAGTCATGTTGTCTACATTGTTATCTACTCTTTGAGATCTCAGTTTTGTAGTTTCTAGTGTGATAGTGGTTTTACATGTTATATTGATTGGATCTACGAGTTATGCAATTTGTGGATTAGCTACCCATTGGCTGTAGTGGGATAACTCAGAAGTGGACTGTCTATATCAACAAGATTATTTCAGTGTTTATGCAGATTTGTTAGCTGACCTTGTCTGTGGTCACTTGAGAATTAGTGTGACTACTTCAGGATGAGAGGATGGATGTTGTAAAGTACCTGAATAGTTGGTTATTGAGACCTATAGCATATGTAACACGATATAATGAATAGCTTGGATACACAGGTTTGTGTAAGCTATTGATAGTGATAGTGTATTTCCTTGGTTTGGAGATCTTGGTGCCACTTGTTTTTATTTTTACATGGACATGTTAATGTGTGGACCTGGAGGATTTTCAAATTAGGAGAAATTTGGTCATGATGCTTGGAAATCTCAGTTGTCATAGTTCAGTGGGAGCTTTAGCATTGACTGTGTGTTCATCACTTAGTGGTGAATGATCTTCTTTAGTGTTGTAGATGTTACTAGGAGGACCTCTTTGATCATGTTGCTGTAGAAGGGTTCTTTCGCATTTGCAAGGGCACTATTTGAGGATGAGTAACATCTTGGAGTCATGGAAGATTCATGGAATCCTTGGATGAGGTCTTGGTGGTGCTTGACAGGTGATGTTGGTTTAGAGTTTGGTTTGTTTCATGTCATGATATTTTCTTGATTTCTGCATTTGAGTTTTGGCATGATACATTGCTCTTGAGACCATGGTTATGTTCACCTAGAGTATAGAATCTCCTAAGGGAGATGGTAAGATCATGATACCATGATAAGTTCCTGATTCAGATGATTGGAGCTTTGACAATGGTTTGGTGATTCTCTGTGTATTGGGTGCATTGATCTTTTGCTTGATTACTTCATGTTGGTGCAGAGATGCATTTGGAGTTTAGTATGAAATGATTATTTATAGATGCTCATGGGTACATGGAGAATAAGATGAGGCTATAATTCTCTTGAGATGAGAGAAGTGTTGTTGATGGTTACTCTTGATGAAGATTTCAGTAGAAAGTCCAAGAAGCCTACACCTTGGTTGGACATGAGTTCAACAAAGACCTGAGGAGATTGCTCTTGGAGGAGTCATGATGGCTTGTGTATCTTGGAGGAGCATTCTCATCCCCGCTCATGGTCTACTTAGTAGTTTATTACTTGAGAGGTATTCCCCATTATTTCTCTCAGGTGTTTTATGCTTTCTTTCATAGACATGGATCTTGAACTGCTCATAGATGGTTCTGGAGGATTCATTGTGAAAGATGAATAGCATGCTTATCTCCTTTTGCATTTGAGTTTAAAGATATCATTCATTGATGAGGATTGTTAGGAGAATGGTTTTATGGGCTGATTTCCTGAAACGGGAAATGGAGTAGTTTGATCTTCTAAGAGAAGCTTACATCCATATTTTATAATTACATGATATATTTGTTATGTTTGATCTTGGAGATTCAATGGGTGGATGTTGTTATGCTATTCTCTTTGGGGTGTTTTGAAGGAGATCATACTTGACATAGTTGGCATTTAGAGGTGTCTGTAGAAGGATTGTCTACAGGTATATGATGTGTAGAGTTACTCTCTATGGTCCTGGTTATCTTCCTGGATGGTTTGTTTCACACTACATTGGTTTGAGGTTTGATTGGAGCTGAGGTGATCACTAGTTTGTGTTCATGTGTTTTCACTCATGTTCTTGGGTGATAACATGGAGGTTCTATTATCTCTTTCGTTTGTTGGATGTGGAGAATTTGGGAGAGTTCTGGATTGGTGGGGAGAATTGTTGCAGGGTATTTGTTTATAGGTTTTGCATATCATTGTGGATGATTCCTTGGTACTACATGATGTTTACACTTTCTATGTAATGCTATTGGTAGACTTTGTATGCCATGATCTTTTTTAAATTTACATTACCCATGCAGTGGGAGTTCTTGGATGTGTTTGGTCTTCTTCGACTAATTCACACATGGAGCTTGTATTTGCAGTTGATGGGTGTATATGTAGGTGGCATGAGTTTGTTGATATGAATACCTTCAAGGTATGGATGATTGGATCGATTAGCACTGGTTGTGTGTGCTATTTTCAGTCAAGTAAGTTTTTTGTTTAGTTGGATGGAGGCAGTCAGTTTTTTAATTGTTGTTCTAGCTGATGTTCTATCTTGTTTTTGGAGATTGACTTCACAGCTATGTTCTGGAAGCTTTGAAGTTGGTTATGTTGGAGCTTCTATGTAGCTTGTGAGCATAGTGGAGTGGAGACATTCTCACCTTTGGTTCTGTGACTTGGAGAATTGATGAAATCCTATAAATCCTTCGTCAAGTGGGAGAATGTTGAGTACATGTGTCTTGGATTTACAGGCATCAACAAGTGTTGCTCTTTGTCTTAGCGATCTCTTGTTCTTGGTTGATTGCCCTTTGTTATCAGCCTGACAGGCTCTATCGAAGTAACTTGTTTGTGTCCCAGCAATGGAGTATGTTTCACTGATGGTGTTCCATCCATCAGCTTAACTATCACTGTCAGCCTTGTCTTAAGTGTTGTCTTTGATCGCCTGTGCTACACCGATCAGTGTAACTGTAACTATCGGCAAAGTTTTCTGTAGTCTCAGCGATAGTTGGTGTCTCTTCGATGGAAAGGTGTTTGGCCTAGCTTGAACTATTGGCTAAGCTCTAAGATGTCACTCCGACTATTCTGTGTGTTACCGATGGAGGTTTGGTATCGGTGGGACTAATGCTATCGGCCTTCGGTGGAATTCTTACATCGATGAGCTTGGTCTGTCCGATGGAGGTTAGCATCGGCAAAAGGAACTTTGTCGGTGAAGAAGGATGAAGTCACACTGAAGGTCTTTGTCACTCTGATGGTTTGTTGATGTTTGACCGGTTGGGGTTGTCGGCAACAAAAGCACTGATGATAGACTTACCGCATGTTCGTGGATATATACTACTACTATGTTTGTCAACTAATGCATGTGGGACTATTTAGTCCACATAAATACGAATGGTTGCCCTTTTGTAACTGTCTGGTCTGTTATGGTAGTCAAACCAAATGTTCTTTTGTAATGTGATATGTTAAACGCATTGTAATAGAGGATCGCACAATGAGGGAGAATAGAGTTTGGGTCAAGGGTGATGTCCTATACTGTATGCTATTTGTGGTATGATAACAGTATGAAGGACTAACCCGAGTGCTATGATTAGAACTGAGGAGAACTTTGTGCAAGGTTATGCTATCAGTTATTTCTTCCAGATGGAACAAGATGTTAATCTCCTATAAAGGCTATGAGCCTATAATTGTATTGTAACAGTTTGGTTGCTGAATAATATAATGGCTATGTGATTTAGAGTGTGGAGTTTTTTACCCATAAGGGTTTTTCCCACATAAATCTTTGTTCTTGTTCTGTCTTTCATGTTTTATATTTCTGTTGTTGAAACTGGTTAATGTTGCTTGTACTTTCCTCTAAGGGTCAATGTTAGAAATGTTCTATGTCTGTTTCTACTTTGTGGCATAGTTGTGCATGTTTTGGAAGAGATTGGAAAGAATTTAAATCTGTCGAAGACAACACTATTCTTAGAAATACGTTTTGAGATGCTCTCATTTCCTTACAACAAGAAGGCAATAAGGAGGCAAATGTGGTAAGTAATAAATCTGAAGATGATGCTTTGATTCTTTCCCTAGATAATGCTAATGATTCATTGGTTTTAGATTCGGGGATCTCATTTCATGCTACACCCTATAGAAGTTATTTTCTTGATTATGTCCAAGGGGATTTGGGGCTAGTTTATTTAGGAGATAATGATCCTTGTCAGATTGTTGGAAATGGAAGAATCAAGATTAAGTTGCAGAATGGGAATCATTGGCTACTACAAGAGGTAAGGCACATTCTAAGGTTGAGTAGGAATTTAATTTCAGCAGGGCAGCTAGCTGATGAAGGTTGCATAGTTACTTTCAGTGATAAAAATTGGAAGGTTTCAAAAGGTGCCTTAACAGTAGAAAAAGGTGTGAAAGTAGGCAACTTATATCTTTATATAGGTCATATTGTTCCTTCTACTTTAGCTATTACAGAGAAAAAACAAACAGGTTCAGGAATAGTTGCTACAGGTTCGCAAGAAGAGACTAAAATAGTTGCTACAGGTTCTGAGACAACACTGTGGCATAACAAACTTGGGCATATGAGTGAAAAAGGTATGAAGGTACTTCATTGTAAGAAAGTTTTACCAGGTCTGAAATGTATTAATATGGATTTCTGTGAAAGTTGTGTGTATGAAAAACAAAAGAGAGTTAGTTTTCTCAAGGATGGGAAGCAAAAGAAAGATAAAAAGTTAGACCTTGTGCATACAGATGTATGGGGACCAGCTCAGGTATCTTCTCTTGGTGGTTCTCGGTATTATGTTACATTCATTGATAATGCCACTAGGAAGGTTTGGATTTATTTCCTCAGGTAGAAATCTGATGTATTTGAAACATTTAAGAAATAGAGAAGTTTGGTTGAGAATGAGACAGGTAAAAGATTGAAATGTCTCAGATCTGATAATGGTGGTGAGCATTGCAGCAAAGGATTTGTGGATTATTGTTCCTTTAATGGACTTCATAGGCAGAAAATGGTTCCAAGGACTCCACGGGAAAATAGAGTGGATGAGTGCATGAATAGGACAATAATGGTGCATGCAAGGACCATGAGATTGCATGCTGGTCTACCTTTAAACATGTGGGTAGAGGCTATCACCACTGTGTATAATTAATTAATTGAGGTCCTTCAGTTCCTTTGGGCTGTGGTATTCCAGAGGAAGCATGGACATGTAAGAAGGTGAGTTATTATTTTTTCAAAACCTTTGGATGTGAAGCATTTGCACATGTAGATTATGAAAATAAAACCAAACTGGATGTAAAATCAAAAAAGTGTACCTTCATTGGATATGGCATTGATGAATTTGGTTATAGGCTTTGGAATTTTGAAAATCAAAAAATTGTTCGAAGCAGGGATGTTATATTCAATGAGAAGGTGTTGTACAAAAATTAGTTGTAGCAGCATGAGAAAAAAAAAGGATTATGTGGTGTTGGATGATACTCCAAATAGTGATGTTCCAATGGTTCCTCATGCTCCGCAACAACAATAAGAAATACCACAAACTCTAGTGAATGTTAGATGGTCAACAAGGCTAAGTAGACCTCTTGAAAGGTTTTCTCACTCTTTGTATTCTATTTTGTTAATAGATGCTGGTGAACCAGAAGGATATGATGAAGCTATGCAGGTGGATACAAAGATTCAGTGGGAGCATGCAATGAAAGAAGAAATGGATTCCTTGCTAAAAAATCAGACGTGGGAATTATGTAAGTTACCTGTAGTTAAAAAGGTTTTACCAAACAAATGGGTTTATAGGTTGAAAGAGGAAGATGGAGGTAAGAAAATATTTAAAGCTAGGTTAGTTGTAAAAGGATTTGCACAAAAAAAAGGGCATTGATTTTGATGAGATTTTTTCTCTGGTTATTAAGATGACTTCTATTTGTATTGTTTTAAGTATTGTGGCTACTGAAGATTTGCATTTGGAACAGCTAGATGTGAAAACTACCTTTCTCCATGGTGATTTAGAGGAGGAGATATATATGGAACAGCCCCAAGGATTTGAGGTAAAAGGTAAGGAGAAACATGTGTGCAGATTGAAGAAGAGTTTATATGGCTTGAAACAAGCACCTCTGCAATGGTATTTGAATTTTGATAGTTTTATGGCTGAGCAAGGCTATAGTTGGTATAATTGTGACCATTGTGTTTATTTTAAGAGGTTGGATAATGATAGCTACATTATTTTATGTTTATATATTGATGACATGCTTGTAGCAGGGTCTAACATGGATCACATAAGAGAGTTAAAATAGCAGTTAGCACAATCATTTGTTATGAAGGATTTGGGGGCAACAAAAAAAATCCTTGGTATGAAAATTTGTAGAGATAGGAAGAACAGAAAATTGACTCTATCTTAGGTTGATTATGTTGAAAAGGTGTTGCAGAGATTCCATATGGAGAATGCAAAAGTTGTCGACACACCTTTGCCCAGTCATTTAAAATTGACTAAGGAGATGTGTCCCAAGACACAAGAGGAGGAAGGAAAAATGTTCCTGGTACCATATGCTTCAGTTGTGGGAAGTTTAATGTATGCCATGGTATGCACAAGACTAGATATTACACATGCTGTAGGATTCATAAGCAGGTATATGAGTCATCCTAGATTGGAGCATTAGAATGCAGTAAAGTAGATTCTTAGATATTTGAGAGGTACATCCAATAAACACTTATGGTTTGGGGGCTCTAATATTGATTTAGTAGGTTATGTAGACTCAGATTTGGTAGGGGATATTGATACCAGGCAAAGTACTATAGGTTATGTCTTTACTGTAGGTGGGATAGCGGTGGGTTAGATCTCCAAGTTGCAAAAGGTGGTTGCTTTAACAGAGGCAAGCAAGGAGATGATATGGATGCAATCTTTCATGGTAGAATTGGGCAAACAACAGGCTAATAGTTATTTGTTTACAAACAACCAAAGTACCATACATCTTGCAAAGAATTCTGCCTTGCATTCAAAGACCAAACACATATAGTTGAGGTATTACTTCATTCGATCAGTGTTAGATAATGGATAGTGATAGCTAGAAAAGATACATATAGATGAAAATCTAGTAGATATGTTTACGAAGGCAATGACAAGGGAGAAGTTGAACTCCTCTTCAGCTTCAATTGGTCTTCAAGACTGAAAATAAAAAATTAAAACAACAGAGTCCAGGGTGTTTATTTCCAGTGGGAGCTACAGGGTCAGTGGTGTTATGATCAGCCTCCAAGTGGGAGATGATATGGTGTGGAGTCTGATCAGTCTCCAAGTGGGAGATTGTTGTTAAATGGAGCCTAATTAGACTCAAAGGTTAAATTTTTCCCACTTTTATCAGCGCGGTTTGCCCCCAAATTATTTATCTGCTATAAAGGCATCGGGAGTTATTTTTCTATTGGCCAACATAAAAGAAAACTCTTTTTTTGTAACCAACATAAGGCTTGATAAAATAGGCTAAGGGTTAGGGTTTCTATTGATGTATTGTAGCATTTTGCTGCGGTATTGAGTTGCAAGGATTGCTGGTTGTAATCAGTTTGATTTACTTAATAATAATATTGGACTCTCTATTGGTGGATGTAGCCCAAGTTTGGGTGAACCACGTTAAAACTTGTCTTGAGTGCTATTATTATTTCTGTGTATTTTCATTCCTCTATTTAATCTTTATTTGCATTTAATTGATATCTTCTGCCGGCTAACCCTAACATTCATTGCTGTAGTTATTGGATGAGATATCTTCTATAAAGGTAGAGGTTGCTATGCATATTACAAGAACATATGTGTCGACATACACAAATTAGGCTTGAGATGGTGTTCCTCTTGGTATAGTAATAGAGGTATAATTTTTAATTTCTTAAGTTAAAATTTATACTGTAAAATTTCAATTATATGGATGAAGTCCTACACAATTATTATTTGAAATGAAATTTTATTTTCTACATGCATGTATCTTCAAGCATTAGTTGATATTCTAATTTTGAGTGCAACGCATCTATGCATGCATGCTTCAGTTGATGGTAATGGACCTAGGTGTGATAATTTATGTATAAATTCTAACTTTACAATAAAATTGAAACATATAAATATCATGTATATTTATGCATGCATGAAACATATATGTTCTAATTTAATTATTTATGTACATTATTGTAGGCCTCTATTAATTTATTACAGCATGATTCTCACTCCAAGGGTTGAACGACTGGGAGCTAATGAGCTAGTTTATATTACATAACATGTGTTTCTTTTATGTTTATATTTGACATGGACATTTATATTTTACATTTGACATGGACATGTTTATTTTTTATATTTGAAATTGATGTTTATATTTGACCTTTGACATGGACATTTATGTTTGATATATTTGACATGAAAATTTTTTAGAATAATCTAAAATATGTTTATTTTATGTTGATATATGACTTGGTGAGTTAATAGAACTGATATTTGATATTTAATAGTGGATATTTGATTGTTACTGGATAAGTTTTAATATTTAATAATCAAGACAAGAGAATTATAAGTTGCAATAAATAATATTGTGAATCTTTTCTAAAGGAAAAGAAGGGATAAGCACAACTTCACACAAGATTGTGTCATTTGTTAATGTATACATGCACTAAGAAATTCTCTCAAAATTGATACAAAGCTAAATATAAAATGGCATGGATGTGCAAATTTTACCACACACACACACATTTTTCATTGGTCCTTATATATTCTCAACTAAATATATATGGATATGTAGGATATCATTTTAATCTCTATAATAATAATATAACTTATAAATTTATAGTCAACTACAAACTACTTAATTTTTTGAACAATGCAACCAATTCAATTGAACCATTTTGAGTAAGATAAAATAAATATTTCACACTTACATCTAATTTCATGACAAAATCAAATAAACCCTTCTTTACTATAAATCAATAACAAAATTCTCATTTACTCTAAACAATGTAATATGAGTTCAATGTACATGTTATCAAGTCTATGTGCTATAATTTCATAAATCAATCACAACTTATTTCTTATAACTATACTTTATAATAAATTAATACAATTTACAAATCTCTCATACATGAGGTTTACACTACATGTATTTAGATTTAGTAGTTTTATAAGGGTCAAAAAATATGTCTATATTCAAATTATTCCAACTTCTAGGTTAGTCTCCATGCAATTGTAAGCATGGTTTCTAGTAATAAAATGGTTGGAATGCCACCATGCCATATTGGCATAACCTATTCACCTTATGAGACAACCCCTCCTTTCTCAAAGGGAACAAGGAGCTTCCACCCTCTAGGCCTATTAACCTAGAAGAATCTCACACAAGGTTTCTTGAAAACATACTTGCCAATGACTCCACAAGATTTTGAACTAGGATCACACACAACCAATATTTCTTTCCTTCTCATTGGAAACACACACCCCTTTTATCATAAATGATATTAAATTTTAGATGGGTAATCGCTCAATCTTACCCTTATAGAGAGAATTAACAAACAACCAGAAGTTCAATTTATAAGTATGTGTAAATAGAAACCATTAGGTTGTAGGGTTAATTCAAACCCCTAATAAACCTTTCTTTGATTGCATAACTATAAGAGTAACCCTCAACCTAAGTGGATATATAGGACCATATCCCCCCAAAAGGCATGAACAAGTGCAAAATATAACTATGTTTCCTAAATTCTTATCAATCCTCTACCACATTCTCTTAAGGAACATAAAAAATGTAAGTGTTCACAAAATGGGAATTTAATGTCACTTGTAAAACATGTTGAAAGGGAGTTTTTTTTGGTCAAACAATAATAATTTTATGTGGAGGGTATGTAGGCACCATCATGTGAAGTGAGTTATTTCATAAGTTGGTCTCTCCAAACCTTGTGAGAGACATTTATCAAGAACATTATGTAAGCATGGTGACATCATTCATGATTTATGATGTATCATTCTTTTAAAAGTATAAAAATAATAATACATTTATAAATTATAAGCTAACATTATGTTTGGCAAGTTCTGATGGGGTGAGTTTTACAATCTTATGGTATCTGTAATCTCTATCCATCAACATTCTCATATTTCTAATTGTCATTATGTGCATTATGAACTATTTATTTTTAAAGAGTGACTTGTGAAAGTAATGTAGTTGTTATTGCTAGTTTCACTTTATTTATTTTTAAATCTTAGTTCAAGATTGCAATTATTTATGAAAATAATTTATCATTTCTACATTGTTAATATTATAGTTATCAAAACTAGTTGTTAATATATGGAATTTGAAATCATGAGTTTCTTTATTTTTTATAATTCCACTATATAATTAATACAAAACAATTAAGGTTGCAATAAAAATATTTTATTTTAAATGTTATATTTAAACTAGACTAATAAAAAAAATCTTCCCTAAGAAAATTTATTCTCGTTAGAGTAAATAGGATTTCACTTATTTACTTGCTTAAGTTTACTTAGGCACATAATAATCTAGTTAGGTTTGGGATGTTATTCCAGTAACAAGTTAGAATAGTTATTTATAGGAAATGTAAGGCTATATAATACATTTTGTAAAATATCAGATTATTCGATCTCATCTTAATCATTATTCCCTCGTTGGTGAAAGATCTTTGCTTCTCTCATATTTTTGAAGGTTTTTCTATAGATTGTGCTCCTAGGAGGTGATTAACACCAACATGTTATCAAAGCCATCAATCCTACAACCCCTTCCTTCTTGAGAGTTTTCATAAGTTTGTGCCTGAGATGAATCTGATAGGCATCAATCCATGCCTGCATATTCTGGTGGAATGATATATATTGTCATTTGAAATTTTATAAATTTCTATTTCATCTTGTTGATAAATTGTTACTGGTATGAGGTTATGATAGTTGGTTTGGAACATTTGTGGTCTTGCTACTACATTGGTGGTCATTTTTTTGGGCATATTGGCCTTTATTATCTTCTTGAGGCATATTTGGGCATGTTCTGGTTTAATTTGACCATTGGTTCTTTGTCGAGGGTTTGATTCACTTTCATTTTTGGTTGTTGAGAACCCAACGTCACCCCTCCTCGGTCCCTTTACGAGTTCTAGACTTGCGGCATGGACTCCTCAACCACCCTCAGCCTCCAAACAGTGATCCTATAGGTCATCTCCTCTTAAACCCATGGTTAATGTTCTTCATCATTTTGCAGGGACTAGTCAGTGATAAAATTTGCAACAAGAATCTGTAAAAGAGTGTTGCTTAGAATCTATATTCACAAACATCTACCCTGAACCCCCTCTTTCAACTAAGGGTCTAATGCAAATTAAGCATACAGTGGAAGCAATGGATATATCTCCCTTGAGACATGTCATTCAGACACTATCTTCATAACTATTGGTGCTCGGGAAAGTGCACTCCAAAACATCACAATAAATATTGCATTTTAGGGTTCACAGTGAAGGACCACTGTGGGTGGTGGGTTTGTTTGCCATCATTTTTTGTGCAGGGAAAAAAAATTTAGTCCCATATTGTTGGTGTGAAGCTCTTTTTTGTTATTCATATACCAGAGAACATACTCTTTACATTATGAGCACTTGAAGAGACTCACACTCATGTGCATGTGTTGAGGTTGTCTGGTGTCTTGTGTCGTGGTTTGTGGTGACTTGGAGGTTGTTTGGTGTCAGTATCCTACCAATACATATTCTATCTCCTAGCCCAATCAGTGGGCCCTACATATATTTGCAACAAATCACGATGCTTCAATTTTAGCCTCATAGGCTATATTTTTTCCCATTGGCTATTTTTATATGGGAAGTTTCAAATCAATTTCTTTCAATTTTTTGTTTATTTTTGCTTAATTTGTTGTGGCTCACATGGTTGAATCAAGATTTGAGGTACTTACTTCTCATAATTATCATAAATTGGAAGGTGAGAATGCAACAATTAATTTGGTCCAAGGGATTATGGTCTACCTTGAATGAAGTAAAACCAAATATCACTAGGGAGTTTGATAAGTTTACATATCAGAATAAGTGTGATAAGGCAATAGGCTTGATTGCATTACATATTTTAGATTCCTTGTTCTTCCACATTAAGGGGTACAATACACCATGCGATGTATGGAATAAGCTTGAGGATCTCTTAACTTCGGTTAATGATATTAGAGCTATACAGTTAGAAGTAGAAATTACATCTCTTTCTATTGATACATTTCCTTCTATTGAGGATTATTTGCTTAATTTCAAGTCTTTACGTTCTCATGCGATGCATTGTGGGAAATAGAAAATTGATAAGGAATGTATAATCCTAGTTTTGTCTAAATTGACGAGCATCTTTTCATATTTAGCCACTTCCTTTTATTCCACTATGGATGGGGTGGGTGACAAATTTGAAATGCCATCTTTTGAGACATTTTGTGAGTGGTTGACTAGGGAACAATCAAAACATTGTCAAAATGATATCAGTAAGTCTCTTGCATTGGTTGCCACTTCTTTTAAAGGGAAAGGGAAGAAAAAAGAACAAGCCCAAGAAAAACTCTAGTGAGACTTCCACCACCTCTTCTAAAGAGGTTAATCCTAAAAAAGGAGAAACCCAAATGTACCTTTTGTAAAAAAGATGGGCATAATGAACAAAATTGTAGTAAAACAAAAATTCATGAGTTGAAACAATTACTCAAAGAACATCATATTGTCATTCCCTCTTCATCTAGTTCATCTTATTCTCCTTCTAACAAACACAAGGATAAAATTACTTCCCCTAGTAACAAAGGAAAGGGTCATGTATGGATTACTACTCATGCACCTAGAGATGTCAAATGAATTATTGATTTAGGATCTTTAGTTCATATTACTTGTTCACCTAATCTTATCATTCCAGGTACTCTTAGAGAGCCATATTATGATAGACTCTTGATTGCAAATAATCAAGTCATTCATGTTGCTGTAATAGGTAATATTGATTTGGGTAATGGTTTGGTGGCTAATGTTCATTGCATTCATGAGATTGCCCACAATTTACTTTTAGTATATCAGAATACACAAGCAAGCAACACAATAGAGTTTACTTCAGATTCAGTGTTCATTCATCATGCTACAGAAGAAATGTTTGCAATGGGTAGGGTTGGTCATCAATCCAAGGTATTTACATTTGATCACTTCATTGATGATGATGATCCTTATGTTCCTTTGACTCCTCCATCTAGTGTGTGGAGTAATTCAATTCCATCAAATGAGTTCATGGATGTAATCATGATTCCCCCATTACCTACTTCGTCATAGTTGACAGTCGACATGGCTTCTAGGACTTCAACACAATAGGACTTTATTGGTTCTTTAGATTTCTGGTTTTAGGATGCTTTCATTTCAAGTCTATCTAACTTGGCTTCTCATTCTACTACTTCAAATCTAGAGGACATGCTTGAGGAGGTATCACTTCCCATTGCAGATTTTAAATTGGAGGATGTTCTTGAGTCTTCTTCATCATTGTTTCTTCTTTGATTAAGGAACTTCCTAGTCTTGATGAAGCACCTTTGGTAGCACTTGACTTTTCTTCCGAGCTTTCATTTGAGAGACTTATTCCTTCTCATTTCATTATAGATATGGAGTTTCTTCTACATGCACTTGTGAATTTCTTCCTTCCCATGGGGAGACATGTTGTTTGTCATCATTGGATTCTCTTTTGGCTTCAAACATACATCATGGGTTTTGAGGATACTTTATTATGGGGGGAAATGTTGTCTCTATATTTCCCTTCATTAGAGGGGTAATTGTATTGTATTCTCATGATGGATGTAGTTCTTGGGGGGTATTATGGAGACCTCCATACATCACATGATCTATCACTTGTATTATCTCTTTTTTGGAGAGGAGTTTTTCCCACAGGGTTTTCTCATTTTTTCCATTTCCAAGAGATTTAGTTACATGATTAGTTGTCCATGGATACGCAACATATCCTAGTTTCTAGGACCCATATATTGCATTCTGTATATTAGTCTTGCATAATAATTCTTCTCCCTAATTTGCACTTAAGGGGGTGTTGGAGTAAATAGGATTTCACTTATTTACTTCCTTAAGTTTACTTAGCCACATAATAATCTTGTTAGGTTTGGGAAGTTATTCCCATAACAAGTTAGAATAGTTATTTATGGGAAATGTAAGTCTATATGATACATTTTGTAAAATATCAAATTATTCGATCTTATATTAATCATTATTAACTCATTGGTGAAAGAGCTTTGCTTCTCTTGTATTTGTGAAGGTTTATTATGTAGATTGTGCTACTGGGAGGTGATTAACACCAACAATTCTCTACTAACAAGGCCAACCATGTGAAAGTGGAAACTCGTGTGGCTTCCCCTAACTTAGACCCACAACTATCTATTCTATACCTTCTTCTAGTAGACCTAATATAACGAAGACACTACTATATACATTTTTCTAGTAGACATAAGGCAATATTCAGTCATGTCTTTGGATAGTGTTATGTTTGAGTTAATGATTATGTCCATTGGGAAACTATTTTTAAGGGAAGTTGTTTCATTCATTATAGGAATTGCAATATGCAATAAATATAAAAAATTTCCCTTAAAGGAAGTACATATATATCTAGTCTAAAGATCATAGGGAAGTTAGTGTGATGTTTGGGTTAAATTTAAACTAGTCTATAGGGAATGAAATTAAAGCTTTCTTGTCCACATTGTCATACCATGTGAATTGGTTTATATCACTCTTCAATAAAACATCAATGCCCAATGACCTTCTATAGTATTGTCATCCAAAACCTTTATCGTTTACACATATCTTGATATTTTCTTTCTACTTAAGCCAATCTCACTTGAGATTGAAGAAATTTGACACTTTCTTGACATTTTTGGACTTACAATAGAAGTCAATATTAATCTTCTTGAAATGATCTTATCAATAGATTGAAGTTTTTTCCAATGGATGAGCAAACCTTTTGTGACATTTTCAACATCTTTTTCTAGGCATGTTTTCCTCTTTTCTGTGAAAAATACACCCAACAATTGTAATATCTCTTTCATCTCATCACATGTATAATTTATAATAGTTGGGCTTTACCAATTGTATCATAATGTTTTAAATTATTTTCAAATATTTCCTTTGAATTTTTATTCAATGAATTCTTAGTAACTTGACTAGGTTGTTCAACATAAAATTTTAATTTCTCTATATCAATTCCAACAAAATGATATGTATTTCTCTTACAATTTTTTTTCCTTAACCTCTTTAATTAGATTCATATATATATATATCTATAGATGGAAGTGATTTGGACCCCCCTCAAATACTAAATGATATATAAGCTTCAACATCATCAAGAATATATAATTGGGCCTCCTTTCCAACATTAATGTGTGGTTGGGCCTCCTCTACTCTAGTATATGAATTAGGTTAGACTTCCACTCTAGTTTCTATATGTTGATCCACTACACATGTCATATATATAATGACATATATTTAAATAACTTTCAAGTGACAACAATGTTACACAAAATAGTTTGAAGATTCTAACTGGGGTGTTTTAAGTTTGAAGCTCAAAGACAGTGAACTAGGAAACAAAAATAAGACTTGGTGTTGTGTTCAATTTATACTTACGATATTATGTAAAACTCCTTATATAATTTTAGGTGGGTGCATATTTAAAATCAAGATAATTTATATGTATTTTGGTACTAAATTAGAACATTCTTTTAAGGAATCTAACTATATAGAATGATCTTCATGTAATAAACACTTGAAATTTATATCCTAATTAAAATATTTGATATTTAAATTAAATTGAACATTTAGTACCTTCTTTCTCCTTTAATTCTTTTTGAATCCTTTCTTTAAGTAATTTCTTGTCCATTTCTATCAAATATTAACACATACTCTTATTTTTCCTCATTCGTTTTATTTCATGTCTCATCCTCTGCAAAAATAGGTGAACAATAATAATTTATTTTGAATTTCACTTCAAAAAATGCCCAAAATATGAGTAGAATTCTCATAGAAATATTCCCCCCTTCAAAAAGTCCCAAAAATGTGAAACATGTTAGCACAATTCTTTCCTTTTGGATATAAAATAATTTTTGATATTCTATTTATATATGAATATTTTAATATTTCTAAAGTCAACCAAGTACCTTTGGACAGAGGTGCTTGGATAGGCCAGTATCCCTAGCTCACTTATTTTTCTTTAGAATTTTCTATTTCAAACTTTGGATTGAACTAGAAAATAGATTCAATATGACATAATAATTTATAGGACCATAGCCTTTGGAGTAAGGTTTTCAAAATGTATAATTTTGAATATATTTAATTAATTTATTATATTTACTTTCCATTTTCTAATGAATATACAAGGTCTCCATTCCACACACATCAAAAAATAAAAATAAATAAAGTAAAAAAAAATTATGCAAGGTGCTATGTATTGATGTCCTTGATTTAACAAAAAATAATTAATTTGGATATACCAGAAAAATTATACATTATGGAATAAAACCATGTCTAAAATATAATTAATCTCACATAAACAATTAATAATAAATAAATTATGCAACAAAAAATTACAAAAAAATATATTTGTGCACTAGATATTTCTGTTACCAATCTATGTTTAAAAATTTATTTTTTTACCTTTTTTGTAAAAAAAGTTTGTGTATATGAAATAAATGTCATTTTTTTAAAAAAAAGTGTTAACTATAAAAAAGAAGTTATTAAAAGCTACACCAAAATTTTTACAATTTATTTTTTTAAATAAAAAAATATATATTTATAAAAATCTAAAAAAAAATTAGTTCACATAATCTTCAAATTCTTAATAGTTTAGTTGCTAAAGATGACAAAAAGTGAAAATTGGTTAAAAGTGTTGATTTGAATCTCCCACTTAGATCAAGAATTGAGACAAACTATTGTGGAATCACTTGATTATTGCTTGGTTTGATCTTCTAAGTCTCCCTATTCATTATGGAATTTCTTGGAGCAATTTTTTTTTTTTTTTTTTTTTGTTATTAAAAATGCACCTGGTAAACTTTTTAACGTGACTGGCGACGCTGGTGCGACACGCCCTCCGGCTCCACACGAATGCTTTTGCCCGGAGCAATGAACCGGTGAGGCCACAACTGGGGGACTTCATCCCCTAGGAAGAACACTTCAAACCCGCGAACTCATTGGCCCAGTGAAGGCGTAAAGCCTTGCGAGCTCGTTGGCCCAGCGGGGGTTTGAACTCTGGTGGCCGCCACTGCATCCTGAGTGACTTAACCACCGAACCATGCCATCATCGGCAATTTCTTGGAGCAAATTAATCCATCTTATGTGTTGTTTTATTTACCATGAATCATAGAGGTTATATTCCACTCATCACCACTAATAAATTTATTTTCAAGTCTACATACTAAAAAATTGACCCATTTAATATAATTCACATTCAATAAATAAAGGTGGTTAGTTTTTGGCTTAATATATCCTTTCATAGTATATAACCTCATGCCCTTTAGTTCACCACCTTTCATAAGGATGGCCATGATAGTGTATGCATTTTGACTTCACCATATTTAAGCATTTCCATTATTATTTTAATGGAAGAGCCAAACCATTATGATGTGTGAATTACAAATGAAATTGATCACTGATCTATCAACGTTATCAATGTTTAAGATTCTTCATCAGTCAAACTACTTGAACCTTATACCTTATAATTTTGAAGCTATCTAAAATTATCTTAGACATGATCCCAAGGCCATCCCCAAAATATTGAACCAACAGATTTAACAATATTTACCACTATTGACTTTATTATAAACAAAACCACTTCACCGATAAACCAACGTAACTAGCAATTACACAAATATTTCAATTTCTACCCATAAAAATATTATATAATAAACAAAGCCGAATGATGTTAAAGCATAAGATTTCGTGAACGTTTAGTGAGGAAATTTCCAAGGTTTTAAAATAGCAAAGTTGTTTTCCTGCCGTCCCCCGTGATTGAGCTTGTTGTCCGTAGTAACAGATGCAAATGTAATGTGTTTTGTTTTTATTGCATGACTCAATTCTAGCTTTCCCCGCCTCCTCTCTTTCATTTGTTCCTTTCATCCTAAGCTCGAGTTCATATACAGACGCGGAGTGAATTCGACGGTGTAGAAATCTATCATAAACGTCGATTCCCTGTAGAACAGATTTCAATCGGTGACGTCAAATCGCGATAGCAGGGGCCATGTGACTTAACGGAAGGAGAACCAAGAAAAAAATAACAAATTCATGGTTGGAGTGACTGGACAATATGGTAAATCCTGCTATTCAAAGCTTTCCTTTTTTGTTTTTAATTAATATGTTTAATTTAGCTCTACCATGATATTAACTGTCGAAAAAAGACATTTTACAGTGATGTGATTAAGCTAGAGGACCATATGTTTCTTTTGTAATGATACGAAAGACTCTATACATCTGTTTTTATGTGTTTTTATTTAATGGGTGTCACAATTTAGACAAAGCACAGTGATGGGGTAATATTTGATGGGTTGAAATGACCGAATGCTTGAAGGTCCCACAGTATGATACACAGCCCATCAGGGATTGTCTACTCTCAAGTCACCTCAGTATTCTCACTAGTGAAAAGTCTTTATTTTCTTCTTGCCATGGATTACAATGATTTTCCAATCAATTTAAATATGTCTAACAAAATGATTCATACTAGTACTATTAACTATTAACTATTGCGGACCTCTCCAGCCAGCAGCTCTTCCTCGGAGATGGTGAAGAATTGGTCCCTTACCAGGGCGGTTTTGACAGAGCCAAACTGCTGGAGCCATGGGACGCTATTTGTTTTATCCTCATGAAATACTTTACCCTCGAGGGGCGTTTTACCAGGTTTTATAACTACCACCTCCCCCTGTTAAATCATTTCCGTTGCAATGTTAAAATTAGTTTTCCTTTTTATTTGCTTTCTTCCCTCAAGTGTTCTGTCCTTAGGGTTCGGGTGAAAATGGCTAAAAACCTTGCTCTGAAGCCTATCCCTCTCCATCAGGGCCTTATTCTCTATTTGTATAATCATCATCTTGCCCTTGAGCCCTCTAAGTCCATTCCTGCCACTAGTGGGGACGACGAGCCCTCCTCTAACCCTAAGGATATTCCTGATGTTGTTGAACCCAGGCCCTCCTTGTTCCTATCAATACTGCTGAAGTTTGTACTCCTGTGGCTAATCCTGTCGATTCCCTGGGCCCGACTGTTTCTAAGAAGGGTAAAAAACGGAAGGTTACTGGTGATATGGGTACTGGGAAAACTGTGGTTGAGACCCCTAAAACCCTTGGTAGGAACCTGGTGGGACAGCGAAAGGATTCCTCTGTGAAGGCTTGTGGGGAGGGGTTTTCTTTTGCAGTTCGACGGTCTGGGCGTATTGCTGGCAAGTCGGCTCCCTCTGCCAAATTCATTGACTATTCTGAGAGCGGCTCGGATGAATCCACCCGAGGGGATGACGACAGGGATGTGGAGATTCAGGATATTTCAGGTGATGAGGAAGACAAACAGGAAACGCATGATTCAGGGGAGGAAACAGCTGACTCTACTGGACGTGCTGACAAAGCAGGCAATATGTTTGTGGAATAAGCCAAGGATGCTATGGAGACTGATGATGGTCTGGGGGCTGATCTTACAGGTCTGTGGGTCCGCATTGCGAAGCTGGAACAGGTTCTCTCCATTGTGCTCAGAACCTCTACTCTCCTTAACCTCTCTGTGATGAAGTATTTGGGAGTTACTGTTAATACTGATAGTGATGATTTGGCTGAACAAGTGGATGCTATTATTAACTCTATGGTCTAGTAAGGAGAGTTGTGGTCTCCTCTGTCTTTGTTATTTTACTGTTGATACTCTGTTACTCTATTTTTTGGCTTTAGTGTTAGTTGCTAGTTTTGTTGGTTCTGCTGGCATTATGTACTGGTGGTATATGTTGTTTTTGGTGTAAGGCCCTGTTTTGTCTTCGGGCCTCTCTGCTTTTGTTAAGGGTTCGGCCCCTTGTTTAGCCACCTTATATAATCAAAAACTATTGAGTTCTTTCATTCAACCCAAGTGTCCCTTTTTTTCATACACATGTTCACACTCATGAACTTTTTAATATCTCATTATCGAGTGGTGTTTAATGTCTCTTTTCTTTTAGGACTTTCTTGAAGCAGATTGTTGAGCACCTTTTGACAACTCTTTTCCTTTTTATTTGTTTCTAGATTGGTGGATAATGTTTAATATCTATGAGGTATAATTGTATTCGATAATGTTAGGTGTTGGTCTCTTGTAAATATGTTACTTAAAATTTTAGTGTTGCTTGTTTGGATAATGTAATAGGTTAGGTGTCCATTATTCTTAAACCTTATTAAAATTTTGATTAAATTTTTTTTGACCATGGTTTAAATGTCTATTTGATGGCACTTTTGTTATAATTTATTGTTGGCTTACTATCCCTAACTACATTTATTTCATGACACTTTTGTTATAATTCATTGTTGACTTCCTATCTCAATTGTCTATGTTTAAGTAAAATTTGTTGTTGTTTTTTTTGCAAGACTGACCATTATGATGTAGCCAACAACATACACTCAATAGAATTGTGCCTTTAATCATGTGTGAGAGCCAAAGATTTGGAAAACTAGAAAAAAAAACTTCTATTCACCAACTCTGTTGCTACAATGAGAGAAAATTCTCTTATATCCAAGAAAAAAAATATTTTTTTTAAATTACCTTTTTTGGTAGATTTTGATAATTGTCAAATTTTGCCATTTTAGGTAATGTTACATTCATATCTTGAAAATCCATTTTTTTCCTAAAAACTTCCTAAAACTAAGGTAGGATGAAAAGCCAACTAACATCCTAAATTTGAAACATGAGTTTCGAGTTATTAACAAAAGCAACTTTTAAAAAACTAGAAAAAAAATACTAAATTGCCATTTTGAGGGCCAAGATGAAAGTTTCAAGCCCTAAAAAAGTGCCAAGATGGGGTCCAATCAACTAGTGTGGGTTGGGAAACCACATGCCACCTCATAACGCATCCACCTGTAAATTTTTATAGAAAACCCACATCCGAGTCAAAAGTTATGACCTCCAAAAGTCCCTGCATCATTCTCCTCTGGTTGAAAAGAACGCAACTCCTGCAAGTGAGTGTCTTTGAACTACTGCCATTTGACTAGATCTAACCTCTACACTTCCCACTCTATAATCCACATGCGATCTATTGGTGCCAATCCTTCCCACTGTACTAAATACTTGTTGTAATGCCCTTGCCTAGTGTAGATAGTTTTCTTATCAAGAACCTGTGCAATATTTTCCTTCTTCTTATGGGGAATGTGGTGGTGCCATGCCACTTCTGGTTGACTATCTGCAGCATCATCCTCACCATGGAATGCATATAAATTAGAAATATTAAACACAGAAGAAATATCGAGATCATCTGGTAAACTGACCTCATATGCATTATCATTGATCTTCATTGTAATTTTGCAAGGACCAATTTTCCTGTACTTCAACTTGTGGTATGTTCCAGTAGGAAACTGGTCTTTTCTAAAATATACCATCACTAAATCACCTTCATTAAATGTCTGATGTCACCTACTAGTATCCACTATATTCTTGTACCTCTCATTACTATCCTGTAACTTCTGTCTCACATCTTTCTACAACTGTTGAAGGTGTTCTGCAAATACTTCCCCATCATCACTGACCCTATCTTTCATTGGTAGCTGTGCTAAATCTAGAACACCCTGATGGTTCCTACCATACACAATCTGGAAATGGGACTTTCTCGTTGATCTGTTAACAAAACTATTATAAGTAAATTCAACCTGGGGTAATGCCATGTCCCATTATTTTGGGTTTTCTCCAACAATACACCTCAACAAATTTTCTAGACTCTGATTGACTACCTCTGTTTGCTCAACCATTTGAGGATGATAAGCACTACTAAACTGTAACTTAGTCCCCATCTTCTCCCATAAAGTCCTCCAGAAATGACTGAGGAATTTGGTATCCCTATTAGAGGTAATAGTCTTTGGAACACCATGTAGTCAAACAACTTCTGAAAAAAATAACTCTGTTACCCTCGATGCATCATTAGTTTTCTTATAGGCAATAAAATGAACCATCTTGGAGAACCTATCAACAACTACAAAAATGAAGTCATTACTTCATTGAGTATGTGGAAGTCCCAACACAAAGTCCATGCTCAAATATGTCCATGGTGTAGTTGGTACTAGTAATGGCATATACAACCCTGTATTTTGTGAATGTCCCTTAGCCACTTGGCAGATTCTACACCTTGTTACATACTTAGTTATATCCCTTTTCATCTTTGGCCAATAATATTTATCTTCTATCAAGGCTATTGTCTTGTCCTTGCCAAAATGTCCATCCAACCCACTACTATGAAATTCTCTGATAATGTTTTCCCTCATAGAGCCAGTTGGTATGCATAGTTGTTTTCCTTTAAATAGATACCCATCTTACATAAAATATTCACACCTAAAGTGAGCCAAGTTACCAGATACTGGTGCCTTCAATTGTTCCACAATCTCCCAAAAATCATCATTAGACTCATACAAATTTTTTATGTCATCAAAACCAATCACCTCAATTTCCATTGTGGTTAAAAGTGCAACATGCCTACTTAACATATTTGCAACACACCTACTTAACAAAATTGTAACCCTGCAAGAAAGAGACCCACTTGGCATGCCTACTATTCAACTTTTTTTGCATGTTCAAGTATCTTGTACAATATGATCTGTAAACAATACAAACTCCTAGGGAACTACATAATGTCTCCAATGCCTCAATGCTTGAACAACTGCGTAAAGTTCCAAATCATAAATAGAATAATTCTTTCTCGCTTCATTCATCTTTTTACTAAAGAAAGCTATAGGTTTTCCATCTTGGCTAAGCACAACACCTATTCCCACATGGAAGGCATTCTACTTCAAATACCTTATCAAAATTTGGAAATGCAAGTATAGGTGTTTCTGTTACCTTTTGCTTCAAGTACTTAAATCTCTCCTCAGTGTCCTTGGTCCATACAGACTCCCTTCCTTTGGTGCAATTTGTTATAAGAGCTACAATACTACTGAAATTTAGAATGAACTTTTGATAGAATGTGGCCAAGCAATGAAATTTTTTTACCTTTGTGATGCTGCTTAGACTAGGCCATTCTAGAATTGCCCTAACCTTTTCTGGATCCATTCTGACACCATCTTTAGAAATGACAAAGCCTAAAAAAACCAAACTGTCCTGCATGAACCTACACTTCTTCAAATTGGCATAGAGCTTCTCCTTCCTTAACACACCAAAGATGATCCTCAAGTGTTGTAGGTGCTCTTCTTTGCTGTTACTAAATACCAAAATGTCATCAAAATAAACTACCACAAACTTGCAAATGTAAGGTCGTAGTATAGTGTTCATCAATCTCATAAATGTGCTAGGTGCATTTGATAACCCGAATGACATAACCATCCACTCATATAATCCATCATTAGTCTTAAAGGCTGTCTTCCACTCATCCCCTTCTCGGATCCGGATTTGGTGGTAGCCAATTAGTAGGTCAATCTTGCTGAAATATTTGGCCACTGCAAGGACATCCATCATGTCCTCCATACGAGGTATAGGAAATTGATACTTGATGGTAATCTTATTAATTGCTCTACTATCAGTGCACATCCTCCATGTTCTATCTTTTCTTGGGGTCAACAATGCAGGTACAACACATGCGCTCATGCTCTCTCTCACCACACCTTTACTTATGAGTTATGTTACTTACTTATTCAACTCTTCATGTTGTGTTGGATTCATCCTATAAGCTACTTGGTTGGGTAGAGTTACTCCTAGAATCAAATCAATATGATGCTGAATATCTCTCTTTGGCGGTAGACCATCAGGCAATTCATCAGGCAAAACATCAACAAATTCTTTTAATAGCTCTGCTACTTCTGGGGAATTGAAATGTCTTCCTCTTCACCTTTTTTCACTACTAATGCATAGAAACACCCTGTCACCTTCATTTCTTTAACAAGATCTCTTTTAGACAACATGGTCTCACCTTTTCCTTCATCCTTGAGAGGTAATAAAATCACCTTAGAGCCATCTTTCCAAAAGGTATATGTGTTTTTCTCTCCATCATGCATAACTTTTCTATCATACTGCCATGGCCTTCCCAATAACACATGACAGGCATCCATTGGGACAACATGACACCATATCTCATCCTGATAGATCTTCCCTATGCTAAACTTAATTAGGCATCTTTTATCAATAGTGACTTCATTTCCTTTTTTAAACCATGCAATGCGGTATGGATGAGGATGTTTTTCATAGTGTAAATTCAATTTTTCTAGCATTTCTTGAGAAACCATATTTTCACAACTACCTCCATCAACAATAACTTGACATTCCTTGCCACCTGAAGTGCATCTGGTTCTGAAGATATTGGTTCAAAGCCATGAACAATCAGAGCTTTTGGCTTGTGTTTTCTCCTTCTCTAGAATCACCATTGCTCTTCTCATCATGACACTTTCTCCCACATCTGGTGGAACCTATAGTTCCATCCCTTCCACATCATGGTGCATTTGAATCAGGTTCACCCTAGGTTGTCCTCCTTGATTTCTTTCTTGCATGTTATAATTTGAGAATTCAAATGCCCTATGACCTTCTTCTCCACATCTGAAATAAGTGAAAGGCCTTTTCTGGTTTTCCCATCCTCTACCACTACCATAACCTCTACCTCTTTGAAATCCCCTTCCTCGTTCTTGATTCAGAGGATCTTATCGAGTGTCTACTTGTTTTTCCAATCCATGGGATGACTCTCCCCTGCCATAATTTGAACCTCCTCAAAATGGGGTTGATGTACCCCTTCTTCCTCCTCTATTCCTTTGATGGTAATGTCTTTTTTGTTTTTTATTCATCCATTAGAGCCAATTGGTAAGCCTCTTCCATACTGTTGAGTCGATGCATATTCAATTCATCTTGACTAGAGAGTTTCAGGCCATTCACATATCTAGCAGCCATCTGTTCATCAGTTTCTTGATGTTCTATATGTATAGACAGCGTATAAAACTCATTTGTATAATCTTGCACAGAAGAGAGGTTCTGCTTTAAATTTTAAAACCTACAGAAAAGGGTTTACACATAATCTATGGGAAAAAACATTTCTCTCAACTTCTTCTCCATTTTATTCCATGTCCTGATCTTATCCTTGCCTTTCCTTGTTCATTCCTTTTGAAGATGATCCCACAAAATCATTGCATGACCCTTTAATTTGGTGTATGGGAATTTGACTTTCTTTTCCTCTATCATGGATTTCCATTTAAAAAAATTTCTCATGTCATTCAACCAATGTATCAACTCCTTTTGTTTAAGACTACCTGCATAATTTGAAACATCTACCTTGACCCCTTCATTTTTCCCTTCTAAGGCCCTGAGTATCCTCTCTTCAAAACGCATACCTTCTAATTCTTCTTCATGTTCTGTATCTTGATCTACACCTCCTCAACCTATCTCTTCATCAGATTCATCTCCTCCTCTACCCAGTCTTTGGTTTTCTATCTGTGTTGTAAGTTCTACTACTTGCCTTTGTAGATTTTGCATTTCTCTTGGCATCTAGGCAAAATTGTCTCTTCTTCTTCCTCTCGCAGCCATCTTCCTGCTCTGATACCAGATGATGTAGCCAACAACATACACTCAATAGAATTGTGCCATTAATCATGTGTGAGAGCCAAACATTTGGAAAAACTGGAAAAAAGAAAAAAACTTCTATTCACCAACTCTGCTAGTACAATGAGAGAAAACTCTCTTATATCCAAGAAAACAAAAGAATAAAAAAAATACCTTTTTTGGCAGATTTCAAGAATTGTCAGATTTTACAATTTTAGGTAATTTTACATTCATACCTTGAGAATCTAGTTTTTTTCCCAAAAACTTCCTAAAACTAAGGTCGGATGAAAAGCCAACTAACATCCTAAATTTGAAACATGAGTTTCGAGTTATTAACAAAAGCAACTTTTAAAAAACTAGGAAAAAACACTAAATTGCTATTTTGAGGGCCAAGATGAAAGTTTCAAGCCCCGAAAAAGTGCCAAGATGGGGTTCAACTGATAGGGTGGCTTGTGAAACCACATGCCATCTCATAAAGCATCCACCTATAAAATTTCATAGAAAACCCACATCCGAGTCAAAAGTTATGACCTCTGAAAGTCCTTGCATCACATTACAACCATCCTTTCACATTACAAAGTTGTGACATTTAGATGCCCCTCCATCAGTTGATGTGTGCTAAACTTAGTATTAGTCTTAATAATCCTATTTTAAGTTTGATTGGCCATGCAATTAGTGTGATGCCCTGCCATGAAACCCTAGAGTGCTAGACTAGCAAGAGACAATGATACAATTTTTTTTTTTTGAAACAAGGAGATGCATTAATCATTATAAATATCTGCACTAATAACAACATTCAATGGAATGATCAGCTAACACTTCTAGGGAACATAACCACATCAGATAAAATTAAAACCAAACAAGAATCTGCATCTCAACGCAACAGAATAATAATACATCTTACATTATCTAGGATGGATAATTAGAAATTTCCATACAAGGTTACAAGACCGATTACATCAGTTTTACAAATAGTACAATAATGAAAGTATACAACAACTCGAAGATGAAGAGAAAACTGGAACTGGAACACTCCTGCTCTGATCCTAAACCGATCATCCAAGAAGATTAATGGATAGCTCTGCCTCCCAACCATGTGGAAATCTGAGGTCCACCCCACCGAGCTAGGAGATAACAATGAGGTTCTGCTAGGTCAATGTTGCAACCATGAACACAATCATAAGATCCTGACTCCATACAGAAAAATATGATGACAAGACTGTACAGACCCGACAGTACTCAAAACATCAACCTAAGATCAATCATGAAGACCAGTCTACACTCCAAAGATAACAACAAAGATAAAATAAAGAAGTAACTGAACTACATAAGGAGAGTGCTATCGCATAGTCCTAGCATGGGTTACCCAGGCTATCTCTCACCAGAAGCTGGCCCCCATCTATGGTTACCCTAGTAGCCCCTCTCTAGGTACCGACCCCATAGGGTGACACATGCGGAGCTGACATTTCCTCTCATGAAGACGAGGAGGTCAGCCTTGCCAACCAGGCCTTCTCATCCCACCCTTAGCCTATGAAAGAACTCAAGGCATGGGTGAGGTAATCTTACTTATCTTCTTATGTGAATTACTACCCCAACCATCCTAAATAAGTTATTAAGTTTCCACTTGCTTACAACTTCCATGGGGTTACCTAGGCAGCATCTCACTAGGCAAGGAATAACTCAGACGAATTTTATTAGAAATTAAAACTTGAAAAAGAAAACATTGAAATCCAATTTGAATATGACCGAGGGCCTCTCATAAATTATATTCCTTGAGATTCACCTCCAGACCGAAGGAATATTAACACCATCTGATGATTCATTTGCATGCAGGAAAATAACATTACACAGAGATAAAGATGACAAGGAAATTGGTTTGACACAAGGGTCTAAGAGGGTCACAAGACTCAATTAAAAGAATAGGTTAGTGAAATTGATTTGATTTAATTCAAAGGTGCATATTATTTTTCCATACCGTGGTTTCCTCTAGGAGTTAGATTGATTGCCGACTGAGACTAATTAAACTCTGTCATAAAGATTACATGTGCCTCAACAATTTTAATGTGGACTGCTACAAGGGATTAAAAGAATGATGCAGGAAATGATTAAAAGCTCATGGATTAAGCCAGAGCATAGAAATGTCGCAAAATTAGGAGAAGTTCAAATGGGTCTATAGGTGAAGGTTACAGTTAAACCATTTGAGAGAAAGAGGTTGAGGTTGAAGAGATTATTTGCAGATTAAAAGTTTTACCAATCCTTCCAATGAGCAACCAACAAAAGCAAGGAGTTTAGAAATGTGACAAGGGTGAGTAGTAGATTTATTCCATGCCAGAATAACCATCAACAAGAAATCTAATTCTTCAAAGAAAACAAAGACAAAGAAAATATAAAAATTCACAAGACATACCCGTACAACTCACGCTCCAGAATCAAATCCTCTTTCAAAATTTCCCCTCCTTTCTCCGCAAAACATTTCTTTGAAACATGCCTCTTCCCAAAAACTCCTCCAGAACAAACATAACCACAGACATAAAAACCCTCTCACACCAAAACCTCCCCGAGACCAAAATTAGACAACCATTAATTCCAGGAACCCCCAAATCTGTTACACAATCCCCCTCATTAAGAGAAATTTGAAATTTTACTTAACATAGAATTTCCGTATCTCCAACATATACAACAACTAGCCAATCAATAAATGATTATCCAAAAATAAATATTAAATTAACATCCAATACTTTTCTTCAAAATACGATATACTAATTACCATATTAACTTATGACATAGATCCTAATACAATCATTACATAATCCATTTAATCTATATTAGAATTTACTTAAATAATATTCTAATTTAAGCAAAATACCATAATATTTGACAAGCTATTAAATATTCTTAATAGAACATTACCTCATTACACATTACCCAGATACACATGGGCTAACTACCCAGAACTCAACAGTAAGCATTCAGACCACAAGATGACTAACCAACTGAAGGTTGAACTGACCTTGGGAATAAACCTCATATTATCTCTGTCAACATTATCCATGGTGTAGGGCCCTCTCAGACCTGCTTAGTCCGGTGGAGACGAGACCCGGTACCTGCAAACCTATGTAAAAATAGTGGGTTGTATATGATCAACTGTATATACATATATATCAACACACACCGAGATAGAGAATCGCAGCATAGTAGGGTGCCTGATCCGAGTAGTACTACACCGTCCCCACTCTGAAACAAGACTATAACTATTTCTATTTAAAATCAAATGCATAAACATGATATTATCAAACCATCACTAAACATGTCCATCTCATCATAACTAGAAAAACAACAATGTCACCATAAACTCATACCACATGTTAGAGTTAAATCAGTCAAACATAATCTATCGCAATCAGAATAAGCATAAACCATAGTCTCAATAACTCAAATCTCTCAGAACTGTTTGGATGCAAAGGAAAAGCTAACAACTGTCTCATATCAAACAGAGAGTAATGTAAAACTAACAGCAATCACAAGCCAAAAATAAAGGGGCATTACATCCTTCCCCCTAGAGTCAGGCTTACTCCTAGAAGCCTGTAAACAAATAAGGGTATAACACTCTCATCCTAGAAGCATCCTCCCAGGTAGCAGAAGTCTCGTCATTAGGATCCCACTGGACCCTGACCTGCTCCACGTCTCTACCCTTGAGAGCAAGTCTCATGTGTTGTAGAATGCCTATGGGCTCCAAAGCTAGTTGCCCGTCCTCTACCTGTAGAGAAGTCCAATCAAGAATATGAGCAATATCTAGATAATAAGGTCTAAGTACAGAAACATGAAACACATCACGGATGTGTGAAAGGCTAGGTGGCAAAGCAAGATGATGAGCAATAGGACCGATCCTCTCCAACACCTCAAAAGGTCTAACAAAGCATGGTGCTAGTTTAGAGCCCTTTCCATAATGAATCAGACTCTTCCATGGTCGCACACGCAAGAACACCCGATCTCCAACTGAAAACTGTCGATCGGTCCTATGAGCATCTACATACTTCTTTTGTCTGTTTTGAGTTGCCAACAAATGCTCTCTAATCCTCTCAACCTACTACTCCATATCTCTATGCATATCTGGACCAAGAAGGATTCTATCCTCGAGATGATCCCAACTCAACGGGGTCCTACAAGGACGACCATACAAAGCCTAAAATGGAGACATGCCGATAGAGCTGTGATAACCATTATTATAAGCAAACTCCACGAGGTACAGATAGTCCTCCCAACAGCTCTGCTGATCAATCACATACATCCTAAGCATATCCTCGAGAACCTGATTAACCCTCTCGGTCTGACCATTGATCTCAGGATGGTAGGATGAACTAAAGTTTAGTTGTACCCCAAGGCATGCTACAGAGAAGTCCAAAGAGTGGATGTGAACACTGGATGCCTGTCAGAGATGATCCTACGAGGAATCCCATGAAGTCTGACGATGTCCTCCATGAACACTCTGGCCACCGTAGAAGCATTGTAAGAAGAATGGATAGGAGAGAAGTGAGCTACCTTCGTCAACCTATCCACAGTGACCATAATAGCATTGTGTCGACTAGAGGATACCGGAAAACCAACAATGAAGGCAATTGAAATGATGTCCCACTTCCACTCCAGAATCAAATGAGGCTGCAAAAGACCTGCAGGGTGCTAATGTTCTGCCTTCACCCTCTAACAGTCAAGACACCTTGACACAAAATCAGTAATATCCTGCTTCATGCCACTCCAAAAGTACTGCTGACACAAATCTGCATGCATCTTCTTGACACGCGGATGAGTAGAATAAGGTGCTCGATGCGCCTCTTACAACATTAGGGTACAAAGACCCTTAGAACTAGGAACATAGATACGACCTAAATGTCGCAAAAGACCATTTAAATCAAGAGAGTAACCAGAGAATCTACCCTCTAAAGGTCTACCAGACTAAATCTTAGATCTCACCTCCTGGCACCAACTATCAGTAAGAAGTGCTGCAAGAATCTGACCTCTCAAGTCGACTGTGAGAGAGACCATCGAGATCTCATGTCACCGATGACTAAAAGCATCTGCTACCACATTCTCTTTGCCCTGAATATACTTGACCTCAAAGTCATACTCACACAAGAACTCCATCCAATGCCTCTACCTCGCATTCAAGTTTGGCTGTGTGAAAATATACTGCAAGCTACAATGATCATTGTACAGCTCAAACTAATGCCCTAAGAGAAAATTCCTCCATTTCACCAAGGCATGCACAACTACAGCTAACTCCAGATCATGAGTGGGATAGTTCAATTCATGATCCTTGAGTTTGCAAGACTCATAGGTAATCACGCAACCGTCCTGCATTAGTACCGCTCTTAAACCCTCCAAAGAAGCATCTATACAAACAACAAAGTCCTCGGTAGGATCATGAACTACTAAAATAGGTGCACTGGTCAACTGTTCCTTAAGGGTTTGAAAGGCTACCTGACACTGCTCTGACCAAACAAACTTCTTCCCTTTCCTCTGAAGAGAAGTAATAGGATGAGCAATCCTCGAAAACCCCATAACAAAACGGTGATAGTAGCCTGCTAAACCCATAAAATTAGGGACCTCAGAAACATTAGTAGGTGTAGGCCAATCCATAATAGCTTGGATCTTTGAGGGATCCACCGTAATACCCTCTCTAGAGATGACATGACACAAATACTTCACCTCTGTCTGAAAAAACTCACATTTCAACAAATTAGCATAAAGCTAATTTTCTCTCAGACACTACAACACCTGACACAATTGCTCTTCATGCTCCTCCATAGTCCTTGAATAGATCAATATATCATCTAGAAACACAAGGACAAACCTATCGAGATAAGTGCAAAAAACACCATTCATCAGGCTCATGAAAATTGAAGGTGCATTCGTCAACCTGAATGGTACTACTGTGAACTCATAATGCCCTTAATGGGTATGAAATGCCATTTTGTGAATATATACCTCAAATATCTGTAATTGATGATATCCTGACTTAAGGTCAATTTTAGAGAACACCTTGGCTCCCTTAATCTGATCAAACAAATCATCGATCTAAGACAAGGGGTATCTATTCCTCACTATCACCATGTTGAGCTGACGATAATTGATACACAGCCGCAGAGATCCATCCTTCTTCTTCACAAAGATCATAGGTGCTCCCCAAGGAGAGACACTAGGTCAAATGAATCCCTTGGCTAACAACTCTTCCAACTGCAGTCAGAGCGCCTTAAGCTCCTGAGTGGTCATCCTGTATGGAGCTCATGAGATGGGCTCTGCGCCAGGAACAAGATCAATCCTGAAGTCCATGTCATGCTTAGGTGGCATCCCCAAAATCTCATAAGGAAACATATCAGCATACTCCCTCAACAAAGGATGATCATTAATAGATGCCTCTCAACTCTCCTCCATCTCCGAGTCACTAACAGAAACTGCAAAAAGATGACATCCCTGACGCGTGCATCTCTTAAGCTGCATAGCAGAAATCATACATAGGGAAATAGGTCTCTAAACTCCTCCAACCTCCACCTCTACACCAGAATCATCCACACATCTAATAAACTTATGCCGACAATCGATCACAACTTGATGGGCCTCTAACCAATCCATCCCCAAAACTATATCAGAAGAACCAAGTGGTAGGATGCGAAGGTCTACAGAAGTAGATAGAGTGCTAATTCTCAAATCACACCTGGAAACTAGAGACTCAACTACAATCTTAGCCTTGGAAGCTAACTCAACCTGCCACCTATCATCCTGCTTTGTTGCCACTAAGCCACAATGCTCCACAAGAGAAGGAGATATGAACGAATCAGATGCACCAGAATAAAAAAAATAGAAAAACCAATACCTCAGATGAAACCAGAAGTCTCCACCACAGTGCCCAAATGCTCTGCCTAATGGTTATCTACCACTACAAAGACTCTATATGATCTTCCAGCATCACCAACCATTGGCTTTGAGGTTGCTGATCGATGTCTAAACCCTGATGTACCCTTCTACGGGCACTATCTAGCAATATGGCCCTATTGGCCACAAGAGAAACATCCAGTACCTCTACCAAAACCATCGTCACCCCAGAAAGCAGTAGACTATGTACTCTGAGCTAGCTAATCAAAATGATTGTGCTTATTGTGCTGCTAAGACTGGTCCTTCTTAGACTGAAATCTATTACCTTATTGCGGCTGATAATTCTTTGTTTTGGTCTGAGAGTGCTGCTACCGACCACCCTTTGAGGGTGCATGAGATCCTCAAGCCTTAGTATGTCCACCACATGAACCAAAACCTGAAGAAGGTGCACTGCCAATATGCACACCTGTATGTCCACCGAGTGCCATAGCCAAATTCTATTCCACTAATCAAGCTTTCTCCACTGCTACCTCCATAGACTTAGGTTTGAATACACGAACCCCTCCACTAATCCAGGCATTCAGGCCCCTGATAAAATACTGCACCAACATAGACTCATCATCACCAATACCTGCATACTGCTTGAGCTCATAAAATCTATGCTCATACTACTCAACTATCATGGCCATCTACCTCAGCTCATGGAACTCATCTGTACGACGCTGCCTCTAATGATCAGATAGAAAATAGGCTCTAAATCTCTCTAGGAACAACTCCCAAGACACAGTACTAATGTCCAAATGCAGCTTCTACTCCCCTAACCACCACCAAGTTGAAGCGAACCCTCAGAGATGCAAAATAGCACATCTGGCTTTAGTGTTGCTTCCATAAGGATGCATGGTGAAACACCTGCCTAAGTCCAATAACCAAGTCTCTGCCTCAAGACCTCTACCAACTCCATCAAAGATGGGAGGGCATGCCCTTAGAAGATCTCTCATATGGTTGACTAGTGTGGCCTCCTGCTCAGCTATCAACTCTCTATGCCTAGGTGATCTCTCTCTCTTCTGAGGCTCTGGCTGGTCTACCTCCTGACCCCCTCTAGGCTACTCAACCTCCTGTCTAGGACCTAATTAGGCAAGAGCCTCCTCAAGCAACTATTGTAACTGGGCTCCCTCAGACTGGCCCTAACCCTCCATATTCTGACCTCCGCCTTCATGTCCACTCTCATGAGGAGAACTGGGAGGAGGTGTATTGCCACCACCTCTCCCATGACCCCTACCTCTGCCACAACCTCGCCCCCTACCTCTAGGCATCTACCTACAACACCAAAATATGATTTATTACACACAGAAAGGAAAACAATAGTTAATCTATAGAGTTTAAGCACTAGGTCACATAATGGGCCTAGTTATAACTAGAGTACCTAGTGTTTAAACTTAGCTCTGATACAAAATGTGATACCCCGCCATGCAACCCTAGAGTGCTAGACTAACAAGAGACAATGATACAGAATTTATTTTTTTGAAACAAGGAGATGCATTAATCATTATAAATATCTGCACTAATAACAACATTCAATGGAATGATCAACTAACACTTCTAGTGAACATAACCGCATCATATAAAATTAAAACCAAACAAGAATCTTCATCTCAACACAATAGAATAATAATACATCTTACATTATCTAGGATGAATAATTACAAATTTCAATACAAGGTTAGAAGACCGATTATATCGGTTTTAAAAATAGTCCAATAATGAAAGTATACAACAACTCAAAGATGAAGAGCAAACTGGAACTAGGACACTCCTAATCTGATCTCAAACTGATCATCCAAGAAGACCAATGGATAGCTCTGCCTCCCAATCATGTGGAACCCTGAGGTCCACCCCACCAAGCTAGGAGATAACAATGAGGTTCTGATAGGTCAAGGTTACAACCATGAACACAATCACAAGATCCTGACTCCATGCAGACAAATAGGATGACAAGACTGCAAAAACCTGACACTACTCAAAACATCAAGCTAAGATAAATCATGAAGACCAGTCTATACTCCAGAGGTAACAACAAAGATAAAATAAAGAAGTAACTGAACTGCGTAAGGAGAGTGTCATCGCATGGTCCTAGCATGGGTTACCTAGGCTATCTCTCACCAAAATCCGGTCCCCATCTATGGTTACCCTAGCAGCCCCTCTCTAAGCACCGGTCCCATAGGGTGACACATGCAGAGCCAACATGTCCTCTCATGAAGACGAGGAGGTTAGCCTTGCTAACTAGGCCTTCTCATCCCACCCTTAGCCTACGAAAGCACTCAAGGCATGGGTGAGGTAATCTTACTTATCTTGTTATGTGAATTACTACCCCAAACCTCCTAAATAAGTTATTAAGTTTCCACTTGCTTACAACTTCCATGGGGTTACCCAAGCGGCCTCTCACTAGGCACCAACCCCACCATGAAAGCCACTCCCTTAGCAATATCTAACTAATCATCCAAACCACAACATGCAAGGATAATGGTTACAAAACAATTCCAACCCATTACATATGCCATTCACTTGGCCACAACAACATAAATCCCATTGCCCTCCTCAAACTCAAACCATACATCATGAAACAGTAAGACACAAGTACCAATGTTGAAGACCAAAAAGTTAGACCTCTGGAGTCGGTGACTGAGTTCTTTACCAGGTTACTACAACACCTTTCCCATTAGGGAAACTAGGTTTCAACGACCATGAATTTATTACAAGATCGACAAGGGGTAAATGGAAAGAAAAATAACTCAATACATCCTTAATATGAGTTGATAAAATATACAAGCTTGTCCCAAGGACAACTTCACACTAACACCAGTCAAGGTTTGTGAAATAAAATTCATATAAAAAAAAAGTAAATACAATACTACAATCTATACCCAAAAAGTTCTTACTTCCATGCATTAGAAATAATTACATTTAACACTTTAGCCAATAACCTTTACACATAGTTTATTAACAAGTTACACATACTGTACTTCCAAGAAACAATAATTTTCTTTTGCTTCAAAATCAACTGAAGATTCAATAAAGATTTAACTCAAAAGTATGAAGCAATAGTAATCATACAAAACCTATACAATGACTACACTAAGATGTAATCATGTTTACTAACTTAGATCACAATGTAATAACTATTCTACCTTACTATCCTATGCAACTCTAGTTATAAACTACCTTTAAGAGTAACATCATTTCTATTGAATTGCCACTCAAACAACTAACACACTGTTGATGCATAAATCTGTGGGTGTAATCCAGCAGCAACATGGGAAACTCTGAGACGTGGGAATGTCCTCAGAGTGACCTCTAGATTTTAAGGAAGCTGGCTCCTCCGTTCTTCAATGGGGTTTGAGAAAAAGGTCAGAAGGAAACAAGATTTATAGAAAATAAAATGCCTAATCTATGGCGATCCACCAGATTTGAAACAATTATTTGCATAATGTTAACTCTGAAAGATTTGACTGGATTTAAAGAGCAAAATATGCATGATTAAAACTCAGATCTAAAACATATTAAACAGAGGCAGAGAAACAGAGACATCCAATATGCACAGAACACATCTCTTTATTTGAATAATTAGTTATAGAGGCAAAAGGTTGCTGCACAAAATGACTGTTACATTCATAAAAGAAGAATTTGCAAAGACAAAAAGAAAGAAATTTGAGTCTGCTGCTCCAACTCTCTGATCTAATAAAACTTGTAGAACTTTGGATGTGTCTCTGAAGAACTTTTCAACCTCTAGAACTCTTTTTGAATGTGTCCCAGATGTGGCTATTTGTAGCTTGAAATAACTCAATGAAATCCCAACGGTCTCTGAAAATCCGCAACTGAATCCGCAAAATCCGGCACCAAATCTGCAAAATCCGGCATAAAATCCAACTGCAATTGAAGTTTCTGTTTTGCCCATGGCTGGAAAAATATCTCTGTGTGAGAAAGAGGACTCCCACCGCTATTTTCCTGTAACTTGCTTCATAAAATAAAAATGGTTGCTCACATTTAGGGTTTCACTTTTATCTTTCACGTGAGAAGTGAATATAATAATTTTTCCTTATAAAGCCATAGCTTTATTAGCTGGGACCTACCATTTAATCTGAGAAGCTTATAAAATAAGAAACTTTTAAAACTTACCTCTCCCGTAACATTAGAAAATGAGAAACTTATATTTAATAAGTTTTACTTATTAAAGGGAGGGCCACATATTGTTTCATTAATAAAAGACTTTCTTAAAAATCTCGTAACATCTGCATTAGTAAAATAAAAAATGAAGCATTTAATTCTTCCTGTGTGCGGATTCCACCACATGGCCTCTTCCACTTCAATTTCTTTTAACTCTTCTCTGCCTTTCGCTGCAGCCATGTGTCCTTCGCTTGACTCTTTTCTTAGAATGTAGGAAACTTTAAAAGGGCCCACCATTTTATTTCAATAAGAAAAGAAACACTCCTTATAAAAATCCCGTAACATAATATTTAATGAAATAAAATGAAACATCTCCATTATGTGGACTACACCATGTGTCTCCTTCCGTAACATTTTGAGTTTTTGTCAATAACACGGGTGCTTCCAAATGTCACATTCTGCTTCAAGCTTGAGTTTCTCTCAAAAACAAATAAAGTGGCTTATTTAATTTTTTGTGGCTTTAACTTTTATTCCCGTGACTTTATTTCATGAGGGACCCACCATATGATTTAATAAGGACTCTCTCTTATAAAATCCCGTGACATTTGCATTTTATTAAATGAGACAAGTATTTCCTCTCTTGCATGCGGGTTGCAACATTTGGTGTTCTTCGCTTGATTTCCAGCTACTCTCAAATTGATGCGGACACTTACATCTAGCAGCCTCCGCTTCATTCTTTTCTGTTCCTCATTGACACGGGTTGTGACATTTGGTGTTCTCCGCTACTTTCTTTATTTCTATATCTGCACCATTTATTCTTGTGCATCTTGAGTTACTGTGACTGATGAAACTCTGAATGTGTAACCCTATTTCCGCCTACGTGAGTTTTATGACTGGAGTTTCTTTGCTGTGACTTGTAGAATTTGCCTTTGATAGTAGTCATATTCATTCCTATTAGTTGCAACTTATTCAAACTGTGTCTCTGGTTATTGCAGCTTGAGCTATTAGGTGAGCATCCATTGAAACTGTGCCTTCATTTTCTTCATTGAAGCGTCATTTCAATTATGAATGCCTCTCTTTGTAATGATGCCATGATTGTGAAACTCATCCTGAATCTCACTTAATTGAAATAAATAGACACAGATCTGTCTTTAATTTGAAAAAGTTTTCAAATGGTGCAAAATTTTGTCACCAGTTTTGGCGACTTGCTGGGAAAATGGGCCTGCTCACTTTGAACTCCAGTATCTTTGGTTATCCAAATCAATGCCTTAGTCATTGGGCATAGAGTCACATTCTTTGAAAATGAAACATTTATGAAACTAAAAACACATTTGAATCTGAAAATGTATGAAGTTGAACTGAAACACCACTGACCCAAATACATCCCACCACTGAAACTAACACTGAGCACTGAAACTAACCTCTGAACCACCATTCTGCTTTGCAGCTAAGACCAACTGACCATAAAACTGAACCTCAGAGACTGGGAGATGAGACAAGCTGAACCATAGATCTTTTATTTCAGGACATGATTGAAACATAGAGACTAACCAGATCCCCAATTCCTTGCAGCTGAGAATTATTGAAAACAAAACTAACTGAAAATGAAACTATTGCTACTGCTGTAGCTTATTCTGAACATTGAAACCATATTACTGACAACTGAAACATACAGGAACATATCCATTCACTGGAATAGAAAAATAGCTGCCATGTCTGATTATTTTGCTCCAATTTATCCACATTAAACTGAAAAGGAACCAGATAAACTATATGAAGAAATACAACAATATTTTGTACCTTTTTACTTCTCTGCACTCAAGAGATTCTCTTTTTTCTTCAAAACACCAGTCATGCTGATCATCATGCTTTTCTTGATTCAGTGGAGGGCGGGAAGGGAAAATAAAATAGGAAAACTCTTTCCTCTATTTGCATTTGAAAACTTCTACCAACAAAACTTCTTCGGTGACTTCTTTTGCTAACTCTTTATCTAAGTGATAATTCAAGATGGCATCAAAATGAGGCGTACATGTAACAACACTGCCCAAAATAGTCTTGAATCGGATAGGAATCCCTTCATGCAAGAAGAAAGGTGTAGAATCTAACTTTGTTTGTCATATCATATGTGGCTCTGCACTATGGCAAATTTTCCTCCAAATTTCATCATCTTGGAGAGGTGAAACTTCATCAAGAAGAAGGCAATAACCATCTTGAAGAATTGAAAACAAATCAGCTCTAGCATCATCTTCTATTTCAAAACTTCCTCTATGATCACCTGCAATAGGCATTGTAAATGAACCATGCACTTTATCAATTGCAAGATCTGCATCATTTAGTAACTGATAGCCTTGTTGCAAAAGTGAGAACAAATCCTCATCATGTTCCAAGTGTTGCTCATGAATCTCTGTGTCTTCTTCCTGTAGGTGTGAAACTTCATTGCAATAATAAAGACACTCATCTGGCATAATGTCATTTGTAACCTCCTCAAAATGGAATACAGGGGCAGCATCACCATGAACCAAGTACTTTTCAGCTTCTAGAAATCTCCCCTCATAAGTGTCTTCTAAATCAAATGTTACCACATATGCTTGATGCTGGTAACCAGAAAGACACATAGGAGCCACTTTCTTGCTTGATTCTTCTTAGATGTCAAAATGGCAGAGAACCTAGTCTATGGCTTTATTGGGCTGATTTGCTGCTATGGAGGCTTGTAAAGGATAATTTTCAAGACAATTGGGCATTCCTTGGCTATATTCATACTGCTGTTCATAAGAATCTTGAGGCATTAAACATAGATCAGCATGGTATAGGTTTTGACCTTTTAACTCATTGATCTCATGGGAGAGGGTTTTAATTAGTTCTTTCACAGCACTCATCTCCTCATGATTTGTCAAATCAGCAGGGAGGGTGGGTGGACTAGAATTTGTATGCATCTGGTTACAAGAAAGAACCTAAGATAGGCTATTTGCATGAGGAATTAGCTGTTCTAAGGGCAGAGGAGGTAGTTTACCAGACGATATGAGGCTACTTTTAGCCTTAATGGCAAGATCATATGATTGAGGTAGAGTTTCACTCCCCAAAGATTGTATCATGACAAAGATCTCAGGGTCTAAAGCCTTTAAATAATACAGAAATGCAAAGACTGGAGATGGCCTGATATCTATAGAAAATTTTTCCATACCTTATCAAATCTTGAATTGAAATCATGTATGGGCTCCATAGGATGCCTCTTGATTGTGATCAAGTTTTGGGTGAGAGTGCTGACATCTGTCCTATCTCTGAACTAATTATAGATGAGCCCACCAAGCTGATCCCATCCAGTGATTGAACCAGGCTGCAAGCTTTTGTACCATTCTTTTGCTTTGCCTTTGAGAGATGATGCAAGCAACAAGAGAGCATGATTCTCAGTTGTAATATTGTGAATAGAGCATAGATTTGCAACATCTTGAATATGATCTACGGGGCAAACTGATCCATCTCCTAGAAAGTAAGGCAATGCCTTCCAAATTGTGTCAGGAACTTGACCCTGCTATTGAAGAACCAGGGGACTTGAATCCCAGGCTACAAAGGGTAGATCTCTAACTATATTCAGATGCACATATATACCAGGGGCTGCCATGATCTGCAGCAACAAAGATCTGAGAAAGAACCTTCAATAGAGTCACCAATAGAGTCGCCAGATAGATGATTCATGCTCCTATGAGTAGATATTTTTGTGATTTTCCATCAGAACCAAAAATATAGGGCAAAGATTCTTAGAAAACAAAGACTCAAGTCTTTGAATCTGGTCCCACCGGGCATGCCAAAAACTGTTGATGCATAAATCTGTGGGTGTAATCCAGCAGCAACATCAGAAACTCTGAGACGTGGGAATGCTCCTCAGAGTGACCTCTAGATTTTAAGGAAGCTGGCTCTTCCATTCTTCAATGGGGTTTGAGAAAAAGGTCAGAAGGAAACAAGATTTAAAGAAAATAAAATGCCTAATCTATGGCGATCCGCCGGATTCAAAACAATTATTTGCACAATCTTAACTCTGAAAGATTTGACTAGATTTAAAGAGCAAAATATGTATGATTAAAACTCAGATCTAAAACATATTAAACAGAGGTAGAGAAATAGAGAAATCAAAAGCAAGAAACAGAGACATCCAATATGCACAGAACACATCTCTTTATTTGAATAATCAGTTATAGAGGCAAAACGTTGCTGCACAAAATGACTGTTACATTCATAAAAGAAGAATTTGCAAAGGCAAAAAGAAAGAAATCTGAGTCTACTGCTCCAACTCTCTGATCTGATAAAACTTGTAGAACTTTGGATGTGTCTCTAAAGAACTTTTCAACCTCAAGAACTCTTTTTGAATGTGTCCCAGATGTGGCTATTTGTAGCTTGAAATAACTCAACAAAATCCCAACGGTCTCTGAAAATCTGCAACTGAATCCACAAAATCTGGCACCAAATCCGCAAAATCTGGCATAAAATCCAACTGCAATTGAAGTTTTTGTTTTGCCCATGGTTGGAAAAATATCTCTGTGTGAGAAAGAGGACTCCCACCGCTATTTTCCTGTAACTTGCTTCATAAAAAAAAAATGGCTGCTCACATTTAGGGTTTCACTTTTATCTTTCACGTGAGAAGTGAATATAATAATTTTTCCTTATAAAGCCATAGCTTTATTAGCTAGGACCTACCATTTAATTTGAGAAGCTTATAGAATAAGAAACTTTTAAAACTTACCTCTCCCATAACATTAGAAAATGAGAAACTTATATTTAATAAGTTTTACTTATTAAAGGGAGGGCCACATATTGTTTCATTAATAAAAGACTTTCTTAAAAATCCTGTAACATCTGCATTAGTAAAATAAAAAATGAATAATTTAATTCTTTAATTTCTTTTAACTCTTCTCTGCCTTCCACTACAGCCATGTCCCCTTCGCTTGACTCTTTTCTTAGAATGTAGGAAACTTTAAAAGGGCCCACCATTTTATTTCAATAAGAAAAGAAACTCTCCTTATAAAAATCTTGTAACATAATATTTAATGAAATAAAATGAAACATCTCCATTACACGGACTACACCACGTGTCTCCTTCCACAGCATTTTGAGTTTTTGTCAATAACATGGGTGCTTCCAAATGTCACATTCCGCTTCAAGCTTGAGTTTCTCTCAAAAACAAATAAAGTGGCTTATTTAATTTTTTGTGGCTTTAACTTTTATTCCCATGACTTTATTTCATGAGGGACCCACCATATGATTTAATAAAGACTCTCTCTTATAAAATCCTGTGACATTTGCATTTTATTAAATGAGACAAGTATTTCCTCTCTTGCATGCGGGTTGCAACATTTGGTGTTCTCCGCTTGATTTCCAGCTACTCTCAAATTGATGCAGACACTTACATCTGGCAGCCTCCGCTTCATTCTTTTCTGTTCCTCATTGACGCGGGTTGTGACATTTGGTGTTCTCTGCTGCTTTCTTTATTTCTATGTCTGTACCATTTATTCCTGTGCATCTTGAGTTACTGTGACTGATGAAACTCTGAATGTGTAACCCTATTTCCGCCTGCGTGAGTTTTATGACTGGAGTTTCTTTGCTATGACTTGTAGAATTTGCCTTTGATAGTAGCCATCTTCATTCCTATCAGTTGCAACTTATTCAAACTGTGTCTTTGGTTATTGTAGCCTGAGCTATTAGGTGAGCATCCATTGAAACTGTGCCTTCATTTTCTTCATTGAAGCGTCATTTCAATTATAAATGCCTCTCTTTGTAATGATGCCATGATTGTGAAACTCATCCCGAATCTCACTTAATTGAAACAAATAGACACAGATCTATCTTTAATTTGAAAATTTTTTCAAATGGTGCAAAATTTTGTCACCACACACCATGGAGATGGTTCAAATATAAAGTTCTATTCTTGCTATGATTTACTTACTAACATCACGTTACATGGGACAACATAACTCAATCCATAACTAACAAATTCATTTTTACCAAAGTGTGACTAATACATAATTATTAAGCTATCATTTCATAATAATCTAGTGTAATAAATCGTTCCAATATAAAAACTAGTTGGACTCGTTACCCACCTTTCGTACTAATAAAACTATTTGCCATAAAAAGCATAAGGTAAAATAAATTGGTAGAATTGTTAAGTGCTTTAGAGCACACAATCTTAAATGGATACTTAGCAATGAAATTAAAATTATTACAACCCTAAGACTAAACCAAGATTTCTTAAACTGACATATACCCATATTATTAAGAGCACTCTAATGATAATAATAATTTCAAATTCCACAAAATACAAGAATTAAATAGCAACTCTCTATTACAAGGAAACTAATAGCTACTCCATAATCTAATTAGACATAAAAGAAACTTAACTAAATTACATCATCACCAAGACATACTAAACTGAGTTAATACAATACTCAACGAGCTCTTTTAGAATCTTTCCAAAACCACTAATATCTTCACTTCCAACTACAACTCAAAGTCTTCCAGTGATAACAAATTTTAGAGATTTTAAAAAAATGAAGAGGAGACAATGGTGCCATTCACAACGAATGAGTTATTTGTGAAGAGATACCATACGGTGGCCAAGAAGAGGGTTCAGAAGTTTATTAGAGAAATGCTCAAGCCTTCTAACATTACAGAGCCAGTGAGATAAAAGACTAAAGGAAGAAGAAGTTTCAAACAAAGGCAGAGATAAATGGAAGAGAAGGGAGGTCGTACGGCGGTGGGAGAAAGAAATTGTTATCAACATTCAACGATAGTTGTTATCAGCCTTCAACGCTTTGGTAAGGATCGACCAAACGGTCCCCATGAGCAGTTTGTAGGTTGGATTACTTTTTGGTATAAAGTTTTAGGAGCAGCCAATTAAGAACGGCCAGCCAAGACATGCCATAAGATGGCCAAAATCTATTGAGGATGAATTGCTAGCTTGCAAGGAAGAGGCTCTGCCATTATCTCTTAATCCGCAAGAAATAACTTAGAAAAATTTTATTAGAAATTAAAACTTGGAAAAGAAAACATTGAAATCCAATTTGAATATGATGGAGGGTGACTCATAAAGGATAGTCCCTGAGATTCACCTCCAGACTAAAGGAATATTAACACCATATGATGATTGATTTGCATGCAGGAAATTAACATTACACAGAAATAAAGATGACAAGGAAATTGGTTTGACAAAAGGGTCTAAGTGGGTCACAAGACTTAATTAAAAGAATAGGTAAGTGAAATTGATTTGATTTAATTCGAAGGTGCATATTATTTTGCCATACCGTGGTTTCCTCCAGGAGTTAGATTGATTGCCGACTGAGACTAATTAAACTCTGTCATAAAGATTGCATGTGCCTCAACAATTTTAATGTGGGATACTACAAGGGGTTAAAAGAATGATGCAGGAAATGATTAAAAGCTCATGGATTAAGCCAGAGGAGAGAAATGTCACAAAATTAGGAGATTTCAAATGGATCTATAGGTGAAGGTTACAGTTAAACCATTTGAGAGAAAGAGGTTGAGGTTGAAGAGATTATTTGCAGATTAAAAGTTTTACCAATCCTTCCAACGAGCAACCATCAAAAGCAAGGAGTTTACAAACGTGACAAGGGTGAATAGAAGATTGATTCCATGCTAGAATAACCATCAACAAGAAATCTAATTCTTCAGAGCAAACAAAGACAAAGAAAATATAGAAATTCACAAGACATACCCATACAACTCACACTCTAGAATCGAATCCTCTTTCAGAATTTCCCCTCCTTTCTTTGCAAAACATTTCTCTGAAACATGCCTCATCCCAAAAACTCCTCTAGAACAAACATAACCATAGACATAAAAACCTTCTCACACCAAAACCTCCCCGAGACCAAAATTAGACAACAACCATTAATTCCAGTAACCCCCAAATCTGTTACACAATCCCCCTCATTAAGAGAAATTTGAAATTTTACTTAACATAGAATTGTTGTATCTCTAACATATATGAAAACTAGCCAATCAATAAATGATTATCCAAAAAAAAAACATTAAATTATCATCCAATACTATTCTTCAAAATATGATATACTAATTACCATATTAACTTATGACATAGATCCTAATACAATCATAACATAATCCATTTAATCTATATTAGAATTTACATAAATAATATTCTAATTTAAGCAAAATACCATAATATTCAACAAGCTATTAAATATTCTTAATACAACATTACCTCATTACGCATTACCCAGATACACATGGGCTAACTACCTAGAACTTGACAGTAAACATTCAGACCACAAGACAACTAACCAACTGAAGGTTGAACTAACCTAGGGAATAAACCTCATGTTATCTCTGTGAACATTATCCATGGTGTAGGGTCTGCTCAAACCTACTAAGTCAGGTGGAGTCAAGGCCCGGTACCTGCAACCTGTGTAAAAATAGTGGGTTGTATATGATCAACTATATATACATATATATCAACACACACTGAGACAGAGAATCACAGTGTAGTAGGGTGCTCAATCTAAGTAGTACTACACCGTCCCTGCTCTGAAACACGACTATAACTATTTCTATTTAAAATTAGATGCATAAACATGATATTATCAAACCATCACTAGACATGTCCATCTCATCATAACTGGAAAAACAGCAATGTTACCATAAACTCATACCGCATGTCATAGTTAAATCAGTTGAACATAATCTATCACAATCAAAATAAGCATAAACCATAGTCTCAATAACTCAAATGTCTTAGAACTGTCTGGATGCAAAGGAAAAGCTAACAACTATCTCAGATCAAACAGAGAGTAATGTAAAACTAACAACTATCACAAGTCAAAAATGAAGGGGCATTACAAGTAGTTTGAATATATGTCTTAATATATGTGCTTTATCTACCACTTGGTGCTACCCAATATAATGATGTCATGTCCCATTTATATTATAGGTGACAAACAACACCTGTCATGTCTCAAACCTTGATGCATTCTAAACTTACTATAATTGGAACTATTTTATGGATAATTCTGTGTGGATTAAATGAATATTATTTTATTTTGAAATGATGAGATATAGTGAATATTATTTTTATTTTAAAATGATGAGATATATAATGCTTCGGCTATTGATTTGGACACTAACCTATTAATAGAAAATCTGAGTTTTATGATTGGCAAGATGTCGAAGACAAGGGTGTGGTTAAGGTAGAGGTGGTTAGCTATCACACAGGGTTGGGATGGAGTGGACTCTATCTTGCACACACCGACACTTAGATGGCATATAGTTGCATTGTCATTACATAAATAAATTATGTTGATAAATTGCTTTCTTAATTTTAGTAGAAAAGAAAATTATTTTTTATGTTTTATTGTTACCATTTAATTAATTGTTAGTTAAATATTAAAATGCTCTTAATGGAATAAAAGTAGTTTTAAATTAATTATATATTAGTTTTTATTTGAAATTATATGAGAAGGAAAGAATTATATATATTATTATTTATTATTTTTAGAGATAATTGTGTGGCAAATTAATTAATAAAATTATGTTTACTTAATAAATTTATGCATTTCAAAAATAGAATATGTATCTTTATTTGATAATAATATATATAATTCATAGAAAAAGAAAGACAAAAATTTAAATAATAAATAGAGGAGAAATAAAATAAAAGAGAGAAACAAGAAAACTTAGAAAAAGACACTAAAATTAGAAGAAAAACATAACAAAAAGCAAAAAATAAAAGCTTGAAAAGATAGAAAGAAGAGAGGAAAAGAATTCATTAAAAAGGGAAAAATCTTTTCATTCTCATATGCAATATTCATTCTCAAGAGACTAGAACAAAAAAAGAGAAAATTGGAGATTTACCAAAGGAAGCAAAGAGGAACGGGTGGAAGCCAAGGAGAACAAGAAAGGATTAAAGTCACTGAAAAGTGTATTACATAGGTTTTTATCCAGTCTGTAATATTTTAGAAGTATGGAATAGTTTTATTAGCCATTGTTGTGTGACTGGAATGATTTCCCTGTATCTGAATTGTGATTATTCTCCTACTATATATAGTTGATGATTTATTGTTACTATATTATTTTTGTTATTATTATTATTTTATATGTATTCATATTATCACTGTATTAATATTATACTAAATTCCATTATGGGTATGATCATTTTGGTGATATTATAGATATACATTTTGCTCTTTTAATATATATATAGAGCTATGATCATTTTAGTGATATTATAGATATACGTGTGTGTGTGTGTCAGGGATTGGATGTAGCAGATATCAATTAAATGCAAATAAAGATTAAAATAGAGGAATAAAAATACACAGAAATAATAGCAAAGAGATAAGTTTTAACGTGGTTCACCCAAACTCGGGCTACATCCACCAACAAAAAGTCTAATATTATTATCCAGTAAATCAAACCAATTACAACCAGCAATCCTTGCAACTCAATATCACTACAAAATGCTACAATACAATGTTAACCAATAAACCCTAACCCTTAGCCGCTTTTATCAAGCCTTATGTCAGTTACAAAAATAGGGTTTATTTATGTCAGCCAATAGAAAAATAACTCCTGACGCCTTTATAAAATAATAAAAAGTCATTCAAGGTTTCGGGGGCACTGCCCCTCGACCCCACCCTGTATCGCGCCATGGGCGCTGCCCCCAAACCCCCGTAAGGGGTGCTGCCCCTTGACCCCATTAAATAATTTGGGGGAAACTATGCTGATACAAGTGGGGTAAATTTACATCCGAGTTTGATTAGGCTCCATATAACAACAACAACAATATATATATATATATATATATATATATATATATATATATATATATATATATATATATATATATATATATATATATATATATATATATATATATATATATATATATATATATATATCATAAGCTAGCAATTCTAATCTTGTTATTGTCCTATATCTGATATATGTAATTTTATTACTAGATTTTAATACTGTAAATTTAATATATACTGTTACTATTTTAGACTGTATATACATATCATAGTTTATACTATTAATTATATATATTTATACTGTAGTGTATACACTATTATTACTAAGAATGCATATATATTAAATGATATACTGCTAATGTTTTAAGAGATATTATGTTGTTATAAAAATTGTTGGCAAATATATGTATCGCTGATCCATAGTATGGCGGTTGTGGGAGGGAAACGGGCAAGTGGGAAGGGCTGCTACCCACCCACAATAGTGTCCATTATGGAGGCCGTAGCCTCATAGAGGCTACGATGCTCCATAGTGGAGGTTGTCACCCGCTTTGAATTTGCTTTGTGAACTCATTAATGTTTTATAAAATGTCCACTAAACTTTTAACTTGCTGGATATAATTCAATATTAATGTTGTTCAATGCGATTCTTTTTGGCAGCTTCATTGTATGTAATCAGTTTCGTATATATATATGTGTGTGTGTGTGTGTGTGTGTGTGTGTGTGTGTGTGTCATATATATATATATGAGTAACTGCAAAAAGATGGGGGGCCAAAAAGTGGCCAAATTAATTTTTAAAAAAATGAAGTCATAACGCGAGCGCGTTATAACACACTCGTGTTATGACTATCTATAAATTAAAAAAAGGGGTTTCTAATCTCATTTCATTTCTTCTTCTCCTCTATGCCTGCGGCCTGTAGACCCTAGAAAGTGCGCTCAAGTTATACAAAACTCCATTCAACATAAAAATCTTATAAATTCATTGCCAAAATGCCGCCATGATGTCGAGCACGCCAAACGAGTGAGTTATATTTTTTTATTTGAATTTGTTTCTAAATAGGTAGGTTTTAGTTGATTTTTTATTGTTATTTCATTAATTGTCAAGAAATGTTAATGCACCTCCTCCTCCTCCTCCTCCTCAAAATCCACAAAATCCTGAGGAGGAAATACCTGCGGAACAACAACCTCCTCCATCCATTCCTCGACATGCCCCTGGAACACAAGAAAATATAATGGGGCAAATTGAAAACAACAAAAGGGAAATTGAAGATATAATTGCAAGGTTGAAAGATCCTTCCACTTCAACCTTGCATAGGTCCATGCTTGCCGAATCTTTTGAGTCTATGTTATCAAATGTAGATTCAATTAGCAAGCAAATAACTAGTTGGACGGATAAGGAGAGAGAGTTTAGAGATTACTATGCAGACAAGTTGTCATACCAAGATGTGAAAAAATTACAAACTACAAAATTAGACTTGTGTTCAATTTTCACAAACCCACAAACAAATCAACCTCCACCCATTACATGCAAGAGGTTCCCTATCCATTGGTACAACAACCGAGTGATAAGGGACAATTTTGGGCAGAGGTGGTGGATGGTTTTTGACCATCCTCCATGTAATAATAATGAGGTCCTGCAATACTTTTTGAGGAAACTCTACTGCGAGTTTGTCCTCAATAAAGTGCCAAACTATTTTGATATGTGGGACTTCCAGGGTAGAGGTGGAGGGTCAGCACAAGATAGACCAAGGGCACGTCTTGACCCACAGCGGGTAGTGAGACAAGTAATCAGCAGACCAGCCCATGAGCATGTTTCTATCCCTTCCATTGTGAAGGAGAGTGTTGAGGTCGATACACTTCAGTCGATTAGTGCCTTGACCCAGAGCATCATAGACCATGTCGGTCTTGCAACATAGAGTGGGTTGGGAGATAGTGCGAGGAGTAGGGTCCCACCCCATACTTGTTAGGCTTGCGGGTCAGCCTATGGTTATGACCCCATGGACAGTCAGGACGCAGGTGCACAGGCTACACTACAGCTGAGCAGATGGTGATGACAGATACCCTCCTAAGTGAGACTTTCGGCCTTGATACTCAGGTAAATATTAGCAAGTTTATTGAATTTAATTTATTAAATTTCATTTTTGAAATACAAGATTAACTAATTTAAATTGATGATTTTAATGAAATTTCAGGGTCATAGCGTCGATGCAGTTTTCAGTGGTTCTCCACCTGCATTTTTCACTAGATCATCTACTGTCGAGGTATGTAACTAGTAAACAATTATAAATATTACATGTGAATAGCATCGTTATATGAATGGTATTCTAATATCTAATTTTGGATGTTGAATAGGTTAATACTGTAGATTTCACGGCAACACCTGCCAGCGGTGGTGGACTTCAAAGCTTTACGGAGGTAATAAAGTAAATAGTTTAATGAATGAATTGTACTTACTAAATTTTTGTATGTGATTTGTGTGCTTTATTGTGTGTACTTCCATGTTTAGATGAATGTGTGTGTATGTTAGGAGCCATGATTTGCATCACTATTATAGTTTTCATAATTGAATAATGTTGTTTTATTTCCAGATGATGTAGGCTGCGGAGACACCTCCCCATGTTCATAGGGCAATGGAGCAGGGTGTGGCCTCTGCGATTCATAGCTCCATGGCATTGACAGGGGTATGAGGCAGATTAGTAAATTTCAATTTACATTCATTGTTATAGTTGTCTATTTTTGAAAAATCAAAAGATTATTGATTTGAAGTTTAATTTCTATCTGGATGGTTTCTATAGGACATGACATCACCAGGGCCTATTCCTGCTATTGAGGCAAGTGAGGAGACATATTATATGTTAATGGTAAGTGATTATTTTGTTAAATGTTTCATTTTTTATAACATGTAATTTCTATATATTAATGTCTATACATTTTATTGTAACAGGTAAAGATGTAGGAAGACCTAAATAGGAGGAGTAGCTCTTAGGTTCGTAGTAGACCACCCACATACGCGTCTCCATCCCCTAGAAGATCAAAGGCTGCTTGTGATTTATTCTCTTCACTAGCCAGAGGGGAATGACTTTTTATTGTGTTCCTTTGTTGTATGCCTATATGGCATTTGTGGACATATATTTTGTATTGTACATAGTTGACATTGTATGCCTATATGGCATTTTTGTAAGCCTATATGACTATTTTGTATATATGTTATACTTATATCGACAGATATTGATGTATGCCTATATGGATATTTGGTTAATACAAATCTTTTTTATTGATGGCGTCCATACTTGCATTATAAATCCACGTTTGAATGGATATTTGTAGATGGCTACTTCAAATATTTAAAGTCAGATTGTATTACATAGGATGTTTGTTGATCCAACAAGCTAGCTATTGTTATTCGAGTATCACCTAAACCTCATTTTGGAACTAAAAGATAAAAGTTGTATTTAAAAAAAAATGAATCATCATGTTGAACAGAAAATATTAATATTCTTTATGAGTAGCATAGGATGTCAACTATATGCAATAAAAAAAAATGAATCATCATGTTATTCTTTATGTTTGAGATCCTGAAAATGACTAAGTCTGGTAGCCTGATATCCTGAAACACTAGGATGAATATCCAAGTCATTAGGATGATTGTGCCTTGAGAAAAAGTCATTAAGATGAGTGCCTAAAGGAGACTTTCTTAAACATTCAAACATTGAGCAACAAGCATGAAGGGTTAAGGCTCAATTTGTAACTCATAAAGCCTCAAAAGGGTGCCCAACTTAGAGAGACCATTCATTTAGGACAAGGTGCCCATTGACACCTATTCCACCATAAAAGTGCACCTAAGGTGGAAGGAGAACAAGCCTCTGGTAAGTGAAGCGCACCTATTGTCTAAACCACTTCATTATGGCACCCTAGCATGAGGAGGAGTATATAAGTCAATAGGAAATGGTGCCTATAATGCAAATGAAGGACTAAGTGGCATTTTCAATAAGCATCAATTCACCTTGAGCTTTCAATAAATACATCAAATTGAGCCCCATAAGCCTAGGCACCCTTTGCCTGCAAAAGAACCTTGTATTGATGTCAAGAGTTGGTCATATCAGTGTATCAGTAGACCTTGGTTAGGCTTCGTCGATAGTGGTCTGTCTTGCCGACGAGTGTGGTTCAAAGTCGAAGACATCGATGTATCGGAAGATAATCCCATCTACTCATCGGAAGAGCAGTTGAGAGATTCACCGATGAAGGGGGTCATAGTGACAGTCAAAATCCATCGGTGTATCGGCCCAACGAGATTAGAGTTCACTGATGTTTGGAGTCTCACCGACAGGTGTGGTCTGAAGGTTGTCATTCATGAGATTGGTGTGTCGGTAGAAGAGTTTTTGAGTGTGCCCATGGTATTAAGTCCTACCGATAGGTGAGGGACTTAGAGTCTCATATCGGAGTGACAAAGACATCGGTATGAAAGGATATAAAGTCATCGATAGTGGTTTGTCTAACCGATAAGAGTCAATGATGGAATGTTTGTCAGAAGTGAAATCAAATGGAGTCATGGTGGCATCGGCCTATCGGCCAATGAAATTTTAAGCTCGTTGATGGTATGTTGTCTCGCCAATAGTGAGTTCGAAGGTTCAAAAGTTGATAATTCTATGCTTCCATTATTTTTAGACAAGTCAACAATAGAGTGAAATACAGAGTATCTAACCCTCTCTTGAGCAATCTACCTCCTAGGCACTCAACATTGAGGAAAAACTTCATAAAAATGCCTATCTCTTTCTTGGCAAGTTTTATTATTTTGATGGTTCTAACTCATATCTAGAGAACTTCTCACCAAGGTGCCAAAATAAGTTTAACCCAACTAAAGCAATAAAATGTGCCCAAGATGATTTCAATCAATTGGACTAGGCACCAATTTAGTGTTATTTTGACTCATTCACCCTCAAGGCACTAAAGTATCATTCCTTCAATCAATCTAGTTTCCATGTTCCCATGTGTGATGTTCCAAGTAGGAGATAGCGCCTAGGGTCTTGATCTTATTTTTGAAATTCTAATGATTCCAAACACTTACCAATAGTCTCAAAAGATCCTATTATCCCTTAAGTGCTCAATCCTCTTCGAGGTGCTCAAACTCATTCATCCTTTACTACTTCCCACTTCAAACACTCTAGGGCGCTCATAATTACTCCCATCACCAATCTTCCTCCTTAAAGCGCATTTGAGGTCTTCTTCTTTATGCTAGGGCACTAATATGAAAGTAACAACTCAAGGTGCTATATGAAAGCTTGATCTTGGAAAGGCACCTAAACTCATAATGTGAGTTATTTTATCAAATTTTCAATTTTAAGGTCTTTTGGCAACTCCTCTACCAAGGTGCCATTTGATGAGGTGTTTGAAGCTTGATTTTCCCCTTAAGTGCATAAACTTGATGTTCTTGACCCTACAATGTGCCTTGAGTCCCTAAGCTCTTACACTTATCATCTCTTATGCTACTTAGTTTCATCGCTCTCATAATGGCATTTTGAGGAGTATTACTCTTCGAACTCAATCTCTGGAACTAAGGCGCTCAAGGGTGAGTAAACGTCCATTCTTCCAAGGCACTCATCAAGGTATTAAACAACACACAAAGGTGCCAAGATTACTCCACTCAACCTCAAAGCACTAGATCATATCTAAATTTACATAAGGGTGCCAAATCAAATTGTCACTCAAGGGCAAGTGCACTCAAAAGGTCATCTATCTTCAAACCCAACTTCCATTCCTCTAGGTGCTTCCTTGGGTAATTTTGGATGCTCCCTTCATGCTTTCCATTCAAGTGGCTTTAACTCATTATAGAGACTTCCTCATCTAGGCACAAATCATGATAGTTTCAAACACTTAGCTTTCAAGGCGCCAGAAGATGATTGTAGAGGAGTGAAATTGTGCCTTAGTTCAAATAAGCATTTACTTCATCATTGATGGATTTAAGTCATTGTATATGCTCATGAAGACTTACCTCACTCAATACTCCCCAAACTTATGGATCTAAACATGCTTTTTCTCAGGCGCTAAACTGGAGTTATCTAGATGCACAAGTGCGCCTCCCTCAATGAAGTTCATTTTCTTAACTTAGTTCATCCTAGTGACTCAAGGGGTTGTTATATTCTTTAGGTGCAATCTTTCATAGACTAAAACATTCACTCCATGTTAAGGCACTCAAAGGAGGCTCTGGAGATGGAAAATGGTGCCTTAACTCACTTGTGTAAATTTTGGACTTTTAGGCAATTACAAGATGTCTTAGAGGGCTCAATTCTTCAAGGCGCCCATTTTGTTCACCACTTGTAGCATCACTTGTTCAAGGCACATGTTTGGGATTCTCTGGAAGATGAAATGCTCCTTGACTCCCTAGGCAATTAGACTCCAACTCTAGGCACAAGATAATGATGATTTGAGCTAAAATAAGCATCTAAAAATCTAAGGTATTATTTGAGGCTTCCACTCCAAACTATACCTAGGCGCTCACCTAGGGTGAAATGATTATCAAAGTGCGCCTTAATCATTCCTTCCTCTATGTGCCCACTATCAGGATCAGGTCATCAAGGAGCTCTAAAAATTAAACACCACTGACCTCATCATGCAATAACCCCAAGACATCATCTAAGCTTAGTCAAACACACTGGAGTTGAAAAAAAGCATGGGGTCCTCATTTCCAATTGGGTGATGTGTGATTTGGTCACAACAGGCACCTAGAGTGAATATGCTTTCATCCTGACTTAATACACTGCCTCCTTCTGACGATTTTTGGGGCAGTAGAAAACCTTTCACCATAGGAAAATGTCTCAGAGATATAAAAAACTAAGAGAGATTATTGTAGAGGCACTCTACATGATCATGTTGCCTCAGATGGAATGTTTCTAAGTGACATGGTTTTCAAGTAACATCTCGTCAAAGATTGCTACCTTTTTACACTTTGGACTCTTGAGGGATATCGTCGGTACAATGTAGCTCAGACAGTTTCGACATGTTTGGGTGAAAAATAGGACCATGCCTAGTGTAAATGTACCCATTTAGACACATTGGAATAGTCATTTTGGTCGCATTAGGAGTAGGACAAAAGTTACACCCCTTTGCAACTTTACACTGCCTCCTTCTGATGATTTTTGGGGCAACAGAAAACCTTTCACCACGGGCAAATGCCTCAGAGATATAAAAAAATGAGAGAGGTTATTGTAGAGGCACTCTACGTGATCATGTTACCTTAGATAGAATGTTTCTAAGAGACCTAGTTTTTGAGTAACATCTCATCAAAGATTGCTACCTTTTTGCACTTTGGACTCTTTAGGGATATCGTGGGTACAATGTAGCTCGGACTGTTTCGACATGTTTGGGTGAAAAAAAGGACCATGCCTAGCGTAAATGTACCCATCAGGATGTGTTGGAATAGTCAGTTTGGTCACATCAAGAGTAGGACAAAAGTTACACCCCTTTGCAACTTTACACTGCCTCCTAACGATTTTTGGGGCAGCAGAAAACCTTTCACCACGGGCCAAATGCCTCAGATATATAAAAAACTAAGAGAGGTTATTGTAGAGGCACTTTACATGATCACGTTGCCTTGGATAGAATGTTTCTAAGTGACATGGTTTTCAAGTAACATCTCGTCAAAGATTGCTACCTTTTTGCACTTTAGACTCTTCAGGGATATCATCGGTACAATGTAGCTCAGACTGTTTTGACATGTTTGGGTGAAAAATAGGACCATGCCTAGTGTAAATGTACCCATTTAGATGCATTGGAATAGTTAGTTTGGTCACATCAGGAGTAGGACGAAAGTTACACCCCTTTGCAACTTTACACTGCGTCCTTTTGACGATTTTTGGGGCAGCAAAAAACCTTTCACCATGGGCAAATGCCTCAAAGATATAAAAAACTGAGAGAGGTTATTGTAGAGGCACTCTATATGATCATGTTGCCTTAGATAGAATGTTTCTAAGTGACAATTTTTGAGTAAAATCTCGTCAAAGATTGCTACCTTTTTGCACTTTGGACTCTTTAGGGATATCGTGGGTACAATGTAGCTTGGACTGTTTCGACATGTTTGGGTGAAAAAAAGGACCATACCTAGAATAAATGTACCCATCCAGATGTGTTGGAATAGTCACTTTGGTCGCATCAGGAGCAGGACAAAAGCTACACCCCTTTGCAACTTTACACTGCCTCCTTTTGACGATTTTTGGGGCAGCAGAAAACCTTTCACCACAGGCAAATGCCTTAGAGATATAAAAAATTAAGAGAGGCTATTGTAGAGGCACTTTACATGATTGCATTTCCTCAAATGGAATGTTTCTAAGTGACATAGTTTTTGAGTAACATCTCGTCAAAGATTGCTGCCTTTTTGCAATTTGGACTCTTCAAGGATATCGTCGGTACAATGTAGCTCGAACTGTTTCGACATGTTTGGGTGAAAAACAGGACCATGCCTAGTGTAAATGTATCCATCCAGACATGTTGGAACAGTCAGTTTGGTCACATCACGAGCAGGACACCAAAAATGCAAAAGTTGCTTTGTGCAACTTGACAACATTGACACTTTTTTGCAACATGACTCAAAGACTCAAACTGACCCAAAATGACTCAAAGTGACTTAAAATCACCTTAATTTTGGTGCCCAATGTACATTATAGAGGTCAAGGTGCTCCTTATCATTCAAACATCTTAGATGAGCGCATAGGAAAGGAAAAAACTCTAAGTTTCATCATCATGAGCGCCTAATATCAAGAGACTTTAATGGCTCAAACCTTAGCATGGAGTCCTAAGGTACATTTCATGTCTCCTTTCATCCATTTTGGCTCCCTTATGTAGACTTTTCAACTTGATTTGGTGCCCTGTATGTGAAGGAAGATCTAAAGGCATGAAAGTAGATGTCATATTGCAAGAGTTTGGATCATCAAAATTTAAAGAAATAAGTCTATTAAGCTTGGGCACCCTTGGTCTTCTTTTTATTCATTATGAGCGCCTTGGGAGAATGGTATATAGGTCATCATCATCATTGGGCACCCTGGATCCAAAGTGTTGGAGAGATCATCAAATGGTGTCTAGAGGAAGTAGGGTGAGTTATGAGTTTGGTTGCATCAGGAGCAGGACACCAAAATTGCATAACATGATGATGTAAAAATGTGTACATATGTGTAGAAATGCAGGAGGAAATAAAAAAAAGACAAACCTTACAAATTAATGTGCATACTTACAACTCAATGTAACATGACTTTACAAAATCAATGTGAATACTTACAAATTAATCCAATGAACCATCTGGGTTTGCTCTACTCTTTATTGTGTCAAGTATTGCATCATGGTCAGACTCACGCACCTTCCACAATATTTTGTTCAAAGGTCTACCCTGATACTTTATCAAATAAAGATTGGATGCCACAACAAGGTTCGAATAATGAAGAATCTTCCGATGCATGTCAAAGTCCCGAAATAGCCAAATATTAACACTCTTATGTGGGTACCTTCTAAGCCATGTTCCAGTAATAACCACTGAGCCTATAGGGTATTTGATGTTTTCTCCATCTGTAACAGGGGCCTCCAATTTCTTTTTGGGTTCAACACAACGACATAAGTAATAATCTATTCCCTCTTCATTATCTTCATCTGCAATAACTGCATATATGTGACCTACATTGATATGTGTAGCAAATTAGATGAAATTAGTCAACATTACAAAAACACTACAAAGTAAGATGACATTACCTAGTTGAACTAGATGAAATTAAATGCATATACATGCCCTATATTACCTGGTTGAACTAAATCTGATATGTGGTCAAAGTCAACTGACGATTCCACCTGTGTTAGTTCCAATGCCGTCAGGGGTTGATATGTGTCAAGTGGGCTAAGATAACTCAACTGCCATTCATCAACCTACTCCTTTGACTCACACTCATCCCAGACTTGAATTGTATAGGAAGAACAAAAGCATGACATCTTTCATGTATGGATACTCCATGAACCTGCAATTGAGCTTCTGAAAGAGTGCATCTCATTTGATCCTATCAGTGTACAACAATCCTCATATGGTGCAATGTTAGTATCATCTATCAACCAAAAAAATCTACGAACTGAAGACTTACCTTCATTACCTAGACCCATGGAAGCATTACACCACTCAATTGATTTTGCATTTGTCAACTTTGCATTGTCTTTATACTTTAACTCTTCTCGTGCTATGGCTCTTTTGATACATGCTCCCCCTTTCCATGCCCGGCCTCACAAAACTTTCACATATGTTGAATACTTATAAAATTATGCCTCCTACTCAGCCAATAGAAATTCTGTGAGTTCTTGAATTGTGACGCACAGTTATCCGACCATATGATATGTTGACTGAACGATATGCCCCTTCTAGCCAAATCATTGTAGAAAACCTGAAAGCAACCTTGCATGAACTCTGTAGAATGCGTGCAATCATCACTAATATAGAAATTATACTCCCTTATGATCTTTCTGTCATCCTCTGTATTATCATTCGCATGAATGAATGCGATATGCACAAATATAAAAACCTGTGTGGAGTTGTAATATTGTGATTGCACCTCACGTTGTGGCTATAGACTATAGTTCTCTACAAAGTTGACGACTGAAACAATGCTACCAACTAGAAATGTGTCCTTGCATAACTTTAATTGCAAGTCCAACCATCGAGCTCTATGGGCATGTCTTGCATACTCATGCACTATGCTGTCATGAAATATAGGCATAAACTGATACACTAGAATCTTTTCAATAACTAATTCACACCTCTTTGCTTCTTTACCATCTTTTGTATTGTATGCCACTATTTTATACTTGCCAAACTCTACTAGTTCATTTCCAACCGCATGTGTTATTTCTATATGTTCACATATTGGCAAATGTTGCGAGCCACTGCAACGATGACATGTGCCATCCAAGCATAATTTCTTGTAGAATATTTGACTTTCCTCTCTTTCACATAAAATTCTTGATATGAAGTCTCTTGAAGATGTTGGTGGGGTACATATGGCACAACCCTGCAAATCATTGTTAGTATGCATATCTAAACATATAGACCTATAAGCATCAAAATGGTTAGAAAATTCAACATGTAATCTACAACAACAAGTAGTGTGTGTGTGATTTATTTTAACATAGAAAGGTTTTAGCAATTCAAAATATCTTTGACAAATTTTAATTTGAGGATACTTCTCTAGAAATTTACCATAAAACTGTGTTTGAGTCTCATCCAAAAAATGCTTTGGATGTGGCTCGCGATTCTGACTACTGATTCTCTTTCTTAGCACATCCCTTTGATTTGGAGATATCCTTGTGTAATTCTTCCAAAAGTCTTCAATTAGTGATCTCAATTCTTCAACAATTGGTTTATCTTTTCGTGGTAGTCTCCTCGAGAACACCCATAATTCATCGGCATTAGTGTCCTCAATTCTTTGGCATCTTCCAACGACTCTTGATAAAGTTTTCCTATTAATTCTCAATTCTTGACTTGTCTTTCTGATGAGATGAGCTTTCCTCATTTGACTACTTACTATAGTTGATGTAATCACATGCTGTGTTGCATTACTATATTTTGTGCATGAGGTGTTACCCACACTCTCATACACACTCATTAGATTCTTGACAATAGATTTTTCACTTGAAGCCTCTAATGTTCTCGACCCAAGAATCTTCATGATAGACCTATACTTTATACTTCGCATCATTTCAATGAATAGTTGACATCTTGCAGTCTCATTTAACTTTTCAAAGAATAATCTCCAAATCTTATTAGCATATCTTCTACAAGTGCATTTTGGAATCTTAACTTCCATTGGCTACAAAATATTCTCATCAATATAAATCAAATACTTTGGCTTTCTATGCAAAATTCTAGGTGGTGTCAAGTTAGGTAAATTCATCTCAACATTAGGAATTTCATTAATATTTAAATGAGATGGGTTAGATGGCATACCTTCGATCGAAGATGGAATAGATGACATAACTTGAGGTTGAGGTGGGAATGATGGTGTACCTCCTTCATCACATGTGAGTGATGATGTACTCTCAACTTGAGATGTGGTAGATGGTGTCCCTACATGTTGACTTGCGGTAGAGGACGTGTCTCCAACTATGGTATTCAAATCTCTCGTACCACGAAGTTTTTGCATTCATTCTCTTTGTGCTGCCAATACCATATCTCTTTGTGATGGTTGTGGTTCCTCTTCAATTGGTATGTCTTCATTTATCGTGTCCAATTTCCTCTTCTAATGAAGTTCCCTCATAGCCACTGCTTTATTTGCATTCTTAGCTTCTATCTCTTCCTGTGTTGGTTTAATTCTTGATCGTTTCCTCGGCATGACAGAGAATTTGTCTGTAGCATGATAAAGAGACCAATATTAGTTCCTAAGAAATGAATACAAGATAATAGTGTGATTGTATTTTTTTATGTTGTAAGGATTTATTCTTGTATAGTTTGACATCATGGTATGTTAAGGTTTGTTTATTACACATAATTATTAAAGAGCACAAGTGTAGAAAATATACATGGCATCATGTGAGATTGTAGGCTGCTTTCTTGATTGGGAATGTATCTATTTTAAACATGTATGATAAAGCATGATAAAGTAATTCAATCTGAAATAAGGAAAATGTAAAGAACATGCATGTAAAGACTTGACATACCTAAAAAATGAAGATTTGAATGGAGAGAGTACCCAATTATGTAGTGTTTTTATCTTCTTGCATCAAAATCCTCAACAATTTGAGTTTTTCACCACTTGCTTCCTTTTCAATGTTAAATTGAATAACACTCAAATATCATTACTAACAACAATACTATTAACCAATCTATAATGTTAAATTCCTAAAATTGAATCACAATTAACATTGCAACACTAAAAAAATTCAAACTTGAATAGATATATATCAAACTTGGTGTGAAAACTATGTTATTTCCTCCTTCTCAAGTTTGCAAAGTAGAAAAGGTGGTGGAAAGATCATGCAAAGGTGGTACAATGTGTCAAATGTGCATGTGAACTTCCCAACAGCATGAAAGCACTTCTTTTTTGTCGGAGCACACGTAGAATCAGTAAGAAAATAGAGCATGTGGGCTTGGATAATGGGGGTAACCACTTTTTTACCGTTTCAATAGCAAGACAAAACGTGAGCGCATTATAACGCACTCGCGTTTTGTCCTGCTATAGATTGATCACATCCTTTGCATTGATCACATCTCTTTCCTGCAAGAGCTTGCCAGATGCTCCGCCATATGATAGGCATAACAATGAAAGGGTAAGCCCTCATAATCAAGTTCTTGATAGAAAATGCCCTCAACCCTCAACCCTCAATGTCAAACCCTAATCCCTCAACCCTTAACTCTAATCCCTCGACCCTCAACCCTATCTCTAAACTGTAAACCCTCAACCCTCAATGTCAAATCCTAATCCCTCAACCCTTCCCTCTAATCCCTCAACCCTAAACCCTATCCCTAAACCCTCAACACTATACCTTAAACCCTAATCCCTCAACCCTAACCCTAAACCTTGTCCCTAAACCCTAATCCCTCAACCCTCAACCCTAATCTGTCATCCATCATCCCTCAACTCTAATCCCTCATCCCTAAACCCTAAATGCCATCCCTATTCCTAGACCCTCAACAAGCTTGATACTATACCTTAAACCCTAATCCCTCTACCCTCGACACTCTTATTTAACCCTAATCCCTTGACCATTAACCCTATCCCTCATCCTCAACCCTCAACCCTCAACTCTCAACATTAAACCCTAATTCATCAACCCTAAACCCTAATCCCTCAAACCTAAACCCTATCCCTAAACCATCAACCCTCAACACTATACCTTAAACCCTAATCACTATCCCTCAACCCTTAACCCTTAAAACTTAAACCCTATCCCTACACCCTCAACACTTGACACTATATCTTAAGCCTTAAACCCTCATCCCTAAAGCCTCAACCCTCAATCCTTAAACCCTCAACCCTAAACCTTATCCCTAATCCCTCTACCCTCAACACTCTAACCCTAACCTTGACATTAAATGCTAATCTATCAACCCTAAACCCTAATCCTAAACCCTCAACCCTCAACACTATACCTTAAACCCTAATCCTTCAACCCTCAACCCTAAACCTTAACCCAAAACCCTAATCCCTCAACCCTCAACCCTAATCCAGCATCCCTCAACTCTAATCCCTCATCCCTAAACCCTAAATGCTATCCCTATTCCTAAACCCTCAATATACTCGATACTATACCTTAAACCCTAATCCCTTATCCCTAAACCCTCCAACCCTATCCCTAATCCTTACACCCTCCACACTCTACTTTAACCCTAATCCCTCAAACCTCAACCCTATCCCTAAACCCTTGACCCTCGAACATCAACTCTCAACCCTCGACGTCAAACCCTCAACACTATACCTTAAACCCTAATCCCTCAACCCTAAGCCTAAACCTTATCCCTAAACCCTAATCCCTCAACCCTCAACCCTAATCTGTCATCCTTCAACTCTAATCCCTCATCCCTAAACCCTAAACGCTATCCCTATTCCTAGACCCTCAATAAGCTCAATACTATAACTTAAACCCTAATCCCTCTACCCTCGACACTCTTATTTAACCCTAATCCCTTGACCATTAATCGTATCCCTTAACCTCAACCCTCAACCCTCAACTCTCAACATTAAACCCTAATTCATCAACCCTAAACCATAATCCCTCAAACCTAAACCCTATCCCTAAACCATCAACCCTCAACACTATACCTTAAACCCTAATCCCTATCCCTCAACCCTTAACCCTTAAAACTTAAACCCTATCCCTACACCCTCAACACTTGACACTATATCTTAAGCCTTAAACCCTCATCCCTAAAGCCTCAACCCTCAATCCTTAAACCTTCAACCCTAAACCCTATCCCTAATCCCTCTACCCTCAACACTCTAACCCTAACCTCAACATTAAATGCTAATCCATCAACCCTAAACCCTAATCCTAAACCCTCAACCCTCAACACTATACCTTAAACCCTAATCCCTCAACCCTCAACCCTAAACCTTATCCCTAAACCATAATCCCTTAACCCTCAATGCTAATCCAGCATCCCTCAACTCTAATCCCTCATCCCTAAACCCTAAATGCTATCCCTATTCATAAACCCTCAACAGACTCGATACTATACCTTAAACCCTAATCCCTTATCCCTAAACCCTCCAACCCTATCCCTAATCCTTACACCCTCCACACTCTACTTTAACCCTAATCCCTCGAACCTCAACCCTATCCCTAAACCCTTGACCCTCAAACCTCAACCCTCAACCCTCGACGTCAAACCTGAATCCCTCAACCCTTTACTCTGATCCCTCAACTCTATCCCTAAACCCTAAAGCCTAAACCCTCAACCCTCAACATCAAATCCTAATCCCTCAACCCTTCACTCTAATCCCTCAACCCTAAACCCTATCCCTAAAACCTCAACGCTATACCTTAAACCCTAATCCCTCAACCCTAACCCTAAACCTTGTCCCTAAACCCTAATCCCTCAACCCTCAACCCTAATCCATCATCCCTCAACTCTAATCCCTCATCCCTAAACCCTAAATGCTATCTATATTCCTACACCCTCAACAGACTCGATACTATACCTTAAACCCTAATCCCTTATCCCTAATCCTTATACCCTCCACACTCTACTTTAACCCTAATCATTCGACCCTCAACCCTATCCCTAAACCCTTGACCCTCGAACCTCAACCCTCAACCCTTAACCCTCAACATCAAACCGTAATCCCTCAACCCTATCCCTAAACCGTAAACCCTGAACCCTCAACCCTCAACATCAAATCCTAATCCCTCAACCCTTCACTCTAATCTCTCAACCCTAAACCCTATCTCTAAACCCTCAACACTATACCTTAAACCCTAATCCCTCAACCCTAACCCTAAACCTTGTCCCTAAACCCTAATCCCTCAACCCCTAACCCTAATCCGTCATCTGTCATCCCTCAACTCTAATCCCTCATCCCTAAACCCTAAATGCTATCCCTAATCCTAAACCCTCAAAAGGTTCGATACTATACCTTAAACCCTAATCCCTCTACCCTCAACACTCTTATTTAACCCTAATCCCATCACCATTAACCCTATCCCTCAACCTCAACCCTCAACTGTCAACCCTCAATCCTCAACTCTCAACATTAAACCCTAATTCATCAACCCTAAACCCTAATCCCTCAAACCTAAACCTATCCCTAAACCATCAACCCTCAACACTAAACCTTAAACCCTAATCCCTATCCCTCAACCCTTAACCCTTAAAACTTAAACCCTATACCTACACCCTCAACACTTGACACTATATCTTAAGCCTTAAACCCTTATCCCTAAAGCCTCAACCCTCAATCCTTAAACCTTCAACCCTAAACCCTATCCCTAATCCCTCTACCCTCAACACTCTAACCCTAACCTCAACATTAAATGCTAATCTGTCAGCCCTAAACCCTCAACCCTCAACACTATACCTTAAACCCTAATCCCTCAACCCTCAACCCTAAACCTTATCCCTAAACCCTAATCCCTCAATCCTCAACCCTAATCCATCATCCCTCAACTCTAATCCCTCATCCCTAAACCCTAAATGCTATCCCTATTCCTAAACCCTCAACAGACTCGATACTATACCTTAAACCCTAATCCCTTATCCCTAAACCCTCCAACCCTATCCCTAATCCTTACACCCTCCACACTCTACTTCAACCCTAATCCCTTGAACCTCAACGCTATCCCTAAACCCTTGACCCTTGAACCTCAACCCTCAACCCTCGACGTCAAACCCTAATACCTCAACCCTTAACTCTAATCCCTCAACTGTCAACCCTAACCCTAAACCCTCAACCCTCAACGTCAAATCCTAATCCCTCAACCCTTCACTATGATCCCTCAACCCTAAACCCTATCCCTAAACCCTCAACTCTATACCTTAAACCTTAATCCCTCAGCCCTCAACCCTAAACCTTATCCCTAAACCCTAATCCCTCAACCCTCAACCCTAATCCGTCATCCCTCAACTCTAATCCCTCATCCCTAAACCCTAAATGCTATCCCTATTCCTACACCCTCAACAGACTCGATACTATACCTTAAACCCTAATCCCTTATCCCTAAACCCTCCAACCCTATCCCTAATCCTTATACCCTCCACACTCTACTTTAACCCTAATTCCTCGACTCTCAACCCTATCCATAAACCCTTGACCCTCGAACCTCAACCCTCAACCCTCAACGTCCAACCCTAATCCCTCAACCCTTAACTCTGATCCCTCAACCCTATCCCTAAACCCTAAACCCTAAACCCTCAACGTCAAATCCTAATCCCTCAACCCTTCACTCTTATCCCTCAACCCTAAACCCTATCCCTAAACCCTCAACACTATATCTTGAACCCTAATCCCTCAACACTAACCCTACACCTTGTCCCTAAACCCTCATCCCTCAACCCTCAACCCTAATCCGTCATCCATCATTCCTCAACTCTAATCCCTCATCCCTAAACCCTAAACGCTATCCCTATTCCTAGACCCTCAACAGGCTCGATACTATACCTTAAACCCTAATCCCTCTACCCTCGACACTCTTATTTAGCCCTAATCCCTTGACCATTAACCGTATCCCTCAACCTCAACCCTCAACCCTCAACTCTCAACATAAACCCTAATTCATCAACCCTAAACCCTAATCCCTCAAACCTAAACCCTATCCCTAAACCATCAACCCTCAACACTATACCTTAAACCCTAATCCCTATCCCTCAACCCTTAACCCTTAAAACTTAAACCCTATCCCTACACCCTCAACACTTGACACTATATCTTAAGCCTTAAACCCTCATCCCTAAAGCCTCAACCCTCAATCTTGAAACCTTCAACCCTAAACCCTATCCCTAATCCCTCTACCCTTGACACTCTAACCCTAACCTCAACATTAAATGCTAATCCATCAACCCTAAACCCTAATCCTAAACCCTCAACCCTCAACACTATACCTTAAACCCTAATCCCTCAACCCTCAAGCCTGAACCTTATCCCTAAACCCTCAACCCTCAACCCTAATCCATCATCCCTCAACTCTAATCCCTCATCCCTAAACCCTAAATGCTATCCCTATTCCTAAACCCTCAACAGACTTGATACTATACCTTAAACCCTAATCCCTTATCCCTAAACCCTCCAACCCTATCCCTAATCCTTACACCCTCCACACTCTACTTTAACCCTAATCTCTCGACCCTCAACCCTATCCCGAAACCCTTGACCCTTGAACCTCAACCCTCAACCCTTAACTCTGATCCCTCGACCCTCAACCCTATCCCTAAACCCTAAACCCTAAACCCTCAACCCTAATCTGTCATCCCTCAACTATAATCCCTCATCCCTAAACCCTAAACGCTATCCCTATTCCTAGACCCTCAATAGGCTCGATACTATACCTTAAACGCTAATCCCTTATCCCTCAACCCTCCAACCCTGTCCCTTATCCCTTAACCCTCATGATTAATAGCCTTGAACATAAAAAAATTTAAGGGGAACATAACGCGAGCGCGTTATAACGTGCTCGCATTATGTCAAACATGACAAACAACAGACTTGCGGGAAAGGAAAAATGCAAAGCAAAACATAACGTGAGCTCATTATAACGCACTTGTATTATGTCTTTCTTTGGGAATTGCAAGCCTTGGGCTTGGGATTTGCTTTGGAATTTCCAACCCAAAGGCTTGGAGTGCCTTATGAACAGTCATAGGCGTGTTTTTCCATATTCTTCAAGATGTCACATAATTTCATTCGTGCTAACCCTCAGATTTGTACGTGTTTCAAGGTCAAACAAATCGAACGCTTGGGTAATGTTAGGCTTTCTTTTTGTTATTTGACGATGTGATTTTTTTCACATTTTAACAATGTTAAGCCTTTCATCTTTAATTTCTTTTGTTTGTGTGTCCGTTTTTAGGCAAAAACCACTGTTTGGTCTTTTTTTCATTGTAAATTAGCTATTCATTCAAATTTTTAAAAAATTACATATTTAGAAACTAGACTCCTTTCTACAAATATTAAAAAAATAAAAAAATAATTTTCAATTAGTTTTCAAAATTTATAGGGGTAGCATGGCCAAAATTCTATTTTTTTAGGATGTGTCCACTTTGAAAATTAGTAAAAAATCAAATATTCATCAAAAAATTATCAGAAAAAATCGAGCATAAACTACATGCTATTAGTTAATTTCTCACTAAAGCGATTTTAAAAATACCAAAAAAAAGTTGACCTTTTGAGGGAGCCACAAAACATGCTATGTTATGTTTTTTTGACAGAAACAACACTAATTTCTGTGGCTCCCTCTTTTGAACCCCTTAATCTATGCCATTTTCAAAACAAAATAGTAGTTTAGAAAGTAGACTCGAAGAACTATGAACATTGTTTTGGTTACATCTCCAAATTTTGAGTGTAACTATGCTCAATTTCTCATCCAAGGCCAGTATTTCCTGATTTCAGAAAAAAAGTGGCCACTTAAGACCCCTTTTTGGCCCCCCATCTTCTTGCACTTACCCATATATCTGTGTGTGTGTGTGTGTGTGTGTGTGTGTGTGTGTGTGTGTGTGACACACATATACCAACATGATTAAGTTAACTGTATGGATTTAATGTCTGTAATTTTTCTATATATATATTAGTTTTCATTTAAACTAGTCAAATAAGAAAAAGGCATGTATTATTGTGATTTAATTTGACAAACAAAACAAACATCTATAGAATAAGTAGAAACATGAAATGAAAATAGACCCACATTGATACAATATAATTATTTTTAGTAATCATAATTGTTTATAACTAAATGTTACCATTGAATTGGAAAGATTGATTTCATCAGCATGAAGTAATAGGAAAACTAGTAGATTGATTTTATTTCAAATAACTTATTTTCTATCACAAAACTAGAAAACCACTTATCTTTTGATAGATTATTACATATCACTAAAATTGTAAACTTAGGTTTTGACAAAAAAATGAAAAACTAAATAATGAAACTTTGAGCAAATTTTATTATTGATTAGCAAATGTGTGCAAATTGATTAGCATAGATATTAGACACACTTACCAATGTGGAGGGTCCTGTGGTGATCCAAACGAGAGATTGGATCAAATCCTAGCCCTGTTGATCCAACAAGGGACCAAGATGGATAGTCTGGAGCAAGAAATCCATGCAAGTCAAGTGGGGCAGAACCTAGATGGAAATGGAGGCAATGGAAGTGAAGCAAACAAAGGAAACCCTAAAACTTAAGGAAATCCAAATAAGTAGTAGAGATTAACTGAGGAGTTGGGCAAGGACCTTAAAAAGGTCACCCCGTCGAAATTTGATGGTAAAACAATCCGAGACGGGGTGGAGGCATGGATCATAGAAATGGAGAAGTATTTTTTCCTTCGCAACTTGTCCAATGAGACCAAGGCTATCTAGGGATCGTATCATCTCACCGGTGAGGTAGCCACTTGGTAGGATAATGAGAAGGCTAAGAAGTGGTTGTTTCCTAGTGAGGTAACTTGGGAGCAATTTTTGTAGCTATTTAGGAAAAGATAGCTACCCCAGCTATATTTCAACAAAAAGATGGCTAAATTTCAGAACCTTACCCAAGGGGGAATGATAGTGACACAGTATTGGGAAAGATTTTCCCACATGCTCAAATATGTACAACAACACCAATTAGATGAGAGGTTTCAGATTCATAAATTTATCATGGGGTTAAGGCCTCAAATTGGGGCTGATGCAAACATTCACAACCCTTCCACCATGGATGAAGTATTTGAAAAAGCAATCAAATAGGAGCAAAAGTTACAACAGGTTGCCAACTATAGAAAGTGCAGGGATGCTAAGTATAAAAACAAGAAGTTTCAAGGGAACAATGAGAATAACAATAATCAGAATCAGAATAATCAAGGAAACAATAATAACTGATAGATCAGGAATTTAAAAAGGGGAAATAACTCTCAGGATTGTAATGATGGGAATCAGAACAATAATAAGCAGGCTAATTACAAGAACAGAAGAGATGCATCAGACAAACCCAGAACACCCCATAGAAGTTGTAACACTTTTGGTGGAGAGCATTATGCCAGTGTGTACCCACAGAGAGGAAATAATCAAAAGAATAGGAACTAGCACCATATACATGTGGTGGTTGACAATCACCAAGCAAACTTCTAAGTGAGGTCAATCTAGTGTACCTGTAAGCTTTTCGGTTGCCCTCTTTCTATCTTAATTGACACTGGAGCCACTGAATGTTTCATAGATCCTAATGATATTTCTAAGTTATATGTCAAATCCAGTTATATGGCTAATTCATGGGAAGTTCAATATGGAAATTAGGTAGAGAAAAAGGTAGAGCTTTGTCTAGATTGCAGTGAACTAGAACTTCCTAGCTTTCAAACTCAAGCTAACCTGTATGTGGTACCCCTAGGGTACTATGATGTAATTTTGGGAATTAATTGGCTAACCAAGCATAAGTCCATAGTGGATTGTGAAGGGAAAACTTTGAAATGTTTAGATGATCAAGGAAACCAAATAGAGATTCATGGTTTGAAAAGGCCCTTAGAACTCAGGCAAATCTCTTCCATGCAGCTTAATAAAGTTAACAGGAAAGGGTGTGCTACATATGTAGTTAAGGTTAGAGATCTTGAAAACTCAGAGCCATCAGTTAATGACCATTCGATTCTTAAAGAATTTCTAGATGTATTTTCTGATGAGCTAACTGAGTTACCACCAAAATGATAATTTGACTTCTCGATAGATTTGCTACCTAGATCTGAGCCTTAGTCAAAGGCACCTTACCAAATGACTACTGCCATAGTGCATTCCCTTCAAATGTGGAGACACTACCTTTTAGGGAAGCCATTTGAATTGAAAACCAACCATTTGGGGCTTAACTACATCTTTACTTAGCCCAACCTAAATGCTCAACAGAGAAGATGGTTGGAGTTTTTGAGTGAGTATGATTTTGGTATTGAATATATAAAGGGAAAGGAAACTAGAATAGCAGATGCCCTTAGTAGGAGGAGACATCTTGCTGCTATGCTCATTATAAGATGAAATTTTAGATAGTAGGTGATTCAGGCCCTTCCAAGAGACAGACATTATGACAGGGTGAAACAAGCCCTAGAGCAGAATCCCTTAGATCATAGGTTTGATGGATATGTATTTGAAACAGATGAAATCTTAAGGTATCAGGGATGGACGTATGTTCCTAACTCAGTGGAGTTGAGGAAGTTAGTGCTTGAAGAATTTCACAATGCACCATACTTAGGACACCCAGTGTGACGAAAATGATAGAAGGACTAAGACCCTTGTACTTCTGGCTAGGACTCAAGAAGGATGTTACTAAATTTGTACATTGATGTTTAGAATGCCACTGAGTTAAGGCTAAGCATGTGCATCCAATGGGACTTTTACACCCACATAGTGTGCTAGAGTATAAGCGGCAGGTAATTAGTATGGATTTTATTCAAGGGATGCCTATGACCAAGAACTCACATGATGTCATCTTGATTGTTGTAGATAAATTGATGAAAGTGGCTTACTTTATTCCTAGGAATCTCAAGGATGGATCGTTGATCATAGCCAACAAGTTTGTACAAGAAATTTTCTAATTGCATGGAGTTCTAGAAATGATCATCTCTGATCATAGTACTCAGATGACTTCTAAATTCTGGATGACATTGAACACATCTTTGGAGACCAAATTGAACTTCAGTTCAGCCTATCATCCTCAGACTAATGGTTAGATGGAGAGGGTGAATCAAGTGATGGAGGATCTCCTAAGGATATATTGCATGGACTAACATCATAAGTGGGAGGATTACCCTCCCTTAGTGGAGTTTATGTATAATAATGCATATCATGCCTTTCTAGGAATGACACCTTTTGAGGCTTTGTATGGCCACAAATGTCGTACACCTATTAGTTGGGATAAGGTGGAGGACATGATAGTAATTGGGCCAGAGATGTTGAAAGAGATGGAGGATCAGATGAAGCTGATTAAGGAGAAATTGAAATAGGCTTTGTATTGTCAAAAGAGTTATGTGGATAAGAATAGAACCTTTAGACAGTTCTTAGCAGGGGATAAGGTCTTCTTGAGAATTTGACCTCAGAAAAGTTCCAATATTGCCCCTAGATATGTTGGATCATTTGATGTTTTGGAAGTAATTAATCTAGTTGCATATAGGCTTTCTCTACCTCCAGCTCTATCCCATATCCATAATGTCTTCCATGTATCTTTGATTAAGCCGTACCATCCAAATGCTTCACATATTCATGATTGGTGTGCATTATAGGTTCAGGATCCAGGGGTGGTTCTAGTGGAGCCCACCCAAATTTTGGAGAGGTGCAATGCTAAGTTGCAAAACCATGATGTTGTATAGTATAGGGTCCAGTGGGACCAATATTCAGTGGATAGTACCACTTGGGAGAATGCAGAGGATATATATAGAGCTTTCCCGTATTTGAGATTTTAGCATGAACTTTTTAATTTATACATAATTATGACTTATTTATTATATTGATACTAGATGTATAAGACTTTTATGTTGATGTTTTGTGTAATAGGACATTGGGATGATGTCTCTTCCAAGTGGAGAAGGATATCACGTCTCAAACTTTGATGTCCTCTAAATTTACTATAATTGGAACTATTTTATGGATAATTGTGTGTGGATTAAATGAATATTATTTTATTTTGAAATGATGAGATATAGTGAATATTATTTTTGTTTTGAAATTATGAGATATATAATGCTTCAGCTATGCTTTGGCTATTGATTTGGACACTAACCTATTAATGGAAAATATAAGTTTCATGATTGACAGGTTGTTGAAGATAAGGGTGTGGTTAAGGTAGAGGTGGATAGCTACCTGGCAAGGTTGGGATGGAGTGGACTCTATCTTGCACACACTAACACTTAGATGGTAGATAGTTGCATTGTCATTACATAAATAAATTATGATGATAAATTGCTTTCTTAATTTTAGTAGAAAAGAAAATCATTTTTATGTTTTATTGTTACCATTTAATTAATTGTTAGTTAAATATTAAAATGCTCTAAGTCGAATAAAAGTAGTTTTAAATTAATTATATATTGTTTTTTATTTGAAATTTTATGAGAACGGAAGAATTATATTTATTTATTATGCCGAGAGGCATTCTACACTCACGACAAGGGCTAAAAGATTCAAATTCCCAAGTAAACAAAATTCATTAAATGTATAAATAAATAAATTCATGGAAGCCAAATGGATAGAAAAATATAAAAACTTGGGTAGTTATACATTAAACAAAAAATAAATAAATTCATGGAAGCCAAATGGATAGAAAAATATAAAAACTTGGGCAATGATGGAGTGAAATCTTTATTATGTTTGAATAATATGAAAAGTCTCACAACATAGTCTCTTTAAATTAACTCATATGAGCATATCAAATATTCTAACTACAAGTAATTTATAAATGCCAACAAATTGGAAGATATCTCTCAGCGTACTATAGATATATATTTTTAAATATAAATATACTAGTATTTATTATTTTTAGAGATAATTGTGTGGCAAATTAATTAATAAAATTATGTTTAGTTATTAAATTTATGCATTTCAAAAATAGAATATGTATCTTTATTTGATAATAATAGAGATAATTCATAGAAAAAGAAAGACAAAAATTTAGAAAATAAAACAAAGGAGGAGAAATAAAGCAAAAGATAGAAACAAGAAAACTTAGAAAAAGACACTAAAATTAGAAGAAAAACAAAACAAAAAACAAAAATAAAAGATGGAAAACATAGAAAGAAGAGTGGAAAAGAATTCATTAAAAAGAGAAAAAACCTCTCATTCTCACACACAATATTCATTCTCAAGAGAACAAAATAGAAAAAGAGAAAATTGGAGATTTAGCAAAGGAAGCAAAGAGGAACGGCTAGAAGGCAAAGGATTCAAGTCCCCGGAAGCATATTATATAGGTTTTTATCCAATCCATAATATTTTAGAAGTATGGAATAGTTTTATTAGCCATTGTTGTGTGACTGGAATGATTTCCCTATATCTAGATTGTGTTTATTCTCCTACTGCATGTATTCATTATTAGTTGATGATTTATTGTTACTATATTGTTTTTGTTATTATTATTATTTTATATGTATTCATATATCAATGTAATATTATACTGAATTCCATTATTATTTTATAAGTATATATATAGATATATTTTTTATAAAATGACAATTGTAATCTTGTTATTGTCCTATATTTGATATATGCAATTTTATTGATAGATTTTAATATTGTAAATTTAATATATACTGTTACGGTTTCAGACTATATATACATATCATAGTTTATACTGTTAATTATATATATTTATATTGTAGTGTATACATTGTTATTATTAAGACTATATATAATATGATATATTGTTAATGTTTTAAGAGATTTTATGTTGTTATAAAAACTACTCACAAATATATGTATCACCGATCTATAATATGGCGATAATGGGAGGGAAACAACTCTCCCAGAGGCCTTACGGCCTGTGGGAAGGCTGATGCCCAATCCATGGCGGTCTCCATTATGGAGGTCACAGCCTCATAGAGGCTACGACGCTCCATGGTGGAGGCCGTAGTCCCCTTTGAATTTATTTTATAAAATCTTTAAATTTTTATAAAATGTTCATTGAACTTTTAACTTGCTGCATATAATTTGATATTAATGTTGTTATATATATATATATATTAGTTTTCTTTTATACTAGCGAAATAAGAAAAAGACATGTATTATTGTGATTTAATTTGACAAACAAAACAAAGCTCTATAGAATAACGAGAAACATTAAATGAAAATAAACCCATAATGATAGAATACAATTATTTTAGTAATGATAACTGTTTATAACTAAATGTTACCATTGACTTGGAAAGAATGATTTCATTAGCATGAAGTAATAGGAAAACTAGTAGATTAATTTTATTTCAAATAACTTATTTTCTATCACAAAACTAGAAAATCAGTTATCTTTTGATAGATTATTCCATATCACTGAAATTGTAAACTTAGTTTTTGACAAAAACATGCAAACTAGAATAATAAAACTTTTGAGCAAATTCTATTTTTCTGAAAAGAACACATTGTTAGCGAATGTTTTAAATCTTAAACAAGCTTTTCTTTTAATTATGGGAAATGGTATATTTATTTTCTATGTAATTTACTTCCAAGATAGGATGCCAAATTTGGGCTCCCAAAGATGGTAATTTACTTTTTCAAAATTACCACTTTTATTTATATATTGCTTTGGCCAAAGCTAGATGTACCATTGAAATAGATGGAATAGAAAAGCCTAGATTTTATGTTATATGTCTCTGTCATTTCTTACATGCAAGAATTATGTCATTCTAGTTTTAGGAATGCATATAGGAATTAGGCATGCATCAAGAGTTCCCTCCTACCTTTATCATTCTATATTGCTAGACTCCTCTTGTAGGGTCAGGGATTTCTCCGAGTTAGGAAGAAACCTGGGGAAGTTCAGTACTTTGTGGTTGGGTCAAAAAAGTGCCTTAACCACACTCTTGGCCTCATCTTGTGGAAGACGAGTGGGGTCATAATGGTTGAGGATAGAGCTTCTTATGTTATTTGATTCATGATGTATATTCCATTGTATTATTATTTGTATGGCTTGCATACCCAATCTGTAATTGTATAATTTCTCTCATTGATGTAATTTGATGTAATTTCATGTACTTGGAACATTCAAACTGATGTAATGTAATATTCCTTTTTGTGTATGTAATTGCACTACTTTATTATGGAAACTTGCCATTATTGTACAACTATAGATATTCTGATTAATAAAAATGATTCACTTTCTTTATTTGGAATGGGTAATGCTTTTTCGTTGACTATTTTTAGTTTGTGAGTTTTTCATACTTTACAACACCACATGGTGTTATGCCCACTTTACATCGCAAGGTGTGATCTTCATGTGACATCCTCACTCATAGTGATGCATTGCCACACTTGGTGTCCAACATCACTGCATTGAGTTCAATATCAATCTCATATTGGTCCAAAATATTTTTAAGTCAATGCCCTACATGTTTATTTATTGAAAACAAAATCTATGTGGCATGGCGTAAAGTCTTTTCAAATAGATCAATATGTCTTTGTGTCTAATGTTAAAAGACCAATGAGACAAAGACTGCATGTTTGTGTTGCTTTCAACACAAGCCACATGACATTTGCCAATTGCACTAGCAAGTTATATTATCTATTGTTTACATACTTTCTACTATGAAAGGTTATTGCATGTGGCATTGATGGTTCATTTCAAAGGTGAATGTTAATGTTTTATTGGTCCATACTGTATGTAACTTGACACTTGCCTAGTTGTTAGTCACATTTCAATATTTGAAGTATTTTTTATTGGTCCACCATAATTCAACTACCATTTTCATATCTAATCAAATTTGAGCTCATGTCTTTCCTTCCCACTTATATGTCAAGCCATGTAGTCACCATTTATTGTAGGTGCACAATTCCTTTGCATCACCAAGTGGTGATATCCTATAGCTCTACTCTTCGTTCTTTCTAGTGCATTGTCAATCTTCCTTCCAACTAGTAATTAACAACTATGTTTTACCATATTTTCAAAATGTTTAATATCCATGGCCTGCCTTCATTTTTTGACCCTCCACATGAGTGACTCCATTAATCAAAACTTTATATGCCTAAGAGTCAATTCATCAAAAAATCATTTTATAGGCCAAAAGTGATATCATTTCTAAGAATATCTTCATGCCCTAGCTTAGAATTATTTATTTTAGAGCCATAAAATTCATAAGAGAGCCACGTTGTTATAAATGTATTCAAAGAAATCAAGTCATGACTAAGCTACTGTGATATTTAGCCAACCATATTCAGAAGGTGTCTATGCTAGAGTGTTTCTGTCTTACTTCTAGAAGTTTTCAAGTTTAATAAATTTTATAAAGTTATTTACTCTAGGTAAGTACAATCTCTAGGTCCTTATCCTCTACTTATTTGTATGTTTTCTTACATTAGAGTTTGTCCACTAGGCTAGTTAGGATATTTTAAGATACATAATTCTAGGATGGTATATAATTCTCACAAAATTCATATTTTCACTAATGAAGCATTATGCTGATAATTTTGTTATGATCTTAGTATTTCATGCTTCAATAGACCCTAGTTCTTCTTGGTTGTTCCCCAGTTAGGCATAATATTTCAAAGACCTAACTAAATTACTTCCTTTGGTAACATAAAACTTCAATACTAACTTATTACCTTGAGGACTCAAAATCACATTAGGGATGTCATCACTCTCATAAATGGCTGTGATCTATTTCAAGTTTTCTTCAAGAAAACTTTTGAAGGTATCCTTCTCTATGATGTATGGGGATATGGCTTGGAAAACTTAATCATGCCAAATTGTTTTATAATCCTTAAGCTAATAGAGTGGGATGCATATAGAAGTTTTATAGATGTTAAGTGGATGAAACTATTCATACTGAATAGGGATTTGATTTAAAGTGTTTATCATCTAAACCCTAATGCATGAGAGAAGAAAAGTCTACAAAACCTAGCCACACTATACAATAAAAATAGGAAATGTGATAGGGTCAAATGTTTGGCTGTATTATAGGATAAGGGGTGACATTTACCTTAAAATTCTAAGTAATAATTAATTGTATTCAATTATGTCAACAATAAATAATATATGATCTCCAAACATGTTTCAGTTAGCTAAATGTGATGGCTATATATGGGTGGGGATATAATTTTTTTATTATTGTTGTTTAGGATACTTGGGATATTATGTAATATGACATTAAATATGGGGTTGAATTTAAAAGGTCAAATATTGGAGTAAGAAAGCACATTCTATATTTGATGTTTGTGACACAAATATTGAATACTGACATATGGAGTACCTAGGATTTCAATCTTCGTTAATTTGATCATTATGACAAAATCAATTAGATCTATTACATGTAAGAAGGGTTTAAGAGATGTAAGAGGAGTTACTCGCTATTATAAGATGCTTGACAATGGCCATAGGGTCATTATATTTTTACCATGGCTCATGGTTTTGATTTGTGGTTTTGGATATCACTTGATGGTTTCTTGTTTCCAACTTTTCGTATATATTTGAGGCATGGGATAGTAGATTGTAAGGTTCCTTTGTATGTATTCTTATGTTGCTAGATGATTGTCAAAGGGATAAGCATATTACATTATTGTACTACATTGTTTGAAATAATACAAGCTTGACTCTCTTTAGGGTAGAAATATTTCCCATAAGGTTTTCACCATGTATATATGGTGTCCATATAGTTTACATTTGTGAGTTCTCTAGTTTTTTATATTTATTCAACATTACTTTCATCGATATAGTTTTGTTTGCTTAATCAGATTAAAGCACTAGATTGTTAATATTTCTATGGTGTCATTTTTCCTACTATTTTAACTTTTTGTATCAGACCCATGAGTTGATTGTAGAAGGGGATGTATTTCTTGTAGTTTTGTTAACATTTTGTTATTGTAGTCATAGTATTGTTTTAGTAATTTTCTATATTTGAGTGTGGTTAGAGAATCCATGGAAAGCACATTCTATTAAGATATTGAGAAGCTTAATGGGTTCAATTACATGTAAAAATTAAAAATGATCTCTTAGAGGAGAGAGAGAAATGGAACTCTATGACAAAGAAGGAAAAGCTTGTAGAAATATCTAATATAGATTGGACAAAAATGGACAAGAAGGCTCTAGAAACAATATAGATATATCATTTTGATTCCATCCATTTAAATATCTCTAAGTAGACTAATGCATTTAGTGTATGGAGAAGGATTGGTGAGATAAATAAAACAAATAGTTTGGTAAACAATATTTATTTCAAAAGAAAATTATATTCCTTAAAATCAAAGGAAGGGGAATGTATACCCAAGAATTTAAGTACATTAAATTATCTTATTTTGTGTTAGCTAGGAAGTATTGATGTTAAGATAGATGAATATGATAGATATAATTTATTATTATGCTCTTTACCTAAATCTCAGGAGAATCTAGTAATTATATTTGGTAGTGGTACTATAAATCTAAAGATGTCTGCTCTTGATGCAACTTTATTCAATAGAGAAACGAGGTAGAAATCGATGGGAAGGTGTTATAGAGATGCATTACATGTGTGGAATATGGCCAATGAAAAAGGTGTTAAGAAAAAGGGGAATAAGGAGAGGTCAATGTGAAAGTCTAGTATAAACTCACAATAAGTGTGGAGTAAATTGTTGGAACTATGGGAAGAATGGATATATAAATAGGCAATATATAGAGAATAATAAGGCTTCTTATGATTCCTCTAGTGATGAATCCTCTAACAATGAAGACATAATTTATGATGTTCATCTCCTTAGGAAATTTGAGTTTGTGATCTTTAATGTTTTTTAAAGTGCTAATTGGCTCGATGATGCTAAAATGTCTACTTTTCTTATAACCTATGACTATCTTTATAATAAACATGCAACTTTAATGTCATTAATAGAGGACCCTATAAAAAAGGATTAGAAGGGGAGTTTGCCTTTGTTAACACCGTTGTTGGTGTTAAAAAATGGACCCACATGATAGAAAAGATGAAAGACATGATGATAGATTAAAGTAGAAAAATAAACTAATCCTAAAGTACACTTATGCCATGAATCCTTCAAAACCTATATCTAGGGTTTTTAGAAACCATACAAGAAAGATGAGGTGTGAGAAAGGGTTTGGATTGTCAAATAAGGCTTACTAATTAATGGTTTTCAGAGTTGGTAGAGGACTAGTATTTGGTGTGGAATCAATATTTAGTAGGACCTCTAATGGAGCTTGGATTTGTATTTGGCTAGGATCTTTGGGTAGGTGACAAAAGGGACACAAAATAACATTGGGGTGATATGAAACATGTCAAATGGAAAAATGGACTTACAATGATTGAAGATGGATGAGAAAAGACATTATTATGGATTGATATTCTAAAGCACAAGTGATTTTAATAAGGGTGAAGGAATGGGATGACAAATGACATTAAACATAATGGAAAAGGATGGATGATCACTTGGAAGTGTGGTGAGATGTTTGGAGAAGAGTCACCTACAATAACTTAGAAAAATATATGCATTTACATATATAACCCATCAAATAAAGTCATAACTTGCTTGAAAACATGGAAAATTAGGACCTAGTTGGAAGGAACTTGAGTGGGTGATTTACATGAGCATGATAAACATATTTTGATGACTCTATACTAAGACTAACTCACTCATTATGTCTTTAAAATACTTTTCAACTATCTTTCTGATAGCACAAGATTTGAAATCTCATGCACATGCTCTATTTCTTTTCATGGCTACCTTACCGACACAACCCATAACCTCATTATAAGAAACTCACAAAAGAAACCTTCAGAAACAGTGATAGGAATACAAGTGTTCAATGTTCAAATACAAAAATGATAGGGACTAAACATTTAGATTATAATCAACAACAACATGAACTAAATAAATGTATAGACTTTATTAACAAAGGAAACCCAAAGGCAATGTTCAGATAACAAGCTCACATTGTTCTACACTACCATCAAATATGACATTACATAACATATGGGCCTATGACTATTGGCCTCTTCCTACACAACCTAAACCTATCTCTCACTCAGTCTTCACTTCCTGCTCTTTTTATCTTTCACACCCAAATCTCTCTTTCTCTTTCTAAACATTCAATCTCTACCACACTCGGCCTCATTTCTTCCTGTTCATGCCTTCAGCCTAACTATGTACTGCTAGGCTTGCAACCTCTATCTTTTTTCTGGTTGGCCGTTATCTCCTCTATACATCCTCTATCCTTCTAGTAACTGTAGGCCTTGTTCTACCCTCACCTTATGACTCTCTTTCTTTATTCCATTCAGTCTCTAATTCCTTACTGGCCATTCTATCTATTTGGATTCTCAACCTCATTGCCTTAGCCTATTCAGCCTACTCTCTTGTCGACCCTCTTTCCTTTGATATCAATTTCTTCATGCACTCCTTCTATCTGTCTGAAGATTGTTCACTGCTCCTATCAATTCCTTTTTAACCATTGGTTATATCTCCCTAAGGGTTTGACAGAAAATTCTCTTTCGAATGGGAACATGTCTCTTGGCAACAAAAGTCTTTTCAACATACATGCCTTCTGAATTACCTGTGTGATAGGAATTCTAGCTGTACAATACTGACTTCCAAATAACTGATGATGAATCATCATGAATGGTAATAGTTTATCCTCCTTCCTATCTGTTGGTTTTTCTTCTGAATCAGTATCAGGGTTTGCCAATTCTAATGCACAAGCAGATTCAGCCAACTAATACAGGAGGTTGCGTGAGCTGCCTCCCCTTCACTTCTAGTTCTGCCGCACCAAGTGGGGTATCCCTATGGCTAAAGATGTAACCTTGACTAGCTCAATGATATGAAGATTTATCTTGATAGCATTAGGTAGAATACTCTCATGCATGGACCAAGATCTTCCTGATAGATCACAAGGTTGGCAATATTCTTGGACATATGTGTCTGGTGGGTATGAGAGCATGCAGGGGGTTCCTAATCCTACTCCTACAACTAACAGGTGGAGGTGATGAAATGGGTGGATATAATGTCCTAGATGCAAGACAAGGGGTTTTGGCTCATAATTATTGACCCAGGAGCAGACTGGTGCCTATCCATTGGGCAAGGACTCAACTAGATGTATACAACAGATGGTTTGCAACTTTCACTCTTGTTTCAGGGGGTTGGACTAATGCTTGCCTTACAAACATCACCCAAGAATGGGTATCTAACTGCCTCTACTTATAGATATCCCTACAGACATACAACCTTCTCCATGCTCAACCTAAAATAGTTTAATCCACTCCTTGAATGGAAGTTAGAGATCAAGCATGTGATACAGAACCCTATATCCTAGAATCTATGAAACCCTTAGCAACCAGATTCAAAAGAAGGATGACATGCAGCAAATGGAGATAAGTAGATAGACACATGCAATAAGCATTTTTCATATAACATTAACACTGAAACTAAAAATATGTGCAAAATACATTCATGCTGCAACACGTAAAGTCCAAAATGGGATACAATAGCCAAGATCATGCCCTGTCTTTCGTTATTTACACAAAAATGCCTTAGGCCTTCAACAACCAACATATGAGCAACACAGCCCTACTTATACAGCAAGGAGGTGCTCAGCCTTAACCACCAGGAAAACTCAAAATTCACCAGATACAGTACATTGAGAAAATGGCACTCATTGCATTGAATGCAGTAGGTAGGGGAGGAGACAGGAAGAGATCTCAAGCCCTACACTACCGCTTGGGAATCCACATCTTGAATCAGGTGGTTTGACCATTCACGTCATCGCCCATACCTCTGCAAAAACTATCATTAATGTTTACCTACTCGCGGCCTTGGGAAAAAAAGTTAACTGTGCGCTCCTGAAACTTTCCCACCAAGATATATCATCCTGATATTTCAAAATTATGTGGGAACTAATTATTCCACATGCACCCCACGGCAACCCTTTAAATATTTAATATACTAGGTCGTGAGAATATATGGTGTCAGTGATTTTGCTCCCAACGGCACCTAGTATAAGACCTTCATCATCATCATCCTCCAGCATGATATCCTATTGCTCAAAATATCACCCTGATGTCAACATCATCATCTGCTGAGCTCACCCTGATAATCCTCATCACCCTGATGTGAAAAATCACCCCGCAAAAAATATCACCCTTACCTTCGCGTGAGATATCAACCTGATATTCACCTTCATCAGCACAACCTGATGCATCGGAGGAAGATCCTCCTGCTTAGCCGATACCAAATGTCTGGCCGATGAACATCATGATGATGTCACCATCATATCCTACTGACGTCATCAGCATATATGCCTAGCGCACCTCCTCATATTTGGATGATGTCATCATCATATTTGCAATCATCAGGGGATCTCCATAAAATGACTGATGCTAAAACATGAACCCCCAGACCTTGATGACATCACCATCATGTCAGCATCAGGATGATATTCGGAAGATAACCAGATATTTGAAATATCACCCTCATGCACAAAAATCATGTTGCACTGTAGCTCCACTATAAGATAGGGGTGATATATGAATATGATGGATATTTGAAATGATCACCCCCCACTAGACAATGCATGAAGCCGACGGGCAGATATCTCCCTTCAGAAATATCATGATACAGATAGGCAGAAAAACGGATATCACCCTGACATAAGAATGACGTTAGCAACATCAGGTGATAAAACAACACGAAGTGATAAAATAACATTAGGATGATCTTAACTAAGATCACCTGATGTTCAAGTATGATGATCCTGATGAATATCGGGTCACACTTAGAACCTTGTAGCAACATCATCAGGATGATCTTAAGTAAGATCACCTGATGTTAAGATATCACCCTGACAAAAGATCATGCTAGCAGAAAATATGATGATGACCCTCATAAGCAACATCAAGGTGATGATTGGAAACATGATGATGATGATGATGACCTCCTCCAAAGAAAATATGATGCTACAGTTGAAAAATGCTGAGGAGGCCCAGAGACTTAGAACCTTTTTTGGATTTTTTGGGAGGGTGCCTGCATGTTTATATGCTTGAAACCTAACTGCTCATGTAGGCACCAACACTATGATGACAAGAATCTGCATCATTTATTGATATTTCCTTTGCTCCATTATGCTAGGAAGATTCCATGGCCTTAGAGTCATTTCTCACTAACTTCGCACTCTCCATATTTGGCTACCAACTACATAACTCTAGAAGAAATTATTTCCCAAACATAATTGTTTGCTAATATAACTAGAATTCTTCTTCCAGGCATTCAATCGATCATACACAATGATACCACATGGTTAATAACTAAATTCAATTTTGCAATTAGTTGCCACCATACATAAAGTTCTTGATCCAAATGTGATAGGAAGATAGAATACAAAGTGACAGGAAGATACCCCTGCACACACCAACCACCAAAACACAACAGAAAACCTAAGACTCAAACAGAAATTCAAAACCAAAATAGATGGAGAGTGATACCCTTGCATCAGACTCCCAGGACACAAAAGATCACAAGCTCTAGCTCATGGGCCATTATTTCAAAACATGTTTTCCTATATCCTCCTCTTTCTCTTTTTCCATACTTTTTCTGGAACTTTCAACACATTTTGCCAACACTGCTGCTCAGTATCACACTCAATCCTTATCACCTTACTTGTTTCCATATATAGACTCCAAACATTCCATTCAAGTATACCTAGAGTAAATAAATTGGCATTTGTTAGTTCAATCAATACAACTTCACTCATCAGGTTGTCAAGAACATATTCTAACTTATTCAAAGTTGCATGTACTGTTTCATATACTTCTTTCCCTATGTCCCAATTAGACAATAAAATTTCACTTTCAAATTCTTTCTTATTACAAACCTCAATATCATGCCTCCTCTCAGGCTCTTGCTTAAAGCTTTCATTGAATAAAACTTTAAATAAATACAAATCTACATCCTGATAAAAGACATTTTTGGTTACCTCTACCTGCATTACTGCACCAACCTCTTTATTACCATCTTCTATGTCTTTTTCTTCACCCTTCTTCGTTGTCCCATTTTTTGGTTCCATCTCTACCTTGTTTCCATCATGAATTTTACCTTCTTTATTCTCAGTTGCCTTAGCTTCTTCTTTATTCTCTGCTGCCCCAATGTCTGTTATACATCTTTCATCGGCAATTCCACTTTGTTGCTTTAATTTCCTCTCACTCCAAGCTTCTGCAGTCCATTCTTTCTTTTCCTCTCTATGGTCAATGCCATATTCATCTATATTCTTTCTAAGCCTTCCAATCTACCTTTGTTTATCATTCTCTTCTGATATTTACTTCTTCTCCCATCTGTATCATCTACCAACCTCCCCATTTTCATCTCATATTCAAAGAATTCATTTAAAGCATTAACATCATCATCATACAAGGTAGTTTGTCTACCTCTTACCTCGCATGTACCATGTTACTCTTTTTCAGACTCTTTAGTATGAACTAGAGCATCTTTTCTATTTTCTTCTAGGAGCTTTATCGTGTGCTCTTTTCCATTGGGATTGTCCTGATTGACACTATGCATCTTCTCTTGTATTGTCTTCTTATCACCATCTTCTCCTAGTGTTGTCCCATGCTTCACTACTTGGTTCTTCATCTTCTTGAATTGTTGTTTTGTTGCCTCTGCGCTGGGACTATCCTCTTGTCTTCTTTGACACTTCACCATAGATTTCATCCTTGATGTTATTTTTCTATCATAAAGGTTAGTACAAACCATTCCTTGCCTCACTTCTTTATTCTGTACATTTACACCTGATTTTGTTTGCCAACATGGTATTATATAACCATGATCTACTGATTTACTCTTCTCCTTCTTAACTAGTAAGTTTACATTCCTATTTCCACTTGTATAAACGCAATCACTACTAAAGCTTACTTTTACCTCTTCATTAGTCTACTATCCCAAATGGCTTACATTCTTAGCTTTGTGTCTTGCCACTTCTTCTTCTTCACAAGCTTTCTTCTTTTCTTCATTAGCCTTCTCTTCTTCTTTAGGTACCTTGCAAGGTACTACTACTTTTAACTATCTCTTCTAATCTATGGTTGCAACTTGTCTTATTTCATTCTCATCTTTTTTTATGGGCCCTCTTCTTGCCCTTCCTACTTTTGCCTCCAAAGGTCTGTTCTCAGCTTACTTCATACCTGCATTCACAACTTCAAACAAATCATCAGAAAATAAATCAAGAGACCAAGATGTCTCCTTCGGTGTCTCCTTCATGGACACTTTCTTCTCTTCTTTTTTTGGTGCTCCTCACTGCATCTTCTCTTTTCTTCTTTCCTTACTTTTATCCAAGTCCTTCGCAATGAGAACTTTCTTCTTCTCTCCTTGTCCTTTTTCTGCAACCACAACCTTATCAGGAAAATAAATCTTTTCCAATATTTCCATTCTTCTCACAATCTTCTCCAATCCCTCTCGATATTTTTTGTTTTCCACTTCATTCCAATATTTCTCCCAAAATGGGATTATGATGGGTCTCTTTACACAAATGCCCATTCTCTCACTATTACAATCCACAAACTCTGCTCAACTGCAAGTGCAAACTACATCCTCTTTTGGCAATTGGTTCACACAACAACACATGCCACTACTATAACACAATTTTTCACTTTCCACAACTACCTGTTGATCATGATGTGAGTCATAAGCAAACAGAAATTGGCACTAGAAGGAGGGCATGGACAAGAAATTCTATTTTTCTGTAAATGTTACATAAATATTTCCTCATTTGAGTTGAATGTATGCAAATATCTCTTATCTGAGAGGTTTTGGTTGCATCCTTATAGGGATCTAGCTCAAAGCTTCAAAGATTCATTGAATTTTTTTAGCTTTCAAAGTTTTATTTTGAGATATGATAGATCTCATTAAAATTTCAAAATCCTAAAAAAAAAAAATTGAAAATAGAGTCTCATTTCAATGGATGCATGAGGCTAATTATCAAATTAACATTTTGTTATTTCAGGAAGCTTTGAATAGATAGCTTTATCCTCAAAGTTTATCTAACTTTGGTTTATCTACTTGCTGCAGGATACACTAGACTGTGGAACACAGTGAAATTAATTATTTAACTTTCCTTACAAGGTTGGATTTATATTTGAAAGGATTAATATTTTTCCTAGATGTGTTCAGGGCTGAAGTCTGGCAGGAAAATGAAGAGATTCTAGAGAAACAAGCAAATGTAGCACCAGAAGTTATTAGTTGTTCAAACATTGAAGTGGACCGCTTTAAGGATTTTGAATCATACTTGTCTAGAAATATACAGTGTAGTCAAATATTAAGCTTATCCATTGATGATGTCCTAATTGAAAGCTGGTGCAGATTACATGATGAGGAACATTCAGAAAGAGATTGTGAAGCTTCCTTGGTCATGTTGGAGAAGACTCAAATTTTGGAACAACAAGAAGATGCAACACCTGTAAGCATGAGTTGTTCAGAAAATACAATAGCTGAATCAGTTCTAGAAGGTAAAGAAGAGGAAAAGTCTTTCCTTGAGTCATTTTATGGTGACATTGATAGGAGTTCTTCAAAAGAAGAGTGTAGGTATGAATTTTTTGAAAATCATGGAGAAGAAAGTACTTCTTGTTTCACATCACCAGACAATCAGCAAGAAAGATTTGATGGGAGGGAAGATAAATATGAAATTGATCTTGATACACTAGACAAATATATTGAATTATTAAATGCTTGTCAGGATAATGTTTCTGGATCTGAGTTTAGCAATTTTGATAGAAATGAGTTGATAAGGAAGTGTAAACAGGTGGTAGAACAATTTAAATGCACTATTACTGAGAAAGTTCCTATGATAGCAACTAATGGAGTTATAGAAAAGGAAATAAATGCTTATTTCATAAATGACTTCTTTAAATTGAATGATCAAATGCAAGAATGTTGCAGCTTAATGGAACTAGACACTTTATTGGATGGTAGAAGTGAGTTATTTGATGAACAATTCCTAAAAAATGAAGATGCAAAAAGCTTTGGAGTTGTTGTGCATGATCAGATGCCAGTCTAATATTATTTTAAAAATGAAATAGGGGAGTATTCCTATCAATTGGGAGTTGTTTCACCTTTACAGTTAAATGATTTAGAAATGATAAATTTCTGTATATCAGGTTATGATGATAAAGATACTCATTTATGTACTGATGTGCAGAGAATTGAAGAAAATATTGAGAGGTTTCCTGAACTAGAGGATAAACTGAACATCCAGAATGAAGGAACAAAGATGGATAACGATGAAGAAATAATCCATCAAGAGTCATACATTCTTCAAAATGAAGTGAGATCAGATATTCAGCTAAGCAATGAAAATATAGAGTTCAATGGAAGATCAGCTGTCAATAAACAAGCATGTCCAACTGCAGAATCAAAGATATATTAGGTTGTATTTTTCCTTCCCACAGTAAATGATGTTGATTATTATTTTGATTATAAAAATTTGAGAGATAAGACATGCATATGGATTAATCATGAACATGATGAGCTTCCTCAGTTGCTGATCATTAGGAGTTATTCTGTGAAATACAATGAATTCAGAATATCAGGATATTTTTTAGAATATAAAGATAAATTTGCTAGGTTGAGAACCATAACTAATACCCTAATGCTCCTGCACAATCAAAAGAATTATGCAAATACAGTTGTCTTTGGGTCTTTTTCTGGTTTTTGTTTGCCTAGTAATGGTTTGTATATAGTTTTGTAGGTTAGTTGTTTGTACAGTCTGCTTGTTTCTCTTTCTTGTTTTGTTTTCTATTGTTTCCTTTTGGTAGTTAGTTGTTTGTATAGTTTGCTTTGTGTGGTTGCTTTTGTTTTTACATTGTTGAGCCTTTGTTTTGGTTGGGCAAAACTGGTGCACCTTGTTACTTAAAGAATACTGTAGAAATTGTTAGAATTTGAAAGTTAGATATAAGTTTTTATATAGGTTGTAACTCACATCAGTATAGGTACTCTTGATCAGGTCTATGGTATCATTTTCATCAGTACTACTTTTCTTGAGTCAAGGTGGTCCTCATAATGACACACCTAACAGCCTTGGGTTTGTTGAATATATCAATGTAGGTGCTAAGTGAAAAATCTAAAGGTTGCCCTTGCTACCATTGCAATTCTCATCTTAATTTCAGCAAGTGACTACTCCTTGCATCATGAAGCTACAACTATTATATCTTATGAAATCAAATTCAAAATATAAAATAAATAAAATAATAAAATGGATTGACTAAAAATCTAGATTAATTCATCTAAGTAACTCTACCGGGGCTATAGACGCCTGACTGGCAGTGGGGCTCTACTTAGGGGAATTGCAACGATAACCTTGCCGGGGCTATGCACACCTGCTGGCAGCAAGGCTCTATCCGGTTGGCTATGAGGGATGAACCAAACTATGTAGCTCAACACCAGTCACTAGTTTATTCAACTCACTTTCAAGATGAGGGATATTAATCACGTGCACACACTTGATCCCTTATCAATTCATTGTTACATTGATGAACATGATACCATTTAGAAAGGATTAGGATGCTCATGCTTAATAAGAGTTGGAACATTATGTTTTAACTTATCCTCATCTTTTGAATTATTTGAATTTTGTTGTTTTATTTGGTGGAAAGTTGTTGTGTGGTTACACAACACACCCCATTTTGCATTAGCAAAACAAGGACCCAATTTTGCTGGCTTGTTCCCTTGCTCTTGTGCTCTGGACGGTATGGTAAAAACAACATCAGTCAGTATGCATATGCCTAATGTCAAGTGTACTTGTGATCTTGAAGTCTGAACCCAAATCTCAAAGTTTGAATTTGTCCTCAAAAATCTTACCATGTGAAAGAGCTTGAAATTCTAGGTAGGTTTGCCTTTTGCATCACCCTAAAATTTGACCAAATGAGAAAGTTATGGCAGGTCAAAGTTCTAGTCAAACCTGATTTTCCTGAGGAGGGTCATATTTTTATATCACCCCAGTACTAATATGACGGTGACATCATCATGATATTTCAAAGGGGGGTCACTTTAGTCATGGGGGATCACCTTTAAAATATCACCCGACCTTAAAATGTGACCTTATATTCTCAATATCCCCTGATCTTACCAATATGACAGTGATGTCATCTTTCACATTTTAATGAAGTTTGGATATGATGATGACATCATCATCATCATCCCATTCGACGAGGAGGGTTATGTTTGTTAATATCCTGGATATTAACAATTTACATACAAGTTGGACCTGAAAAGAGTTAAAGTTGAAATGAATAAATGGTCGAATCTGTTGTTTGTATGTTAGGCTTGTATGTGCGTCAAGGGTGAAACATACAATCGAGATATACAACACTTTATACAAGCACCGAACCCAAAATGTTTATGAAATAAGAGTTAAATCATTGCATATGTCTTGCATTGTATATGCATTATGGTATACATACATTTACCTATATGCAAGTTGGATTCGAAAAGGTATTAAAAGTAGCAAATTGCTTGTATATCTGGGATGCTTGTATGATCAAGATACATAACCTGATATACGTTGCATTATACATGTTGGAATTGAAAGCGAATAAACTACGGTTTATAATGCAGTTGGAGTCTAAAGTGTACATACAAGAATCTTTGTATGTGCAGGATATACAAACCGGCAGACGTGAAGTGAAAGTTAAATATTGAGGGTTTGTTGTATGTTTTATCACTTGTATATCTTAAGGTATAACCCGATATGCAACCCGATAAGGTACAAGGCGCGGATTTGAAGGAAATTCAAAAGTGGTTAATCCTTGTATGTTTTTGCGCTTGCATGATCATAATATAACCTGATATATATAAGGAATATAGAGCCTGATATACAAAAGGAAAAGGCAAGAAAATAACGCGATGGATTTTTGAAGCTATTTCTAGAGCCCGATAGCATGATATTGATCAATGATGGTTGACTCAACTATTTTAACGCTATATATGCATTTAAATGTGTGATTTTCATAGATTTGGAACCTGATTACCTATGTTTGCACATTCAGCCTAATTTTAAAGTAAATTTTTATCTTCCTACTGATGTATTAAATGATGATACTTAATTCTCATCTGTTTATTGTAGGATGTTGGAACGGTAGCTGAAAGTTGCAAAGTTGCACACAAAAGTAGCATGAACCTGAGCGGAGGAGGATATTGTCGAATGCATTGTGCACCAGCTGGATATTGGACCTGATCAAAGATGCTAGAATATTCTATGTCAGCTATACATTTGCCAACCTGGCAAGGCACGTACTGTTCATCTAGACTGTTGGTTGTTTTGAGAGGATCCTGATCATTGGATCATTGTAACCATTTTCTAGCTTTTGTCCTATATAAAGGCCAGAACTTGTCATAAATAGGAGAGGTCAATCATTAAAATCAGACCAAGCCAATATAGGAGATCGAATTGCTGAGGCTAATGAGGACTGAATTGTTGAAATATCAAGGTTCTTTTTTCAGATCACTATAAATGTACCTGTTCTTAAGAATATTGAATGGAGATGAAGCTTCATATTACATCCTGATTGTAAATTTTACATAATCTTCAAGTTGATTCCTAGATATGTACTGGTGAATTCTGTGTTCAAATAGAAGCGCTTTCTTTTCATTGCATGTTGTTGTCAACTTTTCCTTTGAAGATTTGCACTGGATCATGCAGATTTGTGGAATGTCCTGGTGAAGTATGATTCTAGTTTTCTTCTCTTCATTGCATGTATGGGAACCTATATGTGGATCAGCGATCTCAGTCAAGTAGTTTTGGGAATCTCATTCTTTAACCCCTTTTCTCATTTTAATTTCATAAATTCACTTCCATAACTGCAAATCATGATAAATAATAAGCAGAACAGTAAAATATACTGACATCTTGTAGGTAACTTAAAATCCTTAGCATATTTGGAGCAAAATGCATGTAATATTGAAAATATCATGCAAAGAATCATAAATACTAGTAGAAATCATGCTAATATCAGCCTGTAGGCACATTATTTGAGTAAATTCATAGTACAGAGGTAGAATTGTTGGAGATTTATGCAGAGCAGATATAAAGAGCAAGATATTTGGAGGAATATTGAGGAATTTTGCAGGAACAATCAAAATGTAAGGCCCCTGAATGGAAAATAGTAACACAAATCAACCACTAAGTAACATCAGTAGATTATGAACTAATCAACGGAGACTTGGGATCATGTATTCTTTGAATTCATCATATCTTTCATGAGTAAAGGTTGTTGTGCAATTTTTATTCTATGTTTGCTTATGACACACATCATGATCAACACTACCCTCTACACAACAAGACCTAGAAGATGTATCTCTCAAAACCCCCTCTACCCATTCTCTTTTAGTGGAGGAAGTCATACACCTTCTACCCAGTTTATCTCTGTTGGAGGATAGAATTTACAGGCCATTTCTCATGCCCACGACAACAAATTCTCTCATATCTCATACAAATAACTCTTCCACAACTCTCTCCAACCTCATTCTTCCAACATACCATGCTAGTGATCTTCTATGCTCTGATACCAAACTGATAGCACAAGATTTAAAATCTCATGGACATGCTCCATTTCTTTTCATGGTTGCCTTACCGACACAGCCCAAAACCTCATTATAAGAAACTCACAAAAGAAACATTCGGAGACAGCGATAGGAATTCAAGTGTTCAATGTTCAAATACAAAAATGATAGGGACTAAACATTCAAATTGTAATCAACAACAACATGAGATAAATAAATGTGCAGACTTTAGTGACAAAGGAAGCCCAAAGGCAATGTTCAGATAACAAACTCACATTGTTCTACACTACCATCAAATGTGACATTACATAAGATATGGGCCTGTGACTAGTGACCTCTTCCTACATAACCTAAACCTATCTCTCTCTTAGTCTCCACTTCCTGCTCTACCTAACTTTCACACCTGAACCTCTCTTTCTCTTTCTAAACATTAGATCTCTGCCACACTCATCCTCATTTCTTCTTGTTCCTGCCTTCGGTCTGACTATCTACTGCTAGGCTTGTAGCCTCTATCTTTTTTATAGTTGGTCATTATCTCCTCTAAACATCCTCTCTCCTTCCAGTAACCGTCATCCTTGTTTTGCCCTTGCCTTATGAATCTCTTTCTTTATTCCATGCGGACTCTAATTCCTTACTGGTCATTCTATCTACTTGGATTCTTAGCCTCATTGCCTTAGCCTGTTCGGCCTGCTCTCTCATCGACCCTCTTTCCTTTAATATCAGTTTCTTCATGCACTCCTTCCATCTGTCTAAAGATTGTTCGCTGCTCCTACTGATTCATTTCTAACCATTGATTATATCTCCCTAAGGATTTGATAGAAAATTCTCTTTTTAATGGGAACCTGTCACTTCATGATAGAAGTCCAACGGTCACACCTTTTGAATTACCTGTGTGATAGGAAATCCAGCTGTGCAATACTGACTTCCAAATAACTAATGATGAATCATCATGAGTAGTAATGGTTTATTATCCTTCTTATGGTGATAGGAATCTGCATCATTTACTGACATTTTCCTCAACTCCATTATGCCAGAAAGATTCCATGGCCTTAGAGTCATTTCTCACTAACTTTTCATTCTCCATATTCAGCTGCCAACTGCATAACTCTAGAAGAAATGATTTCCCAAACATAACTGTTTGCTAATACAACTAGAATTCTTCTTCTAGGAATTCAATCGATCATACACAGTGATACCACAAGCTTAATAACTGAATTCAATTTTCCAATTGGTTGCCACCACACAAAGTTTCTGATCCAAATGTGACAGGAAAATAGAATACAAAGTGACAAGAGGATACCCCTGCACACACAAACCACCAAAACACAATAGAAAACCTAAAACCCAAATAGAAATTCAAAACCAAAATTGATGGAGAGTGATGCCCCTACATCACTATCTCATCCTACAAATAGAAATCCTTGATGACCTATCCCAAAAAGTACTTTTTCTATGTTGAAATGAGGTAATGGTTGGGCATATTTATAGATTTTGTGATAAACTTTGGAGAGATGTCTATTGGTTATGGGTAGGTATGGCATTAAATGATATTCAATCTAAAGGATTTCTTAAGAGATTGAAAGCCCTATGCAACTTGGTGGGAGTCAAAGTGGTGGTGCCCTCTAATAAGGTTGGGGCCAGATTTTTAATGGAATGTTAAGTTTCAAGGTGTGCATCTAAACTTGATTATTTTTGTGGAAAATTTCCTCATCTAGACATGTTTTAGAAAGAGAAAGGGTGGGGATTACATGGGAAAGCTACCTAGGGGTAACTTACTAAGTAGAAACTAGGGTGAAAAGGGTTAACAACTTAGGAAACATAAAATTGAAGACTAGGACAATGTGGTTGGCCTAATAGTTAAATGTATTACACCACTTAGGAAACCTAACGAGGGGTAAGACAACATGGCAAAGGGGAAATGGCATGGCTAGGAGACTCATAGATTAGGGAAATGGGATAAAAACATGATAGAACATAGACAAAAGAAAAAATGGCTAAAATGGTGACAAATATATGATAAGTGTATTCTAATATTGGTATCATATAAATACTAACACATTATAATCAGGGGCTTGCCACTTGCTCAAGTAATGTCTCCTAGTGTAATGAAAGAATTATAGACCTTTGATTAAGTACAAAAAATGATAGATTGTGCATAATATGAACAAATATAGACCCCTTCAAATAAATCCCTTAAACTTACCTACTAGCAGTTGCATGGGGTGAACACGCAACAGTTTTACAGATAGGCTATTTGTAAAGTAAATTTTTTTTTTATAAGTGTTTGTTTTTATGACTTGTTGGCATTGAATTATTTGAGGAAGGTAGTTTAATTTGTGATTTATAGGCATTGCAAGGGAGTATTTGTTTGTAAAGTAAATGTTTTTTGAGAAGTGTTTGTGTTTTATGACTTGTTGGCATTGTATTGTTTGAGAAAGGTAGTGTAATTTGTGATTTATAGGCATTGTAAGGGAGTATTAATTCTCAGAATATAGTGGCTCCTCTTACATATATTTATGTAGCCAATATTTTGTTGCATCCTTCTTGAAATTGTTTATGGCATCAGTTGTCATGCTATGTTTTGAAATTTAGAAATATGGTTTTCAACTACATTTTGTTGTGTAATAAATAGCTATGTAATAGTTTGAATGACTACATACCACCACTATGACAAACTTTGACACAAAATTGGATGCACCAAGTGGATTGAACAGGAAAATTTTGGAACTTCCAAACAAAGCATTCGAGACTATAAATCCTTATTCTATTAACTTGCCCTACGTAAAAATCACAACATGGAACCAGAATTATGGAAAGCTAACATTGGGTTTAGTCCACAAATGTCATTCAAAAATTGCTCAGATTTTAATTGGTCCCAACTGTCATGCTATATTTTGCAATTCAAAAATATGGTTTTTTAACTACATACTGCTATGTAATAAACAACTATATAGTAGTTTGATTGACAACATACTACTACTATGACAAACTTTGACACAAAATTGGATGCACCAAATGGATTGTTGAACAAATTTTTAGAACATCAAAACAAAGCATTTGAGACTGTAAATCCTTATTCTATTAACTTGTGTGTAAAAATGGTAACATGGAACCAGAATAATGGAAAGTTAACATTGGGTTTGTTGCTTAGATTTCAATTGGTGCCATGCCTCAAATATATTGGGAGTAATTTAATCTTTGTATAATTATTGTTTGGGAATACATAGAGAAAAGTAATCTTATGGATCAACAAAATTTCCTTGAAAAATAAATAGCCATGCCTGCATTAGTTCTATATTACACCTAAGTCAGATTAGTCGAAATAAAATTAAGTTGAATTAGTTCTATATTATAGCCATGCCTGCATTAATATAAATATATCAAGCACAAAATATGAAGTATCACATAACCAGAAAGATAAAGAGCCAAGATTAGTAATTAACCTTATTTCCATTTGTTCAGCCAACAGGTCTCAATTTTTAATATCATTACCATAAACCTCGTGAAGAAAATTAATGGCTTCTTTATCATCAATAAGGTCTTACAACTTCATAATTGGAACCATGACCATATATTTCCTCTAAATTTGTTGTATCTTGGTACACTTGTTAAATGATCATGATAAACTATGAACCAAATGAACAAGGATACATATGAAAATGTTAGCACCAATTTGTGTAATCTTTCTAAAATAGGGTGCTAAGAGGGCATGGCAACAATAGATAGAAATTCTTTACTTTCAAGTGCAACCAAATCTATGGGATCAACTCTCTCTTGGCCATTTGGGTCCTAAAATATAAGATCTCTCATCCACGTGGGATAGGCTTGATGCCCCATAGATACCATCATCCCCTCATTTCAATTCTTTTATACACATTTTTTTCTACCATTTGCTCAACCAACTAGTCTAGATTTTCAACATCATTACCATAAACCTTGTGAAGAAATTGAATGGCTTCTTTATCATTACTAAGGTCTTTCCACTTTGTAAGTGGCACCATGAGCATATTTCTTCTAAATTTGTTGTATCTTGGTACACTCCTTTCATGATCATGATAAACTATGAACCAAATGAACAAGGATACTTATGCAAATGTTAGAGCCAATTTCTATAATTTTTTTTTAAAACAGGATGCTAAGAGGGCATGACAACAATAGATAGAAATTCATTACTTTCAAGTGCAACCAAATGTATGGGATCAAATCTCTCTTGGTCATCTAGGTCATGAAATATAAGATCTCTCATCCACGTGGGACAATCTTGATGCCCCATAGATACCATCTTCCTCTCATTTTTTATTTTTGATAATATTTTTTCTCCCTGGATTCCTATTAGCTCTTGTAGATTTGGATGCATTGTTTTTTGTTTGGGTACCCATGCCATTTTTGTTTAAATTACTTTTTTGTTTTTGTGGCATGGGCTTAGGTAGGCTTTTGGATTTCCCATGCTTGTAATAGCACATATAAACATAACATCACTTTCTGACTTCTTGTAGTACCTTGTGCCATCTTACTACCACAACATAGCCACATGTAAACTAACATGTATGTTGCACCACATCTTACTACCACAACATCTTCACATGTAATCCAACATGTATGATATATGGCATCTTATTACCACAACATGACCACATATGAACCAACATGTATGTACCATACCATCTATAACTCTTCTTATTTCATTGCATTGTATTCTAGAAGCCCTTTCTATAAGAACTCTTTGGAGGTGAATATCACCCAAGTCCCAACACACATGACTCATAAGTCTTTAAACATTATGAATTTGAATCCCCTATTAATAAATTTTGACATGAAACAAATACAAACATTCATTCTTAATGTAGTTGTGATTAAGGATTGTAAACAAACCATAGATGTGAGATATGAAATTTAGTTTTCACTAGCATTTTCTAGTTGTGCAACAAATGCAAAATTATTCAATTCCTATCTTACCAAATGGAATGTAATATTTACTTCTATTTGTTTGGTTTGTCACATGTAAATAAAGTGGTCTACTTGACCATATTATGAATATAATTGTAATATTATTTGTAATCCCATGGATGTCTCCCATTGTGTTTCTTTAAAATTCTTATAGACCTGATCATTTTGATTTTCAGTTGTTTTAAACCTATTGTCACTCCAAAATCTTATGAAACACCCTTTTTATCTTTCTCTCTCCCATTTTCAGACCCTCATCTTATTCGTATCAACTTATAAATCTCATCATGCACAATTTTGTAATACCATTAGTTTGCAATTACAATGAAATATAAATTGTGATTTTATTTTTACATCTAAGAATATTATTATCTTCTTTATAACATCAATTTACAATCTTCATTCTAAGCTTTTTAAGTGCCATGCATATCTACTAATGACAACATAAATATAATTGTAACTTTTTTTCTTCATATATAAATTACAACAATTCATTTCCAAGTAAAATGAAATATAGTGAAATCCAATTACATTAAAAAGTATTTGTGAATTTACAAATCTATTAACCATCTCACTAAGCAAGGCATGTGAAGCAACATTAGAAATATCTAACCATAAATGAAACAAAAATATATATCCACTTACAAAAAAATACATACCTAATATGCCATGTGTAATTTAATCTGAAAAGATCAAGCTAAACGTAGGCAAAAGATAATATGGTTAATCCAAACAAAAGAACTATACAACATGGCTAGGGTAGATTGTGAGACCTCCTCTCCCATTTTTTGTTGAGCATGGGACTTTCCATTTAGTTGTAGTGCTCCTTACCTTTTATTGTTTCCCCATTTTCCACCTCCTACAAATTTCATTTCATACATATACAGGCTCCTTGAAAACAATTCATTGAAATGTCCTTGTTATCATAAAATAGGTCTTTGACAAATATCTCAACAATGTGTATAAGCAATGACCTCCATTACACTCTATGCATCTAATTTTACAAAGCCAAAAACATCGTCTAGATTGCCAAATACTCGCAAAATAAAACAATAAATAAAACTTTCTAGAAAATGAAAATAAAACATTGTCCCTTATTGCACATTATTATATTGCAAGTCTATTTTTCAGATTGCTTCATTTAGAATCACCAATCATCTCCTCAAGAACATTGTCCCTATTTAAAATGATGGAAACAATTTACATCTATCACAACAATTTCTCTTGCAACAAACTTGGAGATAAATCTTGTAGTGTGGAAATCAACACATACTTGAAAGTTTTTACAACTCTTGTAGTTGTTCTAGGGGGTGTGTTTAACAAGACAAATGCAACTATCAACTTTTCACTATGGTGGAAGAGATAATTATTTTTCCTCCTTCCACATCATTTAATAAATGTCCTAAATATAGATAATGACCTCCTGCCTTCATCTCCCAAGCCAATTTCTCCAACTTTGCATAGATCATGTGTCTATGGATGTGATCTATCTCCCACACAAAAAGAATTTACCATTTTATGGACTTCAATCCAACTACATCCTGGAATGTTTTTAACCCCTCTATCTTTCATCAATCTTCTTAACATTTGAAGCTCACCCCACCTGTCCACTTCTACATAGATGTTTGAGAGAAGAACATAAGTCACGGCATTTTTAGGATCCAACTAGAAAAGCAATGTCACTATAAATACTCCTAACCCTACATTCATATGTGATCTATAGGCACCAAGAAAACACATCCACACAACCATGATCAGTTTAAATGATATCTTAATGATATAGTTTAGAGTGTCCTCAAGATAGTGAGAACAAGAAAAAAGGTCAACCATGCACACATAATGATCAATTGTAGGTGTAATGCAATAAGGGTTACTAATCTGATTGAAGTATGTGCAGCTATCATCCACTAAACCTATATGGTTGCATGCACATAGAACACATGCAAAGATTACAATGTTAGGATTTGTTCTAGAGTACTTCATTAATTCAAGTATTTTCAGAGCATCCTTGTAAAATCCATTTTGTGCATATCCTGCAATCATTGCATTCCAAGAGATGACATCTCTTTGAGCCATTCCATCAAACAATTCACGTGCCTTATCTATACTTCCACATTTTGAATACATGTCTACCAAAGCATTTCCAACTATAATATCTGATAAAAATCCCCCTTCTATTATGCTATGATGGATGTCCATGCCTTGTTCCAAAGCTCCCATTTTGGTACTGGCAGGGAGGATGCTAGCAAAGGTTGTCGATTTGGATTTACACCTTCTAATTGCATTTTCTTAAAATTTTCTAAAGCCTTTTCAACAAATCCATTTTGTGGATATTCTACAATCATTGCATTCCATGAAATGACATCTCTTTGAGGCATTCTACTAAATAGTTCACATGCCTTGTCAATGCTTCCACATTTTGCATACATGTCTAGTAGGGTAGTTGAAACTACAACATGTGACAGAATTCCTCTATCCATTACTTTTTGATGGATGTCCATACCTTGTTCCAATGCTCCTATTTTTGGCATAGACATGAAGGATACTAACAAAGAATGTGGAATTTGGCTTTACACCTGCCAATTTCATTTTCCTAAAAACCTGTAAAGCCTTTTCAACAAATTCATTTTCTGCATATCTAGCAATAACTGTAGTCCAAGAGATGACATTGATCTTCGAGGCATTATGTTCAACTATAATATCTGACACAACATCACCACATGTAAGCTAACATGTATGCTATATTGCATCTTATTACCACAACATCACCACATATGAACCAACATGTATGTACCATAACATCTATAACTCATCTCATTTCATTGCATTGTATTCTAGAAGCCCTTCCTATAAAAACTCTTTGTAGGTGACTATCACCCAAGTCCCAACACACATGACTCATAAGTCTTTAATCATTATGAATTTGAATCCCCTATTATTAAATTTTGACATGAAACAAATATAAACATTCAAAATTCTTAATGTAGTTGTGATTAAGGATTGTAAACAAACCATAGATGTGGGATATGAAATTTAGTTTTCATTAGCATTTGCTAGCTATGCAACAAATGCAAAATTATTCAATTCCTATCTTACCAAATGGACTGTAATCTTTAATTCTATTTGTTTGGTTTGTTACATGTAGGTAAAGTGGTCTACTTGACCATATTATGAATATAATTGTAATATTATTTGTAATCCTATGGATGTCTCCAACTGTGTTTCTTTAAAATTCTGATAGACCTGATCCTTTTGAGTTTCGGTTGTTTTAAACCCATTATCACTCCAAAAGCTTATGAAACACCATTTTTAGCTCTCTCCCTACCATTTTCAAACCCTCATCATATTCGTATCAAAATATAAATCTCATCATTCACAATTTTTTAATACCATTAGTTTACAATTACAATGCAATATAAATTGTGATTTTTTTTTACATATAAGAATATTATTCTCTTCTTTCTAACATCAATTTACAATCCTCATTCTATGTTTTTCAAGTGCCATGCATATCTACAAATTACAACATAAATATAATTGTATGTTTTTTATTTCATCATATATAAATTATAACAATTCATTTCTAAGTAAAATCAAATATAGTGAAATCCAATTACATTAAAAAGTATTTGTGAATTTACAAATCTATTAACCATCTAACTAAGCAAGGCAGGCGAAGCAACTTTAGAAATATCTAACCATAAATGAAATAAAATATGTATCCACTTAAAAAAAGATAAATACCTAATATGGCACGTGTAATTTAATCTCAAATGATCAAGCTAAACATAGGTAAAAGATAATACTATTTAGGGGAAAATTGGATTTGTTAATGCCCTAAATTTTAGATGTTTAAATCCTCCTTTCCACCTTACATTCAAGGATCTAGGGTCGAGTGGCGAGCACTATCATACCCTAGGTCACTTGTAGATGTAGGGAAACTTGGATTAGGGAATTTAATTATTAATTTTCCTTCTCTTATGTCCAATTAACCATTAAAACCCTAATTATGTAAATACGGCAACAAATTGACGAAAGACGGAAAAAGCTCTTCCAGACAGGAATAAAATACCAAATCATAGAATACCTATTTTCAGGGTTCCGAAGCGGAATAGTCGGGGACACTAGAGCGAGTGGCCAAGTCCAAGGTACCTACTTTTTCATAGAATCCAAACCTCCTTCTGACACTGATCAGCCCTATAACTTTAATTTTTGGAGATCTATCTACGGAGGAAACTAGAGCGAGTGCCCAAGTCCTAGAAGTGCTCATTTGTCCTACTTTTCTTTAGATCCTAAATCCTTGATGCCTGCCAATCCTTCTTGCAACTCCACTTTTCCCAAATGTGACACCTGTAACCTATAATCACAAGACTTGGTTTGTGGATTGTGGTTTTTAGAGGCTTGCCTCAATCAAGTCCAGATGACACTTAAGTCTTTAAACACCATTGTCAGATAAAGAATGTGTTCCCTTGTGAGGCAAAGGCAAAAACCAAAGGAATCAATGATGATAACACAATATTATGTCACCTTGTAGTGAAGCTCTCATGGGAGGAAGATGCTCTTCATGCCATGAGAAAATTGATGCTCAAATATGCAAATATCAACACACAAAACACAAAAGTCTGCTCTTGCAACACAATGAAAGTCTTGAATCGCCTTGAGAACACAATAGCTTGCTAGTAATCATCTAGTTTACAAATGAATGCCTAAGCATGCTTATATATGCAACTACAAGCACCTCGCCAAGATTTTAAAAATCAAAACTTACCATGTCAAGAAAAAGGACCATATAACGGTCATAAACTGACACCCAGAAATTAGGGCTGCCCCAAAATATGGCAGGACTAGGGTGCAGGCACCCAAGTCTTCCCCCCTATTTTGGGTAGGGTACAGCTCAAGGGGTCCACCTAGGTACAATTTGTCATGAGACCTAGGCCTCATTCCATTGGGTTGCCAAATTATGAACTAAGATGTCCTAAATGCATACAAAAGATTTGAGAACTAAACCTTATGAGAGAAAAGCCCACAAGGGGATATTTTCTGACATTACATTTAGCCCCCACTTTAATGTATGTATAAATGCAAGGCCAATACATGCATTAAAGTAATTTCACAAACATAGCAAACACATCAAGCACAGAGAAGACACACCAATCACATAGAAGATAGTAATAGGCACGTAAAACAAGGAGAAGGCAGCTATAGTCATGCAGAACATGGAGAATAATAGTCAATGCATAGAAGAGACATTAATACATGGAAGATAGAAATGACATCTTTTCTTTTCTTTTTCTCATATATATGAAATGCAAATGCAAGTACTAGAAAATAAACAAACCTCCCATAATACACGATGCACTACCTTAAGGCATAGGTCTCTATATATGGGGCAACACACATGCAAGACACGCAAAACCTCCCAAAATGTAGGAAGCACTACTTGAGGGCACTGGTCTCTGCATATGGGGCAACAAACATGCCACACAAAACAAGCACACCAAAACACACACACTTGAAGACACGGAGAAAACATAGTAGACAAGTGATGGAGTGTACCTATTTCTAGGTCCAACACCATCTCAAGCACATTACAAGCACACACCGATGATTGGGCTTCACCACAACAATCGCTGAAAAACACGCTTAAGGGTTGAGTTAGTCACAGAACCGCTCCCCGCCTCCGTAGAGGATTTTTAAAAATGATAGGATGATACAATCTACTATGATAAATACACCATCCCTGCCTCTGTAGAGGGCTTAAGAAAAAGGATATACTCAATATCTTGCCTCTGCAGAGGGCTTACATGATTGATTGATTGATTGCAAACAAACTCAGGATGCACTGTGCACTACCCTAGGGAACAAGTCTTTGCATCTAAGGTCAAACACACTGCTAACATCTATAATCGACATCTTACCTTATATATGCCCCCACCTTAAGGTGGTTGATATCAGTTATTGATATCAAGCATGTTAAGGTAGGAAGAAAACACACAAGGGAACACCGACTTTAACAAATCCCATGCCCCCCAGAGGTGACATGTACTTTATGATCACCAAATGTTCCCACAAACACATCCCTATAAGAAACATGTTAGTGTCTACAGGATCATGATAAACAACAACATTAATGGATATGATTAACCACACAAAGAGCCAAGGTTATACAACAAATTTGGACTTCAAGGATAACCGTGGGGCTATATCATGAAGCTCTCTGAATCAAGTACCGCGAAGGCCAGATTCAAAGGCAAACAAAGGTACACGGAGCAGCAATATTGTTAAGGTTTGTAAATGCGATAGAAACATCAGAAAACTCACTACCCTGAAAGTACTAGTGCTTCCAGTAGCCAAGCGTTGGATAAAATATACAACCCCATCATCATATTAGGAACTAAGTCCATTTTTTGATTGCTCTCAAAAGGGACACTAGGTCTGCAGCAGTATAAATGTTTGTCATCATTCACCCGCTAAGTGGAAACACTAGAGGAAGGCAAACAATAAATAAGAGAGGAGAAACAAGTTTCTTAGGGATAGTCACATAGGAGGGTGCCCATAGGTCACCATCCACGACGCTATGTCTATAAGACACAACACACAACAATGAAATCAAGGAGAGAGCAATATAGAAGAATGATGATACAAATAGAGGAAGGTCACAATAGAGGTGGTCTCCTGGTATCCCAAACCTTACGGGAGAATCTGAGGTCATCCCAGGAGGCCTAAACAACACATAACACTTTACGGGGGAAGCACATCATGAGAGGGATAAAGGGTTAGTGATACTTACCTGTAGGGTCTTCGTGCTAGAAGTCATCAACAATTAAATCATTCTCTTTCCATTTGCAAACATAAGGTACTATTGCCAAGTCTTTGTAATTATTCTTTTGTTCATTCGTAAATGCTTCTTGGTTTGACTCAATGTTATGTGGAATGTTTTTGAATTTCATTAGTACACATATTCGCTATCCTCTTAGGTGGTGGGAGCAAAAAATTATTTGGAGTGATTTCAAAATCCATCCTTGAGGGATTTAATGTTAGAGACTTCTCCTCATCCACTAGGGTTACATCCTTAGTGATGTCCAAATGACTTGAATATTCAAACAAAGGATGGGCATTAAAGGTCTTCTCTTCCTTAGAAAAATCCAAGGTGTGTGAACAATCAACTAAAGGAACAAGGTTTCTAGGATGATCCATAGAGGTTTTATGCATTATGATAGAGTTTTGATTGATGTTAGATGAAAGATCCTCGTCTACCCATGGAATGCTCTTTGTTGAAGGGAGTTCTTCATTCATTAAGGCTTCCTCTTGGCTAGGGAGAGCATTGGAATGGAAAACTGGTGATGGCTCTTCATTTTCTAATGCTTCATCTTCGCTAGAGTGAGCATTAGAATGAAGACTTGATGATGTGATGTTAATAGATGTGTCAACGAAATCATCCTGTTGCATCAAAATGTCCTCATGAGGGGTAATAAACTTTGGAGATGGATCATAAGGTAAACCAGAGTTATCATCACATGTTTTATCAATAGGTGCCATAGTAGAATTTCCCATAAAATCATCCAAGGCTTCATCTAACATTTTAAGATCATCGTGCTAGTATATGTATTATTGATCATGAATTTAGTGAGATCATCCAATATTGAAGGGTATACTCCCATGAGAGTTGTGAAGCTATCAAAGTCACCTATGTGGCAAAGAATTTCATGTGGAGCACATAGAGAGATCTGTTGCAAGGTGTGACCCTTGGTCTTCTTGTTCAAGGCTGCGCTGCAGTGGTTTGCAACAAGGGCTTAATCGCCTCTCGTGCTTGTTAAGTCAAGTGGTTGTATCGAGCATTAATAGGTCGATCTTTTGCTGCAACGGCAACTAACAATTGGTATCAGAGCTGAGGTCACGGGTTCAAACCCCGCGCTTGTGCTGGGGGGTTGTTGCAAGGTGTGACCCTTGGTCTTCTTCTTCAGTGATGCACTGCGGTGGTTTGCGACAATGGCTTAACTACCTCCTGTGCTTGTTAAGTCAAGTGGTTGTATCAATCATTAATAGGTTGATCTTTTGGTGCAACGGCAACTAACAAGATCAACATCATGAATATGTGCTATTTGTTCCAGAACTTGAGGATATTTATCAGTGAATTTAGAGAAATGATCCATGTCTATGATGTATGAAAATAATTCTTCCAAAGAAGTAGCCATGCTATATGTCTCCAAATGATTGTACAATTAGATTTAGAAAGCTTTTCAAAATTGGTGAAAAGACGAGCAAAAATAGCCCAGAATGCTTGATTTTTTGATACTTTTTCAATGCCAATGAATGAAACAAAGGATGTTGTAAGGATTTTGATTGAGGGTAGCAAGTTATATGTCTAATATTAGTCCAAAACATAAAAATTATCCTTATCAACACACTCTTGATGCAATTTTAAGTTAATACAAAGTCAAAATATAGTGAAAATATGTCAAAATAGGCACTTTTTTCACCAAAACTCAATGTAAAAGAGCATAACAAAGGGTGTTGTGAGGAAAATTATGATGGAAAGTGAATAATATCTATAATAACAGCCACTTGGTGCTAAAATATCCAACACAACACACATTTGGTGCCACTTAAGGTAAAACCCTAGTGAAAATATAGCAAAATATGCAATTTTTCACGGTTTTTTAATGCCAAGACCTAGAAAAGGAGGTGTTGAAATGAATTTAAGGAGGTACAAAAAATAATATCAATAATATCAGTTACCTTAATCCATAAAATTTTTCACAACACATTTGGAGTGCAAACTAGGTCAAACCCTAGGGCAAAAATAGCCAAAATGTGTAGTTTTTCACCTAATTTTCACTACAAGAGCTCGTTAAAAGGGTGTTGTGACACTTTTTATGAGGGGAAGTAAATTATTACCATGATAAAATAAAAATAATGCCAAAATATCCTTCACAACATGCCTATGGTGCAATTTTATAAAGTCGATAAGGCCAAATTTGGTGAAAATCATTGTTTTTGAAGCCCTAGGTTTGAGATCTTGGGACAAAATGCTATGCAAATTTTTTGAAGTCTGATTTATAATGAAAATGAATTACTCTTAGATCTGAAAATTATTTTCAATCTTGATCATGCTAAATGCCAATGCAAATCTAATGAAAATGCATCAAAATTGCTAGTTTTTGTTAAAATTTTCTATGCAAAATTACAAATATTTTAAATCTAAATGCAAATTTAAACTAAAATATAAGACTATAGACAAATCATAATTTTAATGATCCTCTAAAATCAATAGAAAATTTTGAGAAAAGATTTTGCCTACTAAGCCTAAATTTTGGAATTACTAGGTTATATCAAAATTGTCAAAATTTCCACAAAAACCTAGCAAATTAATAATGAAAATGCAATGCAAATTTTTGAATATTTGGATTTTTCTGAAGTTTATATCAGATCTGATGTAAAAATCATGAATTAGGAAAATTTAGAAAGAATTGATACAATTTAGTAAGCCAAACAATGCAAAAAAAAATTAATTTTTCCAATTTTTTTTTTTTATAAAATTTTCTGAATGCAATAAAATGAATGACTATATGAATGAATAAAATCAATCTAAATCTGAAGACAAACACTTAGCAGGTTGCAATTTAAGTCCAAAAACATGGATTCACAAAAATATTTAGGGGAAACTTGGATTTGTTAATGCTCTAAATTTTAGATGTTTAAATCCTCCTTTCCACCTTACATTCAAGGATCTAGGGTCAAGTGGTGAGCACTACCATACCCTAGGTCACTTGTAGATGTAGGGAAACTTGGATTAAGGAATTTAATTATTAATTTTTCATCTCTTATGTCCAATTAACCAATTAAACCTTAATTATGCAAATACAACAAATTGATGAAAGACAGAAAAAGCTCTTGCAGACAACAGTAAAATACCAAATCATAGAATACCTATTTTTGGGGTTCTGAAGCGGAATAGTCAGGGACACTGGAGCAGATGCCCAAGTCCAAGGTACCTACTTTTTCATGGAATCTGGACCTCCTTCCAACATTGACTAGACCTATAACTTTTGTTTTCAGAGATCTATCTATGGAGGACACTAGAACGAGCATCCAAGTCCTGGAAGTGCTCCTTTGTCCTACTTTTCTTTATATCCTAGATCCTTGATGCCTATCAATCCTTCATGCAACTCCACTTTTCCCAAATGCGACACCTATAACCTACAATCACAAGACTTGGTTTGGGGGTTGTGGTGTTTAGAGGCTTGCCTCAGTCAAACCCCAGAGGACACTTAAGTCTCTGAACACCGTTGTTAGATAAAGAATGTGTGCCCTTATGAGGCAGAGGCAAAAAATAAAGGAATCAATGATGAAAACACAATGTTATGTCACCTTGTAGTGAAGCTCTGATGGGAGGAAGATGCTCTTCATGCCATGAAGAAATTAATGCTCAAATCTACAAATATCAACACACAAAACACACAAGTCTGCTCTTGCAACACAATGAAAGTATTGAATCACCTTGAGAGCACAATAGCTTGCTAGTAATTATCAAGTTTACAAATGAATGCCTAAGCATGCTTATATATGCAACTACAAGCACTTCCACCAAGATTTTAAAAATCAAAACTTACCGTGTCGGCAAAAGGACCAAGTAATGGTCATAAATTGACACCCAAAAATTAGGGCTGCCCCAAAATAGGGCAGGACTAGGGCATGGGTGCCCAAGTACTCCCCCCCTATTTTGGGTATTGTATAGCTCAAGGGGTCCACCTAGGTCCAATTTGTCATGAAACCTAGGCCTCATTCCATCAGGATGCCAAAATATGAACTAAGATGTCCTAAATATATACAAAAGGCTCGGGAGCTAAACCTTATGAGATAAAATCCCCCAAGGGGACATTTTCTGATGTTAAAAATATGACTAATCAAAACTAAAGAACTATACAACATGGCTAGGGTAGATTGTGACACCTCCTCTCCCATTTTCTGTTGATCATGGGACTTTCCATTTACTTGTAGTGATCCTTACCTTTTATTTTTTCCCCATTTCCCACCTCCTACAACTTTTCATTTCATACATATATAGGTTCCCTGAAAACAATTCAATGAAATTTCCTTGTTATCATAAAATAGGTCTTTGAAAAATATCCCAACTATGTGTATAAGTAATGACCTCCACTACACTCTATGCATCTAATTTAACAAAGCCAACAACATGGTCTAAATTGCCAAATACTTGCAAAGTCAAAAAATAAATAAAAATTTCTAGAAATTGAAAATAAAACATTGTCCCTTCATGTACATTATTATATTGCAAGCCTATTTTTTCAGATTGCTTCATTTAGAATAACCAATCATCTCCTTAAGAACATTGTCCTTGTTTAAAATGATGGAAACAATTTGCATCTATCACAACAATTTCTCTTGCAACAAACTTGGAGATAAATCTCGTAGTATGGCAATTAGCACATACATTAAAGTTCTTACAACTCTAGTAGATGTTCTAGGGGGTGTGTTTAACAAGCCAAATGTAACTACCAACTTTTCGCTATGGTGGTAGAGATAATTATTTTTCCTCCTTCCACATCATTTAGTAAATGTCCTAAATCTAGAAAATGTCCTCCTGCCTTCATCTCCCAAGCCAATTTCTCCAACTTTGCATAGATCCCATGGATGTGGATGTGATCTATCTCCCACACAAACAGAATTTACCATTTTATGGCCTTCAATCCAACTACATCCAGGAATGGTTTTACCTCCTCTATCTTTCATCAATCTTCTTAACATTTGAACCTCACCCCACTTGCCCACTTCTGCATAGATGTTTGAGAGAAGAACATAAGTCACAGCATTTTTAGGCTGCAAATAAAAAAGCAGTGTCACTATAAATACTCCTAACCCTACATTCATATGTGATCTATAGGCACCAAGAAAACACATTGACACAACCATGACAAGTTTAAATGACATATGAACAATATAGTTTAGAGTGTCCTCAGGTTAGGGCAAACACAAGCAATAAGGTCAACCATGCACACATAATGATCAATTGTAGGTGTAATGCAAGAAGGGTTACTAATATGATTGAAGTATGTGGAGCCCTCCTCCACTAACCTACATGGCTGCATGCACATAGAACACAAGCAAAGCTTTAAATGTTTGGATTTGTTTTAGAGTGATTCATTAATTCAAATATTTTGAGAGCATCCTTGCAAAATCCATTTGTGCATATCCTACAATGCTTGCATTCCAAGAGATGACATCTCTTTGAGCCATTCCATCAAACAGTTGACATGCCTTATCTATACTTCCACATTTTGCATACATGTCTACAAGAGAATTTCCAACTATAATATTTGCCAAAAATCCCCCTTCCATTATGTTATGATGAATGTCCATACCCTGTTCCAAAGCTCCCATTTTGGCACAAGCAGGGAGGATGCTAGCAAAGGTTGTCGAATTTGGATTTACACCTGCTAATTACATTTTCTTGAAAGTTTCTGAAGACTTTTCAACAAATCCATTTTGTGCATATCCTGCAAGCATTGCATTCCATGAGATGACATCTCCTTAAGGCATTCTGCCAAACAATTCATGTGCCTTGACAATGCTTCCACATTTTGCATACATGTCTACCAAGGCAGTTGAAACTATAACATCTGACAAAATTCCTCTATCCATTACTTTTGTAATGGATGTCCATACCTTGTTCAAATGCTCCCATTTTGGCTCATTCAGGAAGGATGTTGGCAAAGGTTGTTAAATTTGGCTTTACACCTGCCAATTGTATTTTCTTGAAAGCTTGTAAAGCATTTCAACAAATCTATTTTGTACATATCCTGTAATCATTGTATTCCATGAGATGACATCTCTTTGAGGCAGTCTACCAAGTAGTTCTCATGTCTTGTCAATGCCTCCACATTTTTTGTTGGGAATTAAGGTGTCTCAACCTTGCTAATTCCTTGTATTAATTAATTGTATTTATTTATTTATTGTCTATTAAAGTATTTTGGATGCAAGTCATGTTTCGTCATCTTGTGGGAGTTGGCACAGTGATGTGTCATCCTACATGGAAGGTGACCACATGTAATTTTGTCCTCACATGAGGAGACAGATGTCCCATTTAGGGGTAGAGGTATTTTACCATGTGTCGATACTTTAACTAGTGTGTAAGTGAACCTTGACCAAAATGGTTATAACAAATTCCTATGACAGAATCTATGACGTGTAAGAGTCGTAAATGGAATGTTCTATGACAGGTGAAGACATGTGTCACAAGGCATCTTGTAAGAAGGCATCTTTGGGCACCCCAAGGAGGGTTATGACATGTTGTAAGAGAATATGCTAATTTTAGTTAGTGTATGAAAGATTCTCTTATAGTTGTAAGTACTGTCAGTATGATAGATTCTATGATGGTCGTAATATGCGTAAGAGCATCTGTCATTGCCCAACTTGGGAATAGGTGACTATATTGGGATGGGGTGATGTGACAAGTGTCATGACCATGCAGTAGTGTTGGAAAAGTGTCCCCAGGCATGGGTTTTGGTCCATGAGGCGAAGTTGGACGCCCATCTCAAGGAAAGTTCATTTTTGCCTTGTAAACTTCTATTTAAGCAGGTGCTTTGAGAGATATATTATGTGATTGACAGGTACTGTTATGCTACCGGTTTGTCTCAAGATATGAGTGTTGAAGACTCCTTTAAAGACTTGCATTGCAATTGTATTGTAAACCTTGTTTCGATAATACATTGTGCAGGTTTTGGAGTGTGGGGTTTTTCACCCGTAAGGGTTTTCTGCATATTATATCTTGTCTCTCTTTCTTTTGTCTCACATTCGTGTGTTGTGTATTGCTTCAATATCTCTGTTGTTGGGTTAATAATACTAAAATTGTAAAGGTTAAAAATAATTTGCACTCATCTCTCCTCTTTATATTAGTGTAGCAAGCGATTTCTTTACACCTAGCTTCCTTTAAGTTGGCATCAGAGCCTGGCTAGTTTTGCTTCTAGTTGCTGGGTAGAGGTTTTTTGAGCTAATCTTAGGTTGAGTGGGGGTGTGTGCAGAGTATTCTATAATATTTTTGTAGGAAGGAGATGGCAGTCACATTTGGAAGATTAGAGGTGGAGAAGTTTAATGGGACAAATTTTGAGTTATAGAAACTTAAGATGGAAGACATGCTTGTTGATCGAGACCTATGGGAAACCATTTCCAGTGTAAAACCAACTCCAATGGCACAAGATGATTGGGATCTCAAAGATTGGAAGGCTAAGGGTCTCATAAGACTCAGTCTAGCTGATTCTATCCTATTAAATGTCCATGAGGAGAAGACCACGAAATATCTTTTGAAGAAGTTGGGAGATGTTTATAAGGCCAAATTCCTAGTGAAAAAGATTTTTCTAAGAAGTTGTATTCTTTGAGGATGGAGGATGGAGGATCTGTTTCAGATCACCTGAATGCTTTCAACATGTTAGTTTCATAGTTAACATCCGTTGATGTGAAGATGGAGGAGGAGGATTATTGTATAACCTTACTTTGTTCTTTGTCGAACTCGTGGGATCATCTTATTATGGCTATCAGGAGCACCACATCCACTTTTAAAATGGATGAAATGGTATCTTCATTGTTATATGAAGAGATGTGGAGAAAGTCTTCTAAAGTGGCCAAAGAGGGTCTTGTGGTTTGTGGAAGACCCAAAGAGAAAGGGAAAAAGAAGGACAAGAAAGATGAGAAGGGTAGATCTAAATCCTGTGGGAGATCCAAATCTCCTGGAAAGTCCAAGGCTCTCTATTGGAACTGTGGAAAAACTGGGCATTTCTTAAAGGAATGCAAAGAGAAAAGGAATAAAGAAGAAGAATGTCCCAGACTCGAATTCTGACAAGTCACAAGATGATGGTGATGCCTTCATCACAACCCTGGCCACCCATGCATCTAATGATGTGTGGCTGATTGATTCTGGTGCATCATTCCACATGACCTTGCATCAAAGCTGGTTCATGAAGTATGAAAAGTTTGATAGTGGAAGAGTGTACTTGGGTGATAATTCTCATCTAAAGACTATTGGTCATGGGAGAATCTCAATCTAATTCCCTGATGGATGAGTGAAGTGGATCTCTAGGGCCATGCACATCCCATGCTTGGCACGGAACCTACTTTCTGTAAGTTGAATGATGTAGGTGTGTAGGTTGTCTATTCAAAGGATGGATGGAAGATGACTAGAGGATCTATGGTGCTTGCAAAGGGTACTCAGAGAGGTACTCTATTTCATCTAGAGGCATGCACTTCACAGTGCAATAGTTCTTTTGACTCAAAGAAAAGAGCTGCAGTCACTTCATCCCCACCATATGAACCAATAGTGAAGAAATATATTGTATCAAATTCTGATGGTAGTGCATTTTGGGTACACAAGGGTGCTCATGCTTTGGAAGTTAAGCTTAAGCTTCCTACTGAAAAGACAATGTTATGGTATAAGAGATTTGGCCACATTGGTGAGAAGGGTCTTAGAACCCTGAAAAATAAAAACCTCATTGAGGGGTTAAATGATTGTAATCTCAAGTTTGACTTCTCCAAATATTGTATTTATGGAAAGCAAAACCATGTTTAATTTTACTCTAGTTCTCAAAAGTCTTCTAGTGTGTTGGACCTGATTCATTTTTATGTGTTGGGTCCTATTAATGTTCCTTCGATTCCTAAATCTATATATTTTGTATCTTTCATAGATGATTACAGTAGGACATGGATTTATTTTCTCAGAAACAAGTCTAAAGTCTTTAGTCAGTTCAAAGAGTTTAAAGCTTTTGTTGAGAATCAAACTAGTAAAAAGATTAAGTGTTTGAGAACTGACAACAGTGGTGAGTTTTGTTTGGCATATTTTGATAAGTTATGTAAAGAGAAAGGTATTGAAAAACATAAGACAACTCCATACACCCCACAACAAAATGGAGTTGCAGAGAGGATGAACAGGACACTGATGGAGAACTCTAGGAGTATGCTTAGTGGAGCAAGCCTCGAACAAAAGTTTTGGGCTAAAGCTGTAGCCACTTCTTGCTACTTGGTAAATAGGTCTCCTACATCAGCTCTTGTTGGTAAGACATCTATGGAGGTGTGGTCTCATAAGAAGACTTCAGTTAGACATCTTCATGTTTTTGGTTGTGAGGCATATGCACATGTGCCTAGGGAGAATCGGTCTAAGTTGGAGAACAAGGCTATTAAGTGTATTTTCATTGGCTATGGTGTTGATGTGAAAGGATACAAGCTTTGGGATCCTGCAGCTGAAAAAGTGTTGTATAGCAGAAGTGTTTTTTTCATAGAGCTAACACATTCTCCCATTCTTCTATAGCTAGAAGAACTATAAAAGAAAGAGGATGTGGTTCAGTTTCCTTCTACTCCTAAGAAGACTAAACTGACAGACCCTATGAAACCTGATATGAGGAAAGTTCTAGCAGCTCTGAAAGTTTAGATGAAGCAGAACCTCAACCTTAGCCATTAAGGAGGTCTACATGAACAAGGAAGCAACCTGATAGGTTTGGTTATTCATTGCTTGATTCTAGTTGTGCTTTTTCTTTGCTTACTAACACTAATGAGCCTAGAACTGTGATAGAAGCTATGGGCATGAAAGATGCAGGTTCCTGGAAGGAGGCCATGGAAGATGAGATGGCTTCTTTTGAGAAGAGTAAAACATGGGACTTGGTGCCTTTGCTTGAAGGACGAAAACTTGTTGGATGCAAATGGGTGTTCAAGAATAAATTCGGTGCAAATCGCAGTGTTGAAAAGTACAAGGCTAGATTGGTTGCGAAGGGGTATTCACAAGTGGAGGGAATTGATTATGGTGAAATTTTCTCTCCCATTGCAAAGATGACATCTATTTGGTTCCTATTATCTCTTGCAGCAACATATGACTTAAAGGTGGAGTAGATAGATGTGAAGACAACATTCCTTCATGGTGATTTGGAGGAAGAGATTTACATGTCACAGCTAGATCATTACATAGAGAAAGGTAAAGAAAATTTGGTTTGCAAACTAAAGAAGTTTGTGTATGGTTTGAAGCAGTCTCCTAGGATGTGGTACTTTAATTTTCATGCCTTTGTGTTGTCGGTTGGATTTCTAAGATCGAAATCAGATCATTGTGTGTATTATAGATTTGACAATGATCGTATTCTTATTATTGCATTGTATGTTGATGATATGATGTTAATTGGGAATGGTAAGAATATGATTTTTGATTTGAAGTCTCAGTTGTCAGCACAGTTTGAGATAAAAATTCTAGGGGCTGCCAAGCACATTCTGGGAATGGAAATCAGAAGAGACAGAGCTAATAGAAAACTTTGGTTAAGCCAGAGTAAGTATGTGAAGATAGTGTTGGATAGGTTCAACATGGCAGATTGTAGACCATTGTGTGTTCCTGTTTCTTTTGGGACAAAGTTGTCTCTTAATGATTGTCCAAAATCTCCTAGTGAGGTGGAGGACATGAGTAGAGTAGCTTATGCTAGTGTTGTTGGCTGTTTGATGTATGCTATGGTCTGCATAAGACAAGACATTGCCCAAGCAGTGGGAGTCCTTAGTCGATTTATGGCTAATCCTAGATGGGTACATTAGGATGCAGTAAAGAGAGTGTTTAGAAATTTGAGGTGCACTTCCGAGTATTCCATATGCTATCATGGTAATCCCATAGGACCTCCACATTCAGTTTGTATTCATGGATTCATGGATTCTGATTGGGCGGGTGACATTGATATCAGGAGATCCACCAGTGCTTACGTGTTTACTATGTTCGGTGGTGCAATTAGTTGGATGAGTAAGAGGCAACCTGTGGTCACTTTGTCCATGACAGAAGCTTAGTATATGGCAACAACTCATGCTTGCAAGGAAGCCATTTAGCTTAAGAGATTGTGTTCAGATATTGGTGTTAATGCAGGATAGTTTACGATTTGTTGTGATAGTCATAGTGCGATTTGCCTAGGAAAGAATCCAACTTTCCATACCAAAACAAAACATATTGATGTATAGTGTCACTTTGTGTGAGACATGGTAGAGGATGGGAAGTTGAATTTGGAGAAGGTAGACACTTTGAAGTATGTTGTGGATGCATTGACGAAACTAGTGGGCACAGACAAGCTTAGATGGTGTTCAGAGTCTATGGGCCTCTCAGCCTATAGCAGTTAAATCCTATCATTTCTATTCGCTCTTACAACATGTTCGACAAGTGGGAGAATATTGAGAATTAAGGTGTCTCAACCTTGGTAATTCCTTGTATTAATTCCTTGTATTTATTTATTTATTGCCTATTAATGTATTTTGGATGCAAGTCTTGTTTCATCATCTTGTAGTTGTTGGCACGGTGATGTGTCATCCTACATGGAAGGTAACCATATGTAATTTTGTCCTCACATGAGGAGATAGGCATCCCACTTAGTGGTAGAGATATTTTTCCATGTGTCGACACTTTGACTAGTGTGTAAGTGAATCTGGACTAAAATAGTTATGACAGAATCTATGACATGTAAGAGTTGTAAATGGAATGTTCTATGACAGGTGAAGACATGTGTCACAAGGCATCTTGGAAGAAGGCATCTTTGGGTGCCCCAATGAGGGTTATGACATGTTGGAAGAGAATATGCTATTTTTAGTCAGTGTAGGACAGATTCTCTTACAACTATAAGTATTGTCAGTATGACAGATTTTATGACAGTCGTAATATACGTAAGAGCATCTGCCATTGCCCAACATGGGAATAGGTAACCATATTGGGATGGGGTGATATGACAAGTGTCATGACCATGCTGTAGTGTTGGACAAGTGTCCCTAGGCATGGGTGTTGGGCCATGAGGCTAAGTTGGATGCCCATCTCAAGGAAATTTCCATTTTGCTTTGTAAACTTTTATTTAAGGAGGTGCTTTGAGAGGAGATGTATTATGTGATTGACAAGTACTTTTATGTTGCCGGTTTGTCTCCAGATATGAGTGTCAAAGACTCCTATAAAGACTTGCATTGCAAGTGTGTTGCAAACCTTGTTGTTTTGATAATACATTGTGCAGGTTTTGGAGTGTGGGGTTTTTCACCCGTAAGAGTTTTCCCCACGTTATATCTTATCTCTCTTTCTTCTGTCTTACATTCTTGCATTGTCTATTGCTGCAATATCTCCGTTGTTGGGTTAATAACACTAAAATTGTAAAGGTTAAAAAGAATTTACACTCCTCTCTCTTCTTTAATTTAGTGTAGGAAGCAAATTTCGTACACCTAGCTTCCTTTTATTTTCCATATATGTCTACTAGGGTAGTTGAAACTACATCTAAAAGAATTCCTCTATCCATTACTTTTTGATGGATGTCCATACCTTGTTCCAATGCTCCCCTTTTGGCGTAGGCAAGAAGGATGCTGGTAAAGGCTATGGAATTTGGCTTTACACCTACCAGTTGCATTTTCTTGAAAGCTCGTAAATTTTTTTTAACAAATCTATTGTGTGCATATCCAGCAATAATTGTAGTCCAAGAGATGACATATCTTTGAGACATTATGTCCAACTGTAATATCTAACAAAATCCCCCTTACATTATGCTTTGATGGATGCCCATTCCCTGTTCCAAAGCTTCCATTTTGGAACAGGCAGGGAGGATACTGGCAAAGGTTGTGCAGTCTAGCTTTACACCTGCCAATTACATTTCCTTGAAACTTTCTAGAGCTTTTTGAAAAAGTCCAATTTGTGTGTATCCTACAATCATTGCAATCCATGAGACCACATTTTGCATACATGTCTACCAAGGCAGTTGCAACTATAACATCTGGGAAAATTGCTCTATCCTTCATGCTTTGATGGATGCCCATACCCTATTCCAAAGCTCCCATTTTGGCACAGGGAGGGAGGATGCTGGCAAAGGTTGTGGAGTCTAGCCTTACACCTACCAATTGCATTTCCGTGAAAGTTTCTAAAGTCTTCTCAACAAGTTCAATTTGTGCATATCCTGTAATCATTGTAGTTAATGAGACCACTTTTCTGAGGCATTTTGTCAAATAGTTTACGTGCTTTGTCTATGTTTCCACATTTTGCATACATGTCTACCAAGGCAGTTGCCACTACAACATTTGACAAAATTTCTCCATCCTTTACACTTTGCTGGATTTCTGTACCCTGTTGCAAAGCTCCCATTTTGGCATAGGATGGGAGGATGTTGGCAAAGGTTGTAGAATTTGGCTTTAGACCTGCCAATTGCATTTGCTTGAAAGTTTTGAAAGCCCTTTCAACAAATCCATTTTGTGAATCTCCTACAATCATTGCATTCCATGAGATTACATCTCTTTGAGGCATTTTGTCAAACAATTCACGATCTTTTTCTATGCTTACACATTTTGCATACATGTCTACTAGAGTATTTCGAACTACAGTATCGGACAAAAATCCCCGTTTCATTATGCTTTGATAGAGGTCCATACCATGTTCCAATGTTCCCATTTTGGCACAGATAGGGAGGATGCTGGCAAAGGTTTTGGAGTCTGGCTTTACACCTGCCATTTGCATTTTTGTACATATCCTGCAGCCATTGCATTCCATGAAACCACAATTCTTTGAGGCATTTTGTCAAATAGTTCACGTGCCTTCTCTATGCTTCCATGTTTTGCATACATGTCAACCAAGGCTGTTGCAACTACATCTGTCAAAATTCCTCTCTTTTATGTTTTGATGGATGTCCAAACCCTATGTAAGGAATAAATCTGTCGAAAATACCCCGTAAAGAATGACGCCAAGAATGAATAAAAACTGATGGAAATGATGGAAAATAAAAATGGCTGGCATCCATCAAATAAACACACGGAAAGAGGAAATCCCAACTGGTGTCCGACAACTTCGCGATGTCAAACAATTTTCAGCGAAAAAAATCTCCCACATATAAGCCGTACAAATCAGTTCTGCCGATCTATGCTGAATTGTATGTATCTCGTCGTATTTGATGTGATGGCGATATTAACTTTGTAGCAAAAGATGAGGACATTAGTTTGTCTCTCTCGAGTAGATGTGGAATCTAGCCTTTATTGCCCTCACTCCTTAATTACATCTTTCTAAAGTACTCTTCCAATTCCTGGAGTGAATAGTGAAAGCAATTTGCAGCAAAGAAAGAGAAGATGGTTGTATCTAACAATGGAACTGGTGATGGCCATGTATGACACTTTTGCACTGCCAGACTATGAAGTGTTTCCCTTCGGAGAGGAGCTCACTGCCATAATCTATTTCAAATCGTTCCATTCGAGGAGGAGCTGATAAATAATTATATGATATCCGGGCAGTTTGAAGGAACTTTCTGAAGCAGATAATTCCCAGACTGTAGATGATATTCTAGCAAATAAGGATATCATATCGTCTGAGAAAATGCTGAATTTCAAAGGAGCTAATGAGGCTCTGCACGGAGAGAAAGAGAAGTGGTTGGAATTGGTTCAACTTCTGTTAGCCTCTGTAGGAATGATAGGCAACAGGAAATATGATCACGCTGCTCGGCTAGTGACCAAATGCAAGAATTTGTCTTGTCAGCTGGGGGCTCCCACACAGAGGTTTGCCTATTATATTTCCAGCGCCCTACAGGATAGAATCAAATGCCAGAGTCTGGGCGTGTTAGAAAACGCAGCTAAACCAGTCGCAGATTTTGCCTTCAATATTGACAAGTGAGTTTGACGAAAAAGAATTTTGTAGTCTCCTTGCTTACCATAACAAAGTGCTGGCCTATAGCAAGGTGCTGCAGTTCACATCTGTGCAGGCAATCATAGACACCGTGGGGAATGCAAGAAAAATTCATGTAATTGATCTAGGGATGAGAATTGGGGCGCAATGGACAGTATTAATGGAGTATCTTGCGCACAGAGCTCTTTCTTCTTCTTTACCTGCTCTTGAGCTTCTCAAGATTACAACAGTTGGTATGAATGGCGAAGAGCTTAAAAAAGCGGAAAAAGACTTCATGAGCACGCTCAATCTTTGGCGATTCCCTTCTCGTACAACATGGTGGAGATCCTAAACATACAGGAGATTAAGATTCGTTCACTGTTAAATCTGGGGAGGCGCTGGCAGTGTACGCTCCAATTATTCTGAGAAGTTTGTTATACGACCCAGTCTTTCTGGACCATGTTTTAAGTGTTATCAAGAAACTGAGGCCTCAGATAATGGTGACTTGCGAAATAGAAGCGAAGCATAATTCTTCATCTTTTGCGAATAGATTCTGCGAGGTGCTTTTCTATTGCATGGCGTGGCCTCAAGATCTGTTGGATGTTACCATACCAGACAGAAATAATATTATAAGGGTGAAGTATGAAGAATTATTGAGTGAATGTCAGATAAGGAATATGATAGTCTATGAGGGGAAGGAGAGGACTGTTAGGCATGATAGAACTAATGTGTGGAGGTGTTTCTTCACATTGCCAACATGCAGGGAAAAGAAGCTATGTATCAGGCTAGGTTGTTATTAGGAGAATATGCTTCCGGACAATATTATACTCTCGAGTCCGATGGAGATGCCATAATTGTAAGGTGAAAAGGAACACCATTTTTTGCACTCTCGGCATGGAGTTGTATCAACTGAATGTTCATGGATTTGTTTTCTCATCATAGTGAATAAAATTGAAAACTGTTTTTGTTAGTAAATTTTGTGTTAATTTTTTTTTTCATTTTTCTTTTTAAGAGTGAATTAAATTGGAAAAATAATTTTACACATCAATCTTACATAACTTACATTCTTCAAGGGTTGTGTAGACAATTTTTCATTTTAAATGCTAATTTCAAATTCTTGACAAATTGTGTCTTAAACTTTTGCTCTTAGAGAAAGGAGATCATTACTTATGCTCCTAATACCATGGGATACTAAATGGACATCACAAGAAGCTAACATGTCAAATTGGAAGCCCCCCTTATTCAAAATTTAGAAACACTAAATTTTATTTTTCCAATTCCAATTTCAAAGACAGAAGCCAATAGTTACAATTTGTGATATATAAAGTCATAATAATAACAACATTGTTGACTTGGGAATATTATTTATTTTTCTTTCTAAGTTATCTACTTTTTGTTTCACTTAATCTATAATAATACACTTCTCATTCAGACACATTCAATCTTATGACAATAATAAAAAATTTGAATTTTGAGGAAAGTTATTCTACTAAACTCAAAAATTGTACTGAATTAGTCATAAAATACTCTTCAATTGAGTTAGTAATATTCATCTTTTCAGGTTATAAAAATGTAACACAATGTAGTTGTGGTGTTTTCCTTAACATCATTTGGTTAAGGAATTTTAGCCAGATTATGTATTGGTTTACACTGGATATTCAATTTACTCATCATTAGTTGCTTTACTTAGTATTATGTTTTGTTCAACTTAAGTATCAACCTTGTTTTTTTTTTTTAAAGGGGTAAAAATTTACTAATAAAGGAACCACCAGTACATACCAGGAGAGCAACAACCCACATAAAGACCAATAAGCTAGAATTAAATCACAGAACCATGAACCAGCCAAACTAGAACCAAGGAAATAGTCCCAAACTCCAATGTCCCAAACAGGGACCACAACTACCCATCAATATCCTTTGAGATCAACCTTTCCATGTTTTGAGCACAATCTTGGGATAAAAGTTCCCAATCACTAAAATTCCTTGCCCCCAACTTATTCAAAGCCCACTTTGCCTAGTAATCAGACACTCTATTCCACTCCCTACGGATATGGACAAAGGAAACAAAATCCATTGAGTGACTCAAACAAATAATCTATCTAACCACCGATGCCAACTACCAATGTACTCCTTCCACAACCCACTTATTCAACATATTAATCATAATCTAGGAGTCAAACTCACAGATAACCATTCGCCAACCTAAAGCACACCCTCTCTCTATAGCATATAGAATAGCTAGAGCCTCAATTAAATTGTTCATTTATTCCCCCCTATAAATAGAGAAGAAAAATAGGACAACACTAGATCTATCCCTCCCTAATCTCCTAATCCCAGCATGACCAGGGTTCCCCTTGGAAGATCCATCTCTATTAATCTTAAAAACACTTGGAGGTGGGAGAGTCCACCTTTGTTCTCTCTAAATCTAACACTTAGAATGGCCCCTTTTTTTGACTAGAAAGGGCATAAGCCTCCAACAACTAAACTCAATTTCAGAGCCACGTGTAACTCCCCAATATCCAACTTAGTAGAAAGATCACACTTAGCTACTAAGGTCTCCTAGAGCATACTAAGAATCCTCTACCACATCTGCTAAACCACCAGCTTCCTCTCCTGAAAAATTCTTCAATTCCTTCCAGGCCAAAGCTTCGACAAAATAAAAGGACCAATATTCTAAGCCACCTAAAGAAAAGAAGCCTTAGTTGTGCATCTCCCCAAGCTTCTCCAAATATCCACCAGAGAAGAAGCATGGACATAGGTCTACTTCCAAGCACCCACCAAAGATGTCAAATCTCTTTGGCCAAGGAACACTAAAAAAACAAATAAAAATGACAATCCACACTACTATTATAGAGAAAGCAAATAGAAAATCCTTGAAAACCCCTCTTCCACAAGTTATCCCAAGTAAGGGATTGATTCTAAGCAACCAACCAAAGGAAATTGTTATAGTTAGGCCATCCAAATGTATTCCACACAAACATCCACTAGGGAGTGTCAATCTCCCCATACTTCTACCATTCCAACTTAGGATATCCAGAAGCAACTGAATACACACTTTTCAAGTTAGGACTCCAGGAAAGAGAATCGTACTCTTTCAGAGCATTACAAACTCTACCAACAAGAATCCTAGCTAACTCCTGATCTTCTAGCAACCCCCCGACGGCCACTCAAAAGAATCTTTCCATCTGAAAACCTCCACCTGACCCAAACACTAAACCAATTTGAAATGCTTGACACGACACCAACCCTCTTCAAGGAAGAGGTTGCACAAGGGTTGTAAGTGTGGGAACATAGACAAGGTAGGTGGGTGCCCATCCTAAGAATCATACCAAAATAAGGCTTCAGACCCACTATTACAAATCCAAAATAGCCCTTGCTTAATTAAATTGGCTCCCCTTTTAAGAGTGTGCCATATCACAGATCCCTTACTAAAGAGGCTAATCCTTGGAACATCACCACTTTGCACCCCCCAAAGTACTTATAGTTAAGTATTCTGGCCCAATCCTAATCCAGACAAGTGAACCACCTCCAATACAACTTGGCTGCCAAGGCTTGACCAGTAAGACTACCCTACTGAAGACCAACCCCCTTTTCTTGTTTAGACCTACAAATAGATTCCCACTTAACCAAACTCCACTTCAAAGACTCCAAATTACCAACCCATAAGAATTGTCTAGAAAAAGCATCAAATTCATTAATGAAGCTTAAGGGAACCCCCTAAACAAAGCACCTGTAAATAGGGAGAGCTTGAATCATAAACTTTAATAAAGTCACTCTCCCAGCTAAGGATAACCATCTATAAGTCCAATGACAAATCCTCTTATGAAACTTGTCTAGAATATCCTACCAAAATCCCCTAGACAATGAGGCAACATGAATTCAAATACCAAGATAAACAAGAGGAAGGGCCCCAATATGAAATATGGGAATCCCAAAAATCCTAATCTAAATAAGCTGAGGAGTACTAAAGAAGAAGATGGAGGACTTGTCTTCATTAATCTTCTGACTTGAGGCAGCTAGAGAAGTATCCAAAAACTTTCTTAAGTTTACCACCTCATTGACTTTAGCTAAACCCATCAAGGCAATGTCATATATAAATTGTAAGTGAGAGTGGGAAGGCACGCTATTGCCCCAACTCCAACCTTGGATCAATCCCTGTCCCACATGAGATTTTATGAGTCTTCCCAATCCTTCAGCCAAAAGGATATACAATTATGGTGACAGAGGGTCCCCTTACCATAGTCCCCTAGTAGCACCAAATAGCATAGTAAGCTCACTCTTAATAAGAATAGAGAAAGAAGTTGACATAACAGAACTCATAACCCAATCAACCTAATCAATACCAAATCCAAATGCCAACAGGACCTTATGAAGAAAATCCCATTTGACTCTATCATAAGCTTTGGCCAAATCCAGCTTAATGAAAATCACTTTCTCCTTGGATAGTGCCATGGAGTGAATACCCTCCATCACTACAACAACACCATCAAGAATTTTTCTACTTGCAACAAATCCACCGTGCTCTTTTGATATCAACTCATTGAGCCACGGTTTAAACTATTCAACAATTAGCCTCGTGATGATCTTATAAACAACATTACACAAAGATATTTACCTAAAAAGATTTAGCAAGATAAGAACAAAGAATGTAGAATTCAAATCTTTCAGCATCTGTTTGCTCCTCTACGACTCATTAACCACCTCCAAAAGATCAAATTTCATAATCTCCCAAAATTCTTAAAAGAATTCAACAAGGAATTCATCTGGCCCAGGGACCTTCCCTCTTTTCAACTACAAAATGATCTTATCCAATTCAATCATTGAGATGGGAGTGATGATAGCCTCAATCATCTCATTAGACACCAAAGAAGGGATAACTCCAGAACCTTATTTTCCTCATCAACTACTAAGGGGGAATCCTCCACAAACAAGGAAGAGAAGAACTAAGAAGCCTCTATAGAAATCTCCTAACTAGATGATAGCAGAGCCCTTTGGGAGGACACCAAAGAAGTGATCCCATTCCCATGTCTTCTTTCTTTGATGGAGTTATAGAAAAAAGAAGTATTTCTATTGCCTTCCTGGAGCCAATCAATCCATGACTTTTGATTCCAAAAAAATTTCTCATGCAATTCCAATTTTGCAAGCTCTTTCAAAGATTTTGTTTCATCCCTGAGACTCACCATAGTGAGGCCAATGTCCCTAGTCTAACATGTAATAAGATCTAACTAGGATTGGGTAGCCGCCTTAGCCTAAAAGATGTTACCAAAATATTATCTATTCCACTTCTTAAGCTGAAAATTTCCATAAGTCATCTTTCCTTTAGTCCACCAACCCACCATAAAATCCTAAAGATAAGGGTCTCTGAGCCACATAAGCTGAAACTCAAAGGAAGGGTTCTTAGTAGTTTCCAAACAAGGAGGCTGAAAGTTTAATAGGCCAATGGTCTGATCCCTGTAAATCTAGGATCTTGGAACTTGTAGCATCTAGCCTTTTAGAGATACAGTTTTCCCCACATCTTTTGTTTCTCTAGGTAAATAGGTCATTGGAGGGCTTTACATCCACAAGGTTTAGGCAAATAATATTATCTCTAAACATCATAGAAGAAGGTTCCAACCTATCCAAACCCCCTTCTTCTCATCTAGACTAACAATTGCATTAAAATCTCCTAGCGTAATCCAAAGGAAATAAGGGTCTATGGACTAAACATAAAAGTATGAGACCAGAGAGAAGACTTTCCATGAGTATCAACCATGGCATACACATTTGTGAAAATAATAACTTCTCCAAATTCATAACTAGTTGTAGCCACCAAAATAGAGAATCTACTATAGAGCCACCAAATTGGAGAAACCTTGTGTGGGTCCCATAAGATAACAACTCCACTTGCACTTCCTTGGGTGCAAATATACTATCACTGACCTCTAACCCATAAACTAGAAGCTATATTGTACATACCTTCCACCAACAACTTCAACAAGTCTAAATGAGGACCAAATCAAGTGAATGAACACAAATCAAATCTCGAACAACCTTTTGTATAGGGATGTTGTTCAACCCCCATACATTACAAGAAAGCATGATCATATGTGAGAAGTAGAGAAGTGGGAATCAATGGTTTTAATTGACCCTAATTTCACCAAAGTCTCACCTGTCAACTTAACTTTCTCATGATCTTTCTTCCAACCCATCTTGGGGGGCTTCTCCAGGGAAGCCTTTTTAAGCTTCTTTTGCTAAATCCCAAGGGGAGGTTAGGCTCTTCTAACAACCCTAGGATTTTGACCTTCCTTCTTTAAAGGTAGGCATGGTGGCTCCTGAGTCAAACCAACTTCTGCCTCTAGTACTCTAGTTGGCTCCAAACAAGACACCACCGGAACCTGATCTATTTCCATCTGAGAACTTGGAAACTCCACTTGAATGCTAAAAATACCCTCCTCCCTTAAACCTGCCTAAGCCATCCTCATGGCGTCTACCCCATCCTACAACTCTTCTAGTATTGAATCCCCTACTGATCATCTGCATCTAAGGCATCAAATCAGTTGTACAATCCATTAGCCTATCTATTGTTGAGAGTCCTCTTTTGGCCTCTTCCTTTATTATGGGGTTTTACTGATATACACCCCTCTTTATCTATCTCCTCTACTATAACTGTGGCTTCCCCCTATCCATCCTAGGAGCAGGTTGAGGATTTTATCAGTATGGGACCTTGCAAGGTTAACTTTTAGGAACTTCTTTTTGATGACCATACCCATGGAAGATTCAACACCAAAATGGGAGAGCCTCATAATCTAACCGCTGAGTCTAGGAAGAAGATACTAACTGAAATTCCTAAGAATCTAGAAAAGGATTGTTTAAATCAATTTTAACACATGGGCAAAACAAATTACCTTTTTATCTAGCATCTATTGTGAAGGGCCCACCGGCTTGCCCATCAACATCGCAACCATATGAAAAATATCATTCCTCTAGAATTCAAGTGAGAACCAGGGAAGTCAAACCCACATTAGAACCCTAGAAGGGAGTTCCTCAGCTAGAATAAATCTAATATGTCAAGGCTTAAGAAAAAGCCCAACCTGATTGTAAAAGTATGAGCCCCCTCAAAGGCCTTATTACGATCTGTTAAATTTTAGAACACCACCAGAAAGTAAATATTCACCACTAGCATTACCTATATATCACCTTTAGCATTCTAGGTACGTTGTACCTAGGATTCAATGAAGAGAAAAGAGACACGATCCCCATGAACTTGAAAATTAAGGCATGATTTGCTAGATAAGTCACATCCTCCTCTATAGACTCTGACTGAATCACCAAAATTGGCCTTTCTTGGTGTTGTGATGTTCACAACACGCCCCATTATTGCTCCTTAGCAAAATGGGGACCCCTGCTGTCGCTTTGCTTTTTGCTTCTGCTTGTGTTTGTTCTGTCTGGTGGTAAAGGGAAAAGAGAGTTAGATTTGCAAACCTTGTTAAAATATAGAAAATTGCATTTTTCAGTACCATTGCATAATATGGTTGGATTCCTTGTGAAAAATGAGCCAGGGTTGCTTTTTGAACCGTCTTAGAATTCATCATATTTTGCAAGTTATGATCATTCAGGTAAAATGTACTATCAAGTTTTGCATGATAAACAGTCAGTTGTTTGCCTTTTTTCTTGTTGGCATTCGTTTTAAATTTTGAAAAATTCATACTTAGTGGTTCCGGGTCGTGGGCAATTTTGTCTGGGTTCCACTCTGTATGTTACATTTGATTGTTTTGCAGAAAATACATCGGCACACTTTAATCGCCATTATTATTCATTGGCATGTGTTTTTACAGGTTCGAACCTGTGCGTTGAACCATCCGCTTGAACCTTTTCTCAGAGGTTCAATGGTTCAGGGGGTTCGGGGTTCAAAGTGGCCCGACGTCTTCAAAAATGTCTAAGGGGCGGACTGTTATTTTATATTACAACGTTGAACCTGTGCGTTGAACCTGCGCATTGAACCTTTTTTTTGGTTCAATGGTTCAAGTTCGCGGGGTTCATTTTCTTCAAAAATGTCATGCGTAGGTGATATTACCGATAAAGTACCCCATTGAACCGCTTCATTGAACCTTATGCCGGGGTTCAAAGATTTAATAGTTCAATAGATGGAGAGGCTTCAGTGACACTGTGGCCGATGGTAGGCCATCGGCATAATATTAGCTATCGGAGCAATGCTTTGGGCTTTCGCCGATGGGCGAAGTCACGTCGATAAGTGGAAAAGGACTTGGCCGAATATGAAATGAATGATATCGACAGCACTCTCGCTGATATAAGCTATCGGCATAACCAATGCTTCAGTGAAGGAAGTTTCAGTCTCGTTGAGGCTGTGTCTCTCCCCGATGATCTAGTCATCAGCGTAACATTTGGTATCGGCGGAGTTTGATTTTCTCTCGCCGAGGACTGCGATCTCCCTGATGGCCTTTTGCCATCGGTATAACTGTTACCGTCGGCCAGTTTGTTTTGGCCCTTGCCGATAGAAGAGGCTCTTGCCGATGGAAACCGAAAGGGGTCATCGGCCAAGCAATATAGATCAGCGTTTGTTTTTTGGATCATACCGAGGGAGGATCTCACTCCGATAAGGAGGTTATCGGTATGCTAGTAACGATCGGTGCGGGCGTTTGGACCTTTGCCAATGGGCAAGGTCAGCCTGATGAACATAAGGAAAGGGCTAACGAGTAAAGACCATCGGCCTAACATATGTGATCGGTAGAGTTGTTTTTTGACGCGCTGATAGTGTGAGACACGCCGATGGAGGAGGAAATAACAAGTAAGGCCATCGGCCAAATAGCGATGATCGGCCAGGCGATTTTTTGACACGCCAATGGCGATTCTCATGCCGATGGTAGAAAACAAAGGAAAAGGGCATCGGCCCAACGGAGAACATCGGCGAAGGAATTTTGGGGCCCGCCGATGGCGATAGTCACGCCGATGGGCGGGAATGTACATAGCGGTGGAGTTTTAAAACATTTTTTTTGCTGCCAGTAGCATTTTTTGGTCAGCGATAGTTGACCCGATGGGTTTTGAACAGTCTGTGTACATTTTGAACGCAGTTTCTGCTAATTTTGGACCCGATTTCCACAATTTTGCATAGTCACCATGATTTAAATAGATATTTTAATTCCTTGTTGTTTATTTGATAAATTGGTACTTATTGCTTGTCTTGTCTTGCAGGCTTGCAGTTGAGGAAGCAGCTGGAACTTGATCACAGTGACCTCATGGAGGAAGGAAATCCAATCTCAGGAGCAGGAAGATAAGGATGAAGTGCGAGGAAGTCAAGGCCATTCAAATGGAGGACAGAGTTGCAGCTGAAGGTATTACTACAACAGACAAACAGAAGTTATTGCCAAGCTGCCAGAACTTCTTAGAAGGGGCAATATTTTGCCCAGATTTGACACTTCTCAGAGATATTTTGAAGAACTGGTTCACCTGTATTTATTGCTGTAACCAGGGGTTTGAACCAGGGGTTTAGTTAGGGTTTTTGCTGTAGTGAGGACAATCAAAATGTCTTTATATTGTGCCTCTCTACACTGTAATACTTTACAACAGGGGCTACACAGGGATTTTTTAGGAACATACAGCAAGTTAGCTTAGTTTAGATTAGAAGTAGAAGAAGGAGGTCGCCTGTTTGTCTGCAGTAAGGTGCACGTGGAATGTCTGGCTGCCTTACTGTATCTGTAAAGCTTGTAAGTTCTCTATAGTATGATCAATGAAACTAAGAGTCATTCCTACATTGTAAATCATGTATGACTATTCGTTTCTAATACAATAGAATCTGGACTTCTGCATCTATCTTCTGAGTGTTCTCCTACTCTTCTTTGTGTTTTGAAATATTTTCTTTGAGAGCTTGCAATTTTAAATGTATGTTTGTGAAAATGCTCAGAACTTGCATTTAAGGTTTTTACTGTGGATTTGATCAAATTACTGTGGTATTTACATAGTGCATAACAGAACAATTAGATCCTTCAGTAGATTAAATGAGGTATAGATTAGATCTTTCTAACTTTTCCCAACCCATCTGAAATATTTAGCTAAAATGTAGAAATCTAAAGGAAATTGTCTCAAATTTGAAGAAGCATGCATAACAGAGTTAAGAGTAGACAGTTTTCATAAATATATAAAGGAGAAAGCTGCAATAATTCAAGAAAAATCATCTGAACTTGCAACACAGTAACACTTTTATGCAAAGAAATGAAAAGTATTGACATATCTATGATCTTTTTGCATAATCTTAGTCCAGTAAACCACAAAGAAACTCTAAACTACATAAGGCCCCTTGAACATTACAGCTTCACATTGACCAACTGAACTTGACCAACCAAACCATTGTAGACATGGGATTAGTTGAATCTCAAATGATTCCTTCTTATCTTTCAAGTATAGTTTCAGATCATTATATGTGAATTTTAACTTACTGTTATGATTGCATCAAAACAATCATCAACAGTTTTCTGGCGCTAGAAGGAGGGCCAGAAGGCTGTATATTGCAATCATCAATAGTTTTCTGGCGCTAGACGGAGGGCCTTCCTGAGTTAGGTTTCATTTCAAACTGGCTAACGACAGTAATAGAGTGACTAGGTCTAGACCCAGTTCAGGAGATATATTTGTGCAACTACCTGATACAAGGCAAAGTAAAAACCCTTTAATTTGGAATCCAAAGATATCGCAAGCAGGAATTTCATCTGGAACACCTCCTGGGTCACCTTTTAACATCCGTAGTATTGTGAGTCCTGACAGATCACTGTTCAGATCTTTAAATCTTGGTTCAGGTACTCCTGGAGGTCTCAATCCTCCTGTAAATCCTAATCCACCAATCAATCCAGGTATTCCTGCAAGTTCAAGTCAAGCTCAAACACCTGCAATGGCTTATTTCGATGTCAATTCTCCCATACTCTTCAATGATTATCATGAGATGCCAAAAAATCTGGAAAAGATATGTCCCAAATACCAGTTGCATCAGGACCCAGAAGATCATATTAGAATATTTAAGGAAGCATGTTTTAGGGCTATGTTAGAGCACGAGGATGTTGTGTGTAGATTGTTTCCTTACACCTTTAATGAGCAGGCCTCTAGCTGGTACGTAAACTTACCCAATGGTTACATTTCTTCCTGGGCACTTATGGAAGAAGCATTTCTGTCAAGATTTAGAGGACCCATTGACCCTTGCGCTTTGTATCATAAATTGGCTGCTATAAAACGAGGTGAGGGAGAGCTAATTGATAATTTCAATGACAGATTTCAAAAGTCCTGTTTTAGGCTGGTACCCCCTTATACCATAGATGATGCTCCCTTGTTGGCTATGTACTATGCTGCCTTGGATCCTTTAACCGCCATGTTTGTCAAAAGAAAACCTGACATAGATTCAATATCCAAAGCCTATAAAGAGGCAGCCTCAGTGAACCAAGAAATGAGGCATACAACTTATAGTCTATTTGTCAATGGAGAAAATTTTGGGGTGCAGAATCAGGCACACCCATGGAATGGAGTCCCTGTGCAGCACACTCCACTAGTAAATCCAGTTCCTTCTTACACACCTGTGTATAATCCTACTCCAATCCAAGCTATAACTCCTTACACGGCTAGTACTTCCAATAACAGTCAAAATAGTGGTCAGCCTTTCTTCCAACTTCCTAGGGATGTAACTATGGCAAAAGCACAAGAGGATAGGGAAGAAATCAAAGAAATTACTGCACATTTGAAAAGATTAACAATCGAAGTGACACAGCTAAGAAATGAGAACCTCTATGGAAGAAGCAACCAAAACTACAATCCACATCAAAATCACAACCAAGGCCAAAATCAAAATTATAGTCTCAATCAAAATCAGCAGTACAATCAGAACCAAAACTACAATCAGCATCAAGGCCCCAGTCAGGGGCAACCAATGCAAAATAGGGGGCCAGTGATAGATAATAGGACCTGGGGCAATAATAACAGAAATCAGAATCAACCTAGGCCACCCAAGACATGGAACACTGGGCCCAACAATAGTACTCTGGCTTCTCCTTTTGAGAATACAGATAATCATGGTGCAAAACAAATGACTAGCATACAAATGGCCAATACAGTACCCAAAATTTGGTGCAGATTTCACAATACCAATGCCCATGCTGAGCACGACTGTCCACAGTTCCACTTGGCAGCTAGTATTTTCAACATAGATGTACAGCCTCCTACCTCTGAATTTCTCATTCCTAAGGGTAATGAGGTAGTACCCTCAGAATATGACACAGCATTAGTCTTAGAAACGTTTACCTTTGCAACTGCAGAAGAGAAAGAGGGTGAATTGCTAGAGGATGAACCATGCTGTTGTGAAAGTCTTTATCCTGAATCAGCCTTTGTGTTAAATGCTTTTCAGTTTCCTTTTGAATCTAAAAATGAGATATTAAATGAAACAGAAGAGGTGCAGGCCTTTCAACAGACAAATAAAAGCCACACCTACAATTTGAGGAACAACCCTAGGCCGGGAGGACCTTTCACCACTTCTACTCCTCCGAATAACATCAATACACCCCTAGATCAGAATGCTAGCAACAATCCTGCCATACTTAAAGCTAGTCAGCACACAAATAATGGAACAATAGTGCAAAAGGATCAAATAAGTAAGACAGAAGCAATAGAGACAACAAGATTAATGAATTACTTATCAGAGGAAATAAAGAAAATTAAGGTCAGTATACCTCTAAATGAATTATTGAAGACCCCAGGGATCAGAAATGCTTTTTTAAAATCCCTGGATACATCCATAACAAACAAGGTGTCTGCTAATATAACTGTTCCTAATAATGATTCACCACCTAAGGAGAAAGGTAAGAAAGTTGAGCAGCCTTCCAATACAAATGTAGTAATACATGCGGATAAGAGGGAAACTCACCCTTTCTTGTTAACTGTTAGGTTGTGTGGGAAGAATATACACAATTGCATGGTAGATTCTGGTGCTTCAGCCAACGTAATGCCCTTAGGAATATGTAAAACTCTCGGGCTGACTCCCACCAAATCTGCCAAGGTTGTCACGCAATTAGATAAGACCGAGGTTAGCATGATAGGAGAACTCATGAACATTCAAGTGCAATTAGCTTCAGACCCTAGGGTAAGCCAAATCATTGACATTCAAGTAGTGGATATACCCGTAAATTATGGAATGTTGCTAAGTAGGGATTGGTCCAAGACATTAAACGGATATATGGCTACTGACTTTTCACACATGTGGTTACCTTGGAGAGGCATCCCAAACTAGATCAGAATAGAGGCAGAGCCCAGAATGAAACATATGATAACAGAGTATAATCGAACTAATGAAATATTATATGCTGTTGTTGAACCAGGTGTCTATAGAATTACCAACAATGGGATGCAGATTGAAGAGATTATGATGTTAAACATTAGAAAAAAGTGTGTCAGCAATAGAACGGCACTATTCATTGAGTCTGACGGAAATTCTTCAGATGAAGAAAATAATGCAATAGGCAAATTTGGTCATGCCATTAGACGAGAGGTGGAAGAGTGCGTTACACACAATCTCCCAGTCCAATGTAAGTTATATAAAAATAGGTGTAGAGTCCATGATAGGCAACATTCTGAGGAGAATTGTGAAATATGCAAAGACATCATTGACTATGAATACAAAAAGTGCATAGGGAGGGTAGAGTCACAAGAGGAAAATGAGAATCCTGATCCAACACAGAGATATGTTCAGGATAATATAGATGCCTTGATTCCAGATTTAGGAAAAGAAATAGAGGACAAGGGTAGTTATCTTTCTGAGTTGCAAACTAAAAACACACATATGCAAGATAACCAAACGGAAAAACCCATGAATAAACAAGACAACACCCCACAGGCAATAAAAGGGACAAAGTATGCCAAGGTAAAAGATCAGAAAAGTAAAGATGGCATGTGGACGTTAAAATGTGATGGGTCCAAATCAAAACAGGGCGCAGGTGCGGGTATTGAACTCATAGATCCTCAAGGTAAATCATATTTGGCAGCATATAGATTACAATTTTCCTGCACTAACAATATTGCTGAATATGAAGCCCTAATTTTAGGACTTGTCATGGCCATCAAGAAAGGGGTAAAAACCATCAGAGTATTTTCAGACTCTGAATTAGTAGTCAGACAAGTGAGGAAACTATATGCCTGCAATTATAAGAAAATGATTAGTTATAGACATAGAGTATGGGGTTTAATGGATTCGTTTGATGCTTTTAACATAGAGCACATTCCTAGAGAGCTGAACCACAGGCCAGATGCATTAGCAGTTGCTGCTAGTACATTAGAACCATTGACACTGTCAGGATTAAGACGATTTGCTGTTGAGCTAGTTAACGTGCCCAGTATACCAGACAACGTTACACACTTTCAGGTATTTGGAGGGGATCAGCAAATTATTAATTTTCTAACTTGTAATGAGGCATTTGAGGCCCAAATCATTGATGAACAAGAAAGGCCTGAAGTAACATGGGATGAAGAAGATATGATCAACTTAAAGAGCAACTTCTTACCAAAAGGAGTAATCGAATTAGAACACATCTTTGACTTCAATGGAGTAATAAGACAGAAAGACTTACCCAAAACAGAAGGGGGTAGGTGTGATTTACATAACTTAGGGACTGAACTAAATCCACAAAGTGTACTAATTGGGAAAGCTTGCTCTGAGAAAATTAGAAAAGAGGTTCTGGACGTTCTGAAAGAATATAAACATGTCATAGCATGGACTTATGAAGACTTGAAAACATTTGATGAGTCCATCATAACTCACGTAATACCTTTAAGAAAAGAAGTCAAACCATTTAGGCAGAAACAGAGGCCTGTAAATGCCATTCTAGAGCCTTTAATCTTTGAGGAAGTTAAAAAATTACTGTCTGCTGGAATAATTTTCCCAGTCAGACATTCTGTCTGGGTAGCTAACTTAGTACCAGTGAGGAAGAAAAACGGAGACAGCAGGTTGTGCGTAGACTTTAGAAATTTAAACAAGGCATCTGAAAAGGATAATTATCCTTTGCCCCTAATAGACGAAGTACTGCAAGCAGTAAATGGCGCAAAGATGACGTCTTTTTTAGATGGTTTTTCAGGTTATAATCAGGTCTTAATTGATAGAGAAGATAGACTAAAAACCACCTTCACTTGCAAATGGGGAAATTATGCGTATAGAAGAATGCCTTTTGGTCTGATTAATGCAGGTGCCACTTTTCAGAGGGCCATGGACGTTGCATTCCGTGGATTATCAGGTAAATGCATTGTTGTGTATATGGATGATTTAACTGTGTATTCCAAGGATGCATCCACCCACGCTGAAGACCTCAGAAAAGTACTCAAGTGATGTGAAAGGTATGGGATTTCCCTTAATCCTAAGAAATGTATATTTGGCGTAACTGAAGGTAAATTATTAGGCCATGTCATTTCTGAAAATGGAATTTCAATTGATCCGGATAGAATAGAATCCATAAAAAATTTGCAAATACCAAACAGTAGGAAAGAGTTGAAATCATTTTTTGGTAAAATTAACTTTGTTCAGAAGTTTATAACAGGTTTTGCAGAGATCGTGCAGCCGTTGAATGCCATGTTGAAGAAAGATGCACAGATGGAATGGACGCCAGTGGCCAAAGCCGCATTTGAAGATATCAAGGAGGCAATTTCTGATGCCCCTGTATTGGCAAGTCCAGACTACACAAGCCCGTTTTACATCTACTCCTTTGCATCTTCTCATTCTGTCGTGGCTGCCTTAACACAGAAAGGTGAAAATAATGGAGAGAGGCCCATAGCATTTATGAGTGCGCCTCTGAAGGATGCACAGCTGAGATATCTAGATATCGAAAGACAGGCATTCGCATTAGTAAAGGCTGTGAAAAAATTTAGACACTACATTTTGCGCAGCTAGATCAAAGCCATAGTACCAGACGCAGCAGTAAAAATGTTGCTGATGCAAAATGAGCCTGGAGAAAAAAGAGCCAAATGGATCACCACACTGCAAGAATTCGACATGGAGATCATTCCCGCAAAGCTGGTCAGAGAGCAGGTGTTGGTGCAGACAATAGCAAACATGGATCCAAATCTGATAAAACAACAATATGTATTGAATTCCCAAGATGCATCAGGCTGGTATGATGATTTAAGCACCTTCCTGATAGCTGGAAAGTACCCAAGCAAGATGAAGGCTTCTCAGAGGAGAGCTTTGAAGATTAAGGCACAAAATTATATGGTGCAAGGAGGTCTTCTATTCAGGAAGAACCATGATGGAATTTATTTGAGATGCATAAACAGAACTAAAGCTGATAGAGTGTTGACAGAACTACATGACAAGTATGGAACCGGCCATCGTTCCCATTTAGCTACAACACACAAAATACTGAGGGCAGGCTATTACTGGCCCACTATGTTCAAAGATACTAAGAGTCACATCAGAAGTTGCCACACCTGTCAGACTGCAGCAGACAAAGGGAGAAATCCGGCCAATCCACTGCAACCTGTGATCGAATCCAGACCGTTTGCATAGTGGGGCTTGGATTTTATCAGAGTCATCAATCCCCCATCTTCTGTAGGACACAAATTTATATTGACGGTAACAGACTATTGTACAAGGTGGACTGAGGCCACCTGCTGCAAATTTTCCACAACTGAGGTAGTTATCAAGTTCCTTGAAGAAAACATTATCACCAGGTTTGGAACGCCCTATTCATTGGTATGTGATAACGGCCCTGCTTTCTCTTCTTTAAAATTTTCTAAATGGGCATTTGAATATGGGTTGACCAGAATCTACCAGAATCACACTAAGGGTCTGATTGCAATCATCAACACTTGGCTCCTTTCGAGTTATCCATTCACCTTGGAAATATGAGGGCCACTAAAGAAAGCTATGCACTCTCCATTCAAATCTTGAGATGACTTTAATGAAGAGCGATCCTCCCTATTTAGAGCCTCACAGAAAGACACCTTAAGTCCATCAAGCAAACCCTTAGAAAACCCCGTGGCTTCGAAGCAATAAAAGGCAAAACCTGGCCAAAGAGAAAAGAGCTCTAATGTTGTCCCACTAAACCAGAGAGCAATAAACACCACAAAGAGGAACTCCAAAATGAAGTTGCAGCACCACAACACAGAAATATGCCTCCCAGAACCCCTAAATAGCAAACACAACCCCAAAATGACCCCCCCCCTAAAAGCACAAACACCACCAAAAATCTTCCTATCCAAAGCAAAGTTGTACAACGTAGAAAAACACCCCTTTGCACACAAGAGACAATAGAGAGGAGGCACAACTAGAGTAGCACTCAAGCATGCTCTAGCAAGCACATCTCAACCCCTCACAACGTCATCCTCACTGAAGAATCAACCATGTTAATTGAATACATATCTCAAGTTATATATTACATTGTCCATATTTGTGTAACTTATTCAAATAAGTAGGTTAGATTTCTATATATAAATATTAAAATTAAAATTCAACAAAATGATTTAAACATTTTTTCTTGTATAATTATTTTATTTATTTTATATAACAATGATTTTTTTAAATAAAAAATTCTTTTTGAAACTAAATATCATTATTTTTTTTAGAGATTTTCTTGTAGAAAAAGTTATCTTATAGATGTTATGGACACTGAATATTACATAATAACAATTAAAATGGATTTCTATGCATGCTTCAAGAATACTCACATATGTCTCAATTTTATCGTTCTCGCCAGCCTTGTGTTTGTGCCTTCATATCGGAAAGAGGTCAAAACTATGTGGAATCTCTTAATAGTCATTACGTTCTTTTTAGAAATAAATGTCACCTTTTCTTAGCTTGATATGTCTGCAAATGGATTGATAAATCTGTGAATAATAAATCAAATCTAGTTAGCTGGAAAAGTATATGTATAGCATTTTATGCGAGGCGGAGCCATTATCACATGCTTGACATCAATCGTAGAGGGTGGCAAAGATTGTGTGAATGGTGTATGTGTCGGGACCATCTCCCATACTATTTTCTGATTGTGTCTAACTTGACATATTGTTTTTAAATAGTTATTTTAGTTCTGTATTCATTACAAATATATCTATTGTGAAAACATGACTTCTACATCTCTTTCTATTTCTGTAAACACTCATAAACTGAAACAAACAACAATAAAAAAAATCAGATCAAGGGTGTATGTTAAAATGGTATAAGAACACAAATTTATTGCCATCCTATGTGGTTGAAGCAGTGAACATGTAGAGATTTTCTTGAGGAATGCAGCCTTTGACTCATCATTATAATATGAGGAAAAACAAATCTAATCCCAACTTTGGAGATCAAATAGAAACTAACAAATTTGTAGGTGTTAACATGGGTGAGAGAGAACCACATGAATGAAGCACCAGGGAAATGTTAAATGACCTTGCTAGAGGGCAGTGAGAGTTATAACAGAGTTTACCTCAGATGGTGGCATTAATGAACCGACAGATGTTGGGAAATAACAATAATGGTGGGAACAATGCAAGTAACAATGGTGGGAACAATGTAGGTATCAATGGTGGGAATAATGGGGGAAAAAATGGTGGCAATAATGGGCATGGAAGGAATGATGGAAATGGAGATCCAGTTCGCTAAATAAATGGGCTGCAAATTGATCTGCAAAAGCCAACTCTAGGCCACTTATGCCTAACTTTCCACCAAGGATCAACCCATGGATTGAAGAGGATCCCACACAAAATGAGTTATAGGACCAAATCTTAGAGGATTGGAGCAATTTTGGAATGGAATTTTAGGCTGAGATGTCCTTCGATGATTACATGGACCTAAGACTTAAGCATAGACCCCATTGAGGTGGGAGATTATAGAACCATGAGTTGCATGGGAAGGTGGACAAGTTGTCTTTCCCATATTTTATGGGTCAAGAAAGACTAGCTAGAGCTTGGGTGCACAGGCTAGACAAATATTTTCATCTTAATCCCATGCCTGAGGATGAGGCTTTTAACTATGTAGCCTTACATTTAGATGGTAATACGCATGAGTGGTGGCACCATGGGATGATCACTTTGGGCCATGATCCGATTGAGCCATATGTAGAGTTTAACAAGAGGTTAATTGAACAGTTTGATAAGAAGGATCCTAAATTGTACTTTAAGGAATTGGCATAGCTTAAGCAATCGGGGTCTGTAGATGCATATATTTCTATATTTTTAGATGTTATTTGTCATGGTGACTAATTTTTCAAAGAGGAGGTTGATAGTTTTATTTGTTGATGGGTTGTTTGATCCATTGAGATGTTGGATTAAGACACTTAATCCACCCATACTACATGAGGCAATCAAGAAGGAAAGAGACATGGAATCATCTACTCTAAGAGATAAGTTTCAGTCCAAGGGATTCTTGCATAAAAAGGATAAAGACAAAAAATATTTCTAGTGAGATTCCAATCAGCCGAAACATGAGACAAACAAATTGAGTAGTGCTCAACTCAATGACCTTTGAAGGAAGAAGTTATGTTTCCATTGTAGAGAACCATGGGATCCATCTCGTAAATGCAATATCAAAGCAAAGGCCAAACAAATAGAATACTTTTCACCTGATAAAACAAATTCAGAAAAATCATATCAGAATTTTGATTCAAAGGGTAATGAAGAGGAAAATTTGTTAAATGAGGAAGATGATAGTGAAGGAGTGATGGCTCAACTCTCTAGTTTTTAGAAAGTTTGATCATTCAAGGTTAGAAGAGTGTTTTGTGGACATTGTATAACAACTCTCATCAATATAGGTGCCACACACAATTTTATTGATGAGGGGCTTGTAGCCAAGAGGGGGCTCAAAATAGAAGATTTTGAAGGGTTTAAGGTAATGGTTGTAGATGGTTTCAAGCTCACATCCACTCGTAAAATTTTTGGCCTAAGTATACAGTTGGGTGAACATGAGCTAAGAGATGATTTATATGTGCTTGGCATAGGTGATACAGATCTAGTACATGGCATACATTGGATGAGGACTCTTGGAGAGTTCACTATTAATTTGCATACTATGGAGATGAAATTTGATTCAAATAAAAAAAAGATAGTACTTAGAGGCATGTCAGATGGGGATCCCAGAGTAGCGTCCCTCAAGAGGTTGGAGCATTTCATTAGACATGATTAGGTGGAGTGGGTAGCATGGTGTCTCATTCATGTATATAGTTCTAGATCAATAAAAGAATAATTATCATCCAAATATTCAAAAGCTGATATCGAAGGATAGCAAGGTGTTTGGGATTATTCCTGGTGCAGGAGCACCAAGGATTTGGAGATCATGTATATACCTTCACATTTTTGGTGTGATGTTTTTGATTTTCAAATTGGAAAGAGCAGGAACATGCGTCCGGTTCAATAGAGTGGTGACCGACAATGGCAGTGAGAGGAACCGGCGGTAAGGAGTCAACCAATGCATATGAAAAGATAATGCATATTGGCGTGAGATGCATATCGAGAGATGGAGAGAATGTAATGCTGATGTAAGAAGTCTTACCGATGGCTCGTTAATGATAGGCACATCGGTGTGAGATATGACATCAGTGGAGAGGTGAAAGGTTTTTCTGATGATGTTAATCACACCGATGAAGGAGATCTAAAGGCTCATCGGGGTGACTAAGGATATCAGCGGGAGAAGTTGAAAGTTCACAGATGTTGAAGGTCACACTGACATGTGCGAAGGGAAGGCTCATCGGGGTGACAACTGCAAGTGTTCACCGATGGCGAGTTTATTGAAGAGACAATAGTCATCGAGAAAGACTTTAAGAGTCACAGCGAACAACTGGGTCATGCCGATAGAAAGCTTATCGGTGTGAGAGGCATGATCGGAGGAGAAGTTTGGAGTTTGTCCGAAGAGTAAAGTCACGCTGACGGTTCAATGCTCATCGGAGTAAGTTGTATTATCGGTGAACAGAGGAAAAGTTACTCCGATGATACAAAGTCTGAGCAATGGATTCTATCCATCGAAGAGAGATGACATGTCAGTGAAAGAAACTAAGAAGTGGCTGATAAGGTAGGTCAAGCCAATAAGAAAGGAGAGGATCATTTCAGTGAGAAAACAGAGATATCTCACCGATGATAACCAAATGGAAGAAACCCTAAACATCTGATAATAGAAAAAGGATGAAGAGTATAAGAACTAGTTTTTGGCTTTGTAGTTCGGTTAGAGAAGGTGGAAAAATGTGGAAGATTGAAGAACATACATTGAATGTAATAGAGAAACTTCTAATAATAGAAACATTGACAGTTTAAATCCATTTGTATATTGTTTGTAGAGTACTTGTATAATCCAGTTTGCAGTAGAGTAGACAGTTTAATTTCTGTTCTTTTGTTTCTATTTGTGCAAGATGTCTCTGTCTTGATGCCCCTACATTTTCCTTGTACAGTCATGGAGGGCCATCAAGCAGAGACCTTGTTTCTTTTGTTTCTATTTGTGTTAGTGATTGGATTGTCAATGGGAGACAATGAGAACTTGTCTTAGGCGAGCTTTGCTATAACCCGGCTAGGTATGCAAGTTGCAATCTAAGTAGACAGGGGTGAAAAACAGAGAAGGGAGAATTGAGCACTAAGCAATCAAAACCCTGGACCTAAAGAGGAGGGTTGATAACAGACTCAAGAAGGCTATAAGCCTTGGATATTGAGAATCTTGGTACATAGTGAGGACAAAGAAGAATACCTCACACCAGGAAAGCATTGTCTGTACTAAAAATAACAGGCAAACAGGTCTTTCACCTTTGTAATAGATTGTGTAGGTTGGATTAGGCATTTTGGGTAGAAAATGTCTTTAAGCAGTTGAATTGGTAGGGAGACTTGGGTATGATATAGGTCTTGAAGTGTTGGTTCAAGATAGGTTTTCTAAGCCCATAGGCCTCCCCATCAAATTGGTATCAAAGCAAGTTAAAGATTTGGGCTATGCCTAGATTGGAATAGCAGAAGTTGTATGTCATCATCGAGTTCAAGTGAGTCTATAGGTTCATCCAAGAAGATGGTGACTAATGCAGAATTGGCAAAGAAGGTTGATGATCAAGAAGAGGAGAATAGGCTCCTACAGGAAAGATTGGCAGAAATGGAAAGTAAGCTAGGTGCAATGATAATAAAGACTGAAGAAGTTAGTTGAAAAGTCAAGAGTTCTGAAGGTAAGGAAGAAGGTGTGTCTATAGAAGATGAAGAGTCCACACCTGATCCTAAGATGGAAGAAGAACCTTTCTTGAAGGCCTTGAAAGCCATGAGTGGCAAGTCATTGGAAGGAGTTCCTCTTTTTAGTGGAAAGATGGAACCTGATTTGGTTATGGAATGGATAGAAGGTATAGAAAATCACTTTGAATGTGATGGAGTGACTAAAGCACAAAAGGTGAAGGTGGCTAAATCAAGACTCAGAGGAGCTGCCTTGACATGGTGGAAATTTGTTCAAACAAAAAGAGAAAAAGAAGGCAAGAGACCTATAGCTTCTTCGAAAGGTATGGTGGCTCAAATCAAAGAAGTATACATGCCTAGAGATTATGAAGTCCAGTTGTACAAGAAACAACAAAATTTGAGACAAAGAGAATTAGATGTTAATGCATACACTGAGGAGTTTCAAAAACTATGCCTGAGGTCTAAGGTGATGGAAGATGAAAATGTAAAAGTGGCCAGATATCTCAATGGTTTGAGGTGGAGTATTCAAGAGGAAATCGGCTTATTCTATCCTACAACAGTGCATCAAAGCTATCAACTAGCACTTAAGGTAGAGGAGAAGAGCAAGAAGAAACAAGAGTCAAACAACAGATCAAGAGGAAGAGGTAGAGATAACAGAGGAAGAGGAAATTATGGTGGTAGGAATACTGATCAAAGACCCCAAGGAGAATCCAAACTCACAGAGCAGAGTGGGGAGACTAGTAGTAGATGAAACTACAGAGGAAGGGGATCTAACAGAGGAAGATTAGGAGGATTAGGCAGAGGATCCTACTTTACCACTATAAAATGCTACAATTGTGGTCAATTAGGCCATCCAGCATATAGATGTCCTAATAAAGGCACATCTTCTTCTCAAGGAGTTGATAAAAGAAATCATTATGTACAAGATGATGTATCAAGCAGCAAATCACCTGAAGTTAGTCTAGCCTCAGAAGTGGGAGAGAACATCATGGTAAGGAGAACCTTGATCAAAGAACTAGTGAAAGCTTAACCAAGCCAGAGGAGAGCATTATTCAGAATCAGATGCAAGATTATCAATAAGGTATGTCAAGTAATTATAGACTCAAGGTCTACTGATAACATAGTGTCTGATGAAGTAGTTAGGAAATTAAATTTGCAAAGAATACCTCATTCAAATCTATATAGAGTCACATGGTTAAATAAAGGTCAGCATTTGATAGTCAATGAGCAAACTTGGGTAGAGTTTGGTATAGGTAGATACAAAGACAAGGTACTCTGTGATATCCTACCTATGGATGCATGTTATCTACTATTGGGTAGACCATGGTAGTGTGACCGGAAGGCCATACATGATGGTGAGAAGAATGCATATTCTTTTCAAAAAGATGGTGTCACCTATAAAATTCAATCATTGGAAGATGAAGAAGCAAATAAGACAAAAAGTCCTAATGTCTTAATTGTGAGTGGTAAAGAGTTTTTGAATACTCTTAAAGAAGATGGTATTGGCTATGCTATCATAGTAAAGCCTAAGGAAGAGCATAAATACAAAAAGGTGGTGATCCCAAAAGAGGTACAGACTATACTGGAACAGTATAAGGACATCATTTGTGATGGAACACCAGCAACACTACCTCCACAAAGAACTATAAGCCATCATATAGATCTGATTCTAGGAGCATCTTTACAAAACAAAGCCCCTTACAAGATGACTCCAGAACAACATAAGGAAATATCCAGACAAGTGCAAGAGTTTCTTGACCAAGGATTGGTTAGAAAAAGCATAAGTCCTTGTGCAATGCCTATAGTGTTGGCACCAAAGAAAGGAGGAACATGGAGATTGTGCACAGACTCCAAAGCTATTAATAAGATCACCATAAAGTACAGGTTTCCAATTCCTAGAATTGAAGATCTTATGGACTGTTTAGGAGGAGCTAAATACTTCACCAAGATAGATCTGAAAAGTGGATATCACCAGATCAGAATCAAGGAAGGTGATGAGTGGAAAATAGCCTTCAAGACTACAAAAGGACTGTATGAATGGCTTGTTATGCCATTTGGTTTATCAAATGCTCCCAGCACATTCATGAGGCTCATGAATGAAGTCCTCAAGGACTACATGGGTAAATTTATAGTTGTTTATCTAGATGACATCTTGATTTTTAGTCAAACTAAAGAAGAGCATATTGAACATGTAAATACTATTTTGAAAAAGTTACATGATGAACAACTAACCATAAATTTGGAGAAGTGTGAATTCACGAAGCAGGAATTGGTATACCTTGGTTTTGTGTTGTCCAAAGGAGAATTGAAGATGGATAAGTCAAAGGTAGAATCCATATTGAATTGGCCTACTCCTAGAGCAGCAACTGAGGTGAGAAGTTTTCATGGCTTAACTCAGTTTTATAGAAAGTTCATGAAGAATTTTAGTGCTATTTATGCACCCATGCTTGATACAATAAAAGGTGGAATAAAAACAAAGTTTCAATGGACACAAGCAGCTGATAAGAGTTTTCACTTGTTGAAGAAAGAAGTAGCCACACAGCTAGTGTTAGTGCTGCCTAGTTTTGATAAGTTATTCACTTTGGAATGTGATGCTAGCAATATTGCAGTAGGTGCAATACTCAACCAAGAGAATAGACCAGTAGCCTTTTTTAGTGAGAGGCTGAATGAAGCAAAGAGTAGATACTCTTCATATGACTTGGAGCTCTATGCTCTAGTCCAAGCACTTCAAAAATAGAGACATTATCTCCTACCTAAGGAATTTGTTGTATATACAGACAATCAAGCTTTGAGTTTTCTAAACTCACAAGATAAGTTGAGCCATAGACATGTCAAGTGGATGGAGTATTTATAGTCCTACACATTCACCATTAAACATAAGAAGGGACAGCTCAACAAAGTAGCAGATGCTTTAAGCAGGAGGCTGCTCACAGTGCAAGAAGTGCAATTCAGAAGTATAGGGATGGAATAGTTTAGAGCTCTTCACAAAGAGGATGAAGATTTTGCTGAAGCATACAAGGTCTGTCCAGCTTTTGAAAATCACTTTCATAGTGAGTTTACAGATTACACATTACAGCAGGGATTGTTGTTCAAAGGTGGATAGTTGTGTGTACTAGAAGGATCCATGAGGGAAAATCTCATACAAGAGAAGCATAATGGTAGTTTGAGTGGTCATTTTGGTCTGAATAAAACATTGGAGTTAGTCCAGAGGTTCTGCTATTGACTGAAGATGCACAAAGACATCAAAAAGTATGTGGAGCAGTGTATCATCTGTCAAAAGGCCAAGGGAACTTCTTCAAATGCTAGACTATATCAACCATTACCCATACCTTCCAGACCATGGGATTGTGTAATTATGGATTTTGTAGTTGGTCTACCAAAGAATAAGACTGGTTTTGATAGCATTTTTGTAGTTGTTGATAGATTCAGCAAGATGAGTCATTTCATTCCCTGTAAGGTGACTCATGATGCCAGTCATATAGCTCATTTGGTTTTCAAAGAGGTCATAAGGATTCATGGACTACCAACAAGCATCGTGTCTAATAGAGATGCTAAGTTCATGGGACATTTCTAGAAAACTTTATGACAAAGGCTAGGAACAAATCTGTCTTTTGGATCAACATATCATCCACAGACAGATGACCAAATAGAAGTGGTGAATAGAATGTTGGGCAACTTGTTGAGGTGTCTGACAAAAGAATATGAACAGAGTTGGGATCAAGTCATTTATCAAGTAGAATTTGCCTATAATGATAGTGTGAATAGGACTACTGGAAAAAGTCCATTTGAGATAGTGTATGGAATGCACCCTCAAGGTGTATGTGAACTTTGACATCTTGGAGACATGGAACATAGAAGTGGTCATGTAGAGGATTTTGCACAGTCTATGAAGGAGATTCATGACCAAGTGAAGCAGCAATTGATGGAAAATACCCTGAAGATCAAAGATAGGGTAGATGCACATAGGAAGGATATTCAATTTGCAGTTGGTGATTTAGTCATGGTTCATCTGAACAAAGCCAGATTGTAGAAAGGAATGCCAACCAAATTGCAGATGAGATAGATTGGTCCTTGCAGAATTCTTAACAAGTATGGCAACAATGCTTATAGGATTGATTTACCAGCAGACTTGGCAATTTCACTAGTGTTTAATGTTCGGGACCTAGTATCTTATAAAGGTCCTCTTCCAGTAGCAGGGGGATCTAGTTCAGAAGCTACACAGACCATGAGTGATGTGACCTCGCCTCCAAAAACCAAACCACAGGCAGAGAGAATTCTAGATTCTTGAGTACAGAAACAGACCAGACATGGCATGTACATGGAGCATTTGGTCAAGTGGCAATAGTTGCCTGAAGCAGAGGCTACCTGGGTTGCAGAGTCAGAGTTCAAGAAGTGAGGCATTGATTTTGCCTTGTTGTCATTGGAGGTGACTTGATTTTTTCCGCACAGGGGGAGTATGGTGCAGGAGCACCAATGGTTTGGAGCCCATGTATATACCTTCACATTTTTGGTGTGATGTTTTTGATTTTCAATTGGAAAGAGCGGGAACATGCATTCAGTTCAATAGAGTGGTGACCGACAGTAGCGGTGAGAGGAATTGGCGATAAGGAGTCAACCAATGCATATGAAAAGATAATGCATATCGGCGTGAGGTGCATATCGGGAGATGGAGAGAATGTTAGGCCGATGTAAGAAGTCTTATCGACGGCTCATTAATGATAGGCACATCGGTGTGAGATATGACATCGGTGTGAGATATGACATCAGTGGAGAGGTGAAAGGTTTCACCGATAATGTTAATCACATCGATGAAGGAGATCCGAAGGCTCATCAGGGTGACTAAGGATATCGGCGAGAGAAGTTGAAAGTTGGCCGATGTTGAAGGTCACACCGACATGTGCGAAGGGAAGGCTCATCGGGGTGACAACCGCAAGTGTTCACCGATGGCGAGTTTATCGGAGAGACAATAGTCATTGGGAAAGACTTTAAGAGTCACAGTGAATGACTGGGTCATGCCGATAGAAAGCTTATCGGTGTGAGAGGCATGATCGGAGGAGAAGGTTGGAGTTTGGCCGAAGAGTAAAGTCATGTCGACGGTTCGATGATACAAAGTCTGAGCGATGGATTCTATCCATTGGAGAGAGATGGCATGTCGGTGAAAGAAACCAAGAAGTGGCTGATAAGGTAGGTCAAGATGATAAGAAAGGAGAGGATCATTTTGGTGAGAAAACAGAGATATCTCACAAATGATAACCGAATGGAAGAAAGCCTAACCATCCGATAACAAAAAAAGGATGAAGAGTGTAAGAACTAGTTTTTGGCTTTGTAGATCAGTTAGAGGTGGAAAAACGTGGAAGATTGAAGAACATACATTGAATGTAATAGAGAAACTTTTGATAATAGAAACATTGACAGTTTGAATCCATTTGTATATTGTCTGTAGAGTACTTGTATAATCTGGTTTGTAGTAGAGTAGACAGTTTAATTTCTGTTCTTTTGTTTCTATTTGTACAAGATGTCTCTGTCTTGATGCCCCTATATTTTCCTTGTACAGTTATGGAGGGCCATCAAGCAGAGACCTTGTTTCTTTTGTTTCTGTTTATGTTAGTGATTGGATTGTCAATGGGAGAAAATGAGAACTTGTCCTAGGCGAGCTTTGCTATAGCCCGGCTAGGTATGCAAGTTGCAGTCTAAGTAGACAGGGGTGAAAAACAGAGAAGGGAGAATTGAGCACTAAGCAATCAAAACCCTAGACCTAAAGAGGAGGGTTGATAATGGGCTCAAGAAGGCTATAAGCCTTGGATATTGAGAATCTTGGTGCACAGTGAGGACAAAGAAGAATACCTCACACCAAGAAAGCATTGTCTATACTGAAAATAATAGGCAAATAGGTCTTTCACCTCTGTAATAGATTGTGTAGGCTGGATTAGGCATTTTGGGTAGAAAATGTCTTTAAGAAGTTGAATTGGTAGGGAGACTTGGGTATGATATAGGTCTTGAAGTGTTCGTTCAAGATAGGTTTTCTAAGCCCATACGCCTCCCCATCAATTCCACCTGGAGTACCACCCAATAGAGTCATAAAGCATGTGATAGAGCTATAGGAGGGTACCAGACCAATAATTACTACACCATATAGACATCCTAATAGGCTTAAGGATAAGATAGAAAAGGCTATTAGGGAGTTACTGGAGATGGGGTACATGATACACAACAAAAGCCCTTTTGCTTTAGGAGTTGTGTTGGTGGAGAAGAAGGATGGGACAATATGAATGTGTATTGATTACCGAGATTTAAATAAAAAGACAATAAAAAATAGATATCCCATTCCTAGGATTGATGAGTTGATAGATGAGCTTCATGGTGCTTGTTATTTCTTGAAGATTGACTTGAGGTCAAGCTACCATTAGATCAGGATGAGAGTGGAGGACATAGAGAAGACAACTTTTAGATGTTGCTTAGGTCACTTTGAGTTCTTGGTAATTTGCTTTTCAAATTGACCAATCCACCAACCAATTTCAAGAGTTGCATGAATCTGATATTTAGGAAGCAGTTGAGGAAATTTGTGTTAATATTTTTTGATGATATCTTGATTTTTAGTAGACCTTTGGAAGATCATATGAGGCATCTCGAGGACATTTTGAGAATATTGGAGAGTAAGTCCTTGTATGATAAGGATTCCAAGTGTGACATTGACATGACAGAGCTTCTCTATCTTGGTCACATTATCAGTGCAGAGGGAGTGAGAGTTGATCCTGAGAAGATTAGGGTTGTTATTGAGTGGCCTACTCCTACAAATCTCTCTCAACTTAAGGAATTATTTGGTATGAGTGGTTTTTATAGGAGATTTGTTAAGGGATGTGCACAGATTGTAGCTCCACTTATAGATTTGATAAAAAAAAGGAGCTTTTGTGTGGTATGATTTAGCATGAAAGTCTTTTGATCACTTCAAACAGCTGATGTCTACATGCCCCATGTTGGCAATCCTAGATTTATCCAAACCTTTTGAGTTGGAGTGTAATCCTTTAGGGGAAGGAATTGGATTTGTTTTGATGTAGAAGCATCCCACATCTTTTGAGAGTAGGAAGTTGAGAGGTGTTGAGAAGAGCTACTCCATATATGATAGGGAGATGTTGGCCATCATGCATGCTTTGGCCAAGTTTAGACCATATCTTGTAGGGGGAAAGTCCATCATTGAAATGGATCACAATAGCATCAAATATTTTATGAACTAGAAAGATCTCAATGATAGGCAACATAAGTAGGTGAGTAGACTACAAGTCTACGATTTTAGCATTGTCTATATTAAGGGGAAGAACAATGTAGTTACTGATACACTTTCCAGGAGGCCTCATTTGTGCTCTTTGGTTGAGATTTTTGTTGATTGGAGGGAGTTGATTTCAGCAGAGTATGCTAAGGATTCTTGGGCAACATGAATCATTGAGGTCACTATTCATGATGACAAGTACATGATGCTCAATGATCTCATCATCTATAAGGAGAGAATCTATTTGCTATGTACTTCATAGTTGAAGGTAAAGATATTGAGGACTTTTCATGATGTGCTTATGCCTAGTCACCTGGGGTTCTTCAAGACCTATAGGCAAATTGGGGAGAGGTTCACTTGGAAGGGAATAAGAAATGAAGTCTTAAGTATGTTAGAGAGTGCCCCACTTTCCAGTAGAATAAAAATGAGCACACTTATCTAGCTAGTTTGGTTCAGTCCTTACCCATTCTTAATAAGAAATAGGAATGCATCTCAATGGACTTCATCACTAGGGTACCTAAGCTATATGGCAAGGACTGTATATATGTTGTGGTTGACAGATTGACCAATTTTTCACATTTCTCTTCTATTTTAGTGACACATAATGTAGCACATGTACTTGACTTGTTCATCAAAGAGATTTTTAGATTGCATGGGATGCCCAAGAGCATAGTGAGTGATAGGGGCAGCAAGTTCCTAAGCATCTTTTTGTAGGAGATTTTCAAATTAAGTGGGACCAAGTTCAGTCCTGGCACAAGCTACGACCCTCAAACTGATGGATAGATAGAGATAGTAAACAAATGGGTAGAGGGGTACCTTAGGAACTATTTGTTGGGGAAAAAGAAGTCTAGGATTAAAGGGCTACACATTGGTGAGTATTACTACAATACTACTTATTATATGTCCATCAAGATGTCACTGTTCATGGCCTTGTATGGGTATGAGGTGCCCAACTTCTTGGATTCACTTTTTGGAGATAGTAGAGTGCCTAAGGCAAGGGACTTATTGCAGGAGAGTCAACATGTTATGAAATATTTGAAGGAAAACTTGTGGCAAACACATAATCAACAGAAGTTATACATTGATCAACATCGAATATAGCACAATTTTGAGGTTTGGGACATGGTTTATTTGATAGTCTACTCTCAAGAAGAGTGGAGCATAGAAGATCATGCCTAGGTTCTATGGTATGTTAAGAGTGTCCAGGAGGATTAGAGAGGTTGTCTATGAGCTTGAATTACTAGCTAGCTATAGAATGCTTAATGGCTTTCATGTATCTAGGCTCAAGAAGGAAATTAGACATAATGTAGTTCCCTCATCAGAATTGTCATGACTAGATGAGGAGGGAAAGTTGATACGGATTCCAGAGGCCATTATTGACTACCAAGAGTGGACTCTTCGAAAGAGCGTCATTAAGGAATTTTTGTTTAAATGGAAGAACTTTCTAGTAGAGGATGTCACATGGGAGAATGAATAGATTTTGTAGCATCCTAACTTAAGATTTCTTGAGGACAAGTAATTTTTGGAAGGTAGGACTGTAATGTCCTCTTCCTAATTAGTTTAGTTTGCTAGATAGTTACCCTATCTAATGGGTTCTCATAGGCTAATATGTTAGGGTTAGGCAACTTTGTGGAGATAGTTTATCTAGTAGAATAGCAGTATTAGATATTTATTAGGGCTCCAGGCATTATGATGTGCACAACATCCCTTTCTAAGGGGATTTTGGTTGAGTTCTCCATTAATTAGTATTTTTAGTAAGTCAATTTCCGGCACCGGCTGAGCCACCTGACAATGTTACTATATTTAGATATGTCAGTGGGAGGAATGGATATCAAAATTTCAATATTTGATATAGTCTAATGATTTTAAATTAAATAACAATAAGTTATTATTTGATAAAGTTAAATTAAAGATTTAACTTTATCGTTATTTAATACATTTTAATAAAGTGACTATAGGGGCGCCCAGGGGATAAAATAAAAATGCAAATGAAATATAAGCCAATGTTGGGATGAGTGCCACTTTATTGGAGACATAAGGATTTTAAAATAAAATTAAATATTTTATTTCCCCAAATTGGGTGTGGGTTTTGGAAGGCAAATAAAAGAGTTTTCATGTGGCTCATTTGGTTATGCTTGATTTAAGAAAATTGATAACGACATATTGTTTGTTTGAACCTAGTTCATTCCTTTGGATTTGTGGAGATGAAAACCTTCATAGGGATCATCTTCTTCATTGGTGAAAGAACTGGCCTAGAGGATCCAATGGTGATTTCATATAGGGATCACATTTGAGGATTATTGTTGCAGATTTGATAGACTTTTGCCAAGATTTTCAGCTATAATTTTAAAGGTAGATTGAAGGATTTGTAACAGAGATTAAGAGGGCAAAAAATACTCCACATTCTTCCTTCTTTCTACTTGTACACCCTCCCATGTTGGTCATACAGTTGCAGCAGGTACATGGGTGTTTTTGAGGAGAGGAGCTTAGGGTTTTAGAGGAGTTTCTAACCATTTTGAGGCATCTACACCAGTTTAGTTCATTTCTACATTAGGCCATACCATTTGAGGGTGTGTTTGGAGTGGCATCTAGGGTTTTGAGGTACCAATTTGTTGTGTGTTTGTTGTCCATCAACTTTAATGAGTAACCAACAAATAGGTATGTTTGATTTTACATTGTATAGTGACTTTCCATCAACTGGGTATTTTTATTTTCAATGATATATTACATTCTCAGCTATTTGTTGAATGTGGGTACCTTAAAATATTATTTTTAAAGAGTTACTTTAGTAGTGTTTTCATTAAAAATCTATCTATTGTGAAAATAAAACTTCTACATCTCCATCTATTTCTATAAACACTCTTAAATTGAAACAACTAACAACAAAAAAAAATTAGATCAAGGCGATATGTTACAAGCAAAGCGAAAACCCTAGTTAAGTCAGATCTATGAAAATACGACTATTGGAAACAAATATCAGAAATCTAACACCACAATGGGGATCAGAGGGTAGAGTGGAACCTAGATCTGGACTCGGGATCCCAGAAGGACCTAGGTGCCTGGGTGTCCCAGACCCTAATTATGGTTTTTGTAGAATGTTAAGTTTCCTGCATCTTTGCCCTTTTGTGTTCCTACTTCTTCTAACTTGTTTTATTAAGATTCTTCTGGATGCTACCTGCACACACAGAAGAAGGAAAATGGTTGGGTGCTATTTAGGAATATTCCTAAGTCAAGCTTCGTCAATGGTGTTTCCACCTCCACAATAGCAATGAGGAGATCTCAAAGAGTGTGTGGCTTAGGAGGGTCAAGGCAAATATGAAGTAGAACAGACTGCTAGAACAAAGCACGAATGAAAGAAGTCACCATGAACATGGAAAGCCTAGCATGCTTGATGCAGTGTCACAAATTGACTCAAGAAGTTTGTGTAGCCCAAAGAAGGAGAAAGATCTTCACAAGAACTGCAAGAATTTAGTTCAAAGTTAATAATCCACCATAGAGAGCTTTAGAGAATAATATAGAGCATGAGAGAGAAGAGACAATGCAAGTATGCCTAGATTTCTTAGAGAACATAGATATGTTCAAATGAATAAAATAACTTGCTTTTACATGCATTCCCACTCACAAACAATGAATAAAACCAAATGGGGCTAACATGCTAAAGTTCAAGAGGTGTGCTAAGATGACACCACAGAAATAGGCTCGAGGCTAACATCTAGGACCAGGGCACTGGGGTGCCCTAGTCATTTAGCCACAAAACCTCTAGAGAGTGCCCATTTAAGTGGGCTTAGACTCGTCCTAACTTTATTTTGTTATGTTTATTCATTGGGATCAAGATTTTGTCGTTTAATATTCAAAAAGGTGTTAAAATAGGTCTTGATTAAAAAGGGTAAACATTTTACTCTATAACATTTAGCCCCCTCTTTAGTGTGGGTACAAGATTACGTTTGAACTAACAGTAAAGTAAGGAGAAGATAGATTTCAATCACAACAAACATAGAAACCATAGAATGTCACCAAAATTGAGGGGTGATCAAGCCCCTAAGTTTAGGATTCTAGGAGTCTATGATGAATTTTATACACATAAGACACAAGGCATAATTTCTACATACATGAAGCACATAGAAAAAATAAAACAAGACATACACAAGACATACACTTGAGCAATTACAATACGTACATGCATACACAAGGAATACATGTCATACACCAAATATACATAGAATACACATAAACATGCATGGAATACACACGAAGCACTCAAGAGACATCTAAAAGGAGCACATAGAGACAATACATGTGATGCACATGTGAGGTGTCAAGAACATATTGAAAATAAGAATATATGAGGAGAATATCTGCATCATACATCAATCACAAAAAGTGCATAATGGAAGACCTTAAGTTAGATTGACAAAAGAGATCTCAATCTAAAAGGTTGTCTCAATCACTATGCATCACTCCCCAAGATGCAATAGGAAGAAAGCTAAGAGGTTAGTTAGAAATTAGAAGTACAAGAGGATACAAATACATCTATCTAAAGAGAAGTGTTCCCACTCAAGGGAATACACAATCCACCTCCCACAAGATGATTTACATGAAGCCTTATAGAATAAGAAGGTGAAGTGACCTTACTACCAAACCCTAGTTTGTGGCACAAGCCTTCTTCCAAATATGCAAGGAGATTTGACAAGATAGACTCAAGATATTGTTTCTAAATGTACCACAATCCATTCCAAAAAGTGATCAACAAGTGTTTTGATAGAAAAAATGAGAGTAAGGCTCATAGCATGATGTAGCCCACACCTTAAAGTTATTGCTAAATCTATTAGGGAGCAATTGTCTTTAAGGTAGAGTGAGGAAGAAATATAAAATAGGCACAAGAGATTTCTAAAAGCACATGCCCAAATGATGTGTTTTCAAAAGCTACATAATGACAAAGGGTTTCCCCAAAGATGAGAAAACCAAGGCGATGCTTATAGGCATGATATAAAATGGCTTGTGTAGTCATGGTATGACATTGATCATTACAACAAGGTGCCACATAAAAATGAGGATGATGGAAGAAAGATCACATGAAAGTAGAGTACACATAAATTGAATCAACATGAAAGGATGATAAATCATCCAACAAACAATAAGGAGATTTCAAATTATGACATATAGAATAATGAAAATACACATAGAGGAATGACACAACACATTCTTTCTCCTTGTACCTTTGTGATAAAAAGGGTGCCAAGGGAGAACTAACAATCAACAAAACAACATAATACAGGGATAATGATATGTACAATCATAACGTGAAAGAAGAGGGACCACACTTGCATGATTCCCTATAACAAATCATTGTCCCCCAACTTGATTTATAAAATGGATGGAGGACAAAGTGTTTTAAGGACTTCATCGAGTGTGGTGAAAAGTGATAGATCAAAACCTTGTTTGAAGTTGTTTAATTTTGTCACCTAAGACTCAACATTCTTTGGTGGAATGGCCAAGAGCTCAATGATATGCACAATAATTAGGTGTTGAATGATTATTTTGTTGAATGATTATTTTGTTGAATCCTTTTGTGTGTTGGAGGAGGAAGAGTGATTAAGCAGTCTTTGAGTAGACTTAGCAACATACACTCTTGTTGAGATTGAAGAGAAGATATAGGGGGAGTAGTAAGCAACCCCCATTGTTGTAAACATGGTGGAGCCAAAAATCTAAACCTACTTCAAACAAGTGTGGTGTTGGTTCCACATGTTCCTTAATTCCTTGTTCATTGCATCGTAACCCATTTTCATTGTATCCTTGTTTTGAAAGAATTTTGAGTCCATGCCCATAACGCATCTCCAACTCCACAGGAAAAGGAGAGGTTATATTATTACCTTTATTGAAATGAGAATTGTCATCATTTTTTGAAGAAGAAGGATCATTCTCCTTTGTTTTAATAAGCCCACGATGGTTGAAAACTAAAGGGACCTCATTACGACCAAGACATGAATTAGAAGAAGATGATGCATTAGATTGGGATGATACACTATCACAAATGGCCACCATTTCTATAGAAGAAGGTAGATCATCATAAATATTAAAAGTTCTATCATCATTACTTTTGAGTTTAAGGTTTTGAGAAGTGGGAGCTTGTGTTGAATAAACTTCATTTACCTTCAAGATTTTAGGGTGTGGGGTTGAGATTTGATATTCATCCACAAAGGTGGGTGTAAAATCTAATGAACCTCAATCATCACTAAAAAATGCATTTGAAGGACTGACTCTATCCTGACCAACACTATTGTTAGTAGTGGAGAATAGTGGTTTGATTTTTGTTAAAGAAGGGATCAAATTTCTAAAAGAAATTTGATGCCTAACTTCTATTTGTAAGCAACTTTGTAGAACTAAATCATCTTGAATCGTATGGATCTTGTTTTCAAAAATAAAATTTATTGAACAATGAAGGATAGACGAGAATTCCCCCATGACATGAATCCATGGTCTACCAATATGAAGATTTTATGATAGAGAATTAGACATGACATGGATAAGGGTAGGCAATATCACAGGTTTGGCCTTAACATTTAAGGTGATTGTGCCTAGTGATTTCTTATCAACATTATCAAAGCCACAGATGATGAGTTTATCTAGTTTAATGAGAGACGTATCAACATTGATCTTATGTATCAAGTCTATGCCACAAACATTAAGCCCTGATCCACCATCAATCATAGTGCGCCTTATCCTAATTTTATTAATGATGACAAATATCATAAGAGGCTCAAATTGGTTTTGAACTTTTATGGGAGGTAATTCATGTTATTGAAATAAGATATCAAATGTTGTCACATGCATACAACTAAACAAAGATGCTACATCATTCGGTCTAATAGAAGGTAGAACAACTACCTTTTGTAGAGCCTCTTGGATGATTTCGTGGTATGTAGGCAATGTTTGTATTAAATCCCATAGAGAGGTCTTAGTCGGAGTAGTGTGGAGCTACTTGACAAGATCATATTCTCTACCAATATGTTGAGGAAGATGAGGTTCTTGATGAATAATAGGCTGAGAAGGTGAAAGGGAAGTGGGTACACTCAGTGCTTGCATACTTTTTTTGTTATTGTGGGTGTTTTATGTGTGAGAAATTGTATGAGGTTGTTGCAACACATTTTGAATGCCTTGATTCCTTTGAGTAATTTGCTTTGCAATATTGAGAAAGTCGAGAGGAGGTCGAGATGGTTTTGGAAAACCTTGAACTATAATCACAGGTTTAGAGAAAGGAGGCAGATTAGATGCCTCATGTACCATGATTTTAGTAAAATTTTGAACATTAATGCCGTTATCCACTATTCCCCTTAGTAGGCTTAATATGTCTTTTAATGATGATAGAATTTACATTGATATCTTTTTGAGATGAATGCCCATTTTCTTCCCATGGGGAATCCATTATAATAGAAGAATCTTCATCCACAAATGCTTCATCTTTTGATGAGAGAGCATCAGAATGAAGAGAGGGTAGAATGATGTTAAGAAAATTGTTGATGATTGTATCTTTAGAGATGTTCAAGGGGATTTCAAACATGCAAGCAAAGGATGAATACCAATGATCTTCACATACTTAGTGATATCCAAGGTATTTGAACATTTAACTATAGGAGGAAGATCAAGGGTCTTCACTTCCTTAGTGATATCCAAGGTACTTAAACATTCAACCAAAGGAGTCCAAGCTTAATAGGATGATTCATGGAATCAACATGTGCTCTGATAGAAGTAGAAGTAGTATGCTCAACATCCTCCAATATCACATCTCTAGAAGAGAGATCATTCAAATGAAGAGAAGGTAAAGCAATGTTTAGGAATGCGTTAGTTATTTCATCCTCTTTCACCAAGATTTCTTCATAAGTATGAGGAATCTTAGGAGAGGGATCCAAAGCATTGGGTGATGTAGGTGAGGATAGGTTACCATCATATGCATTAGAGTAGATGTTGATTGTATTATCATGAATTGTAGTAGAATAAGAACTATCACCATCATCTTTCTCATGACTGTTCATGGAGATGAATTTAGTAAACTCTGCTAATATTGATAGAAGTAATACAAAGAATCCAATAATGCATGTAAGTGTGATATGGAACAACAATGTACAATTGAATTTAGACATGACTTAAGTATCTAAAATAAGATTACAATCAATGACCTAGAAGTGCAAGGCAAGTAGGGCTTTCCAAAAATGTGATGTTCTTAACCAAAATAAATATGCCTTGCAAAATGTAAGGTGCATAGTATGTGAAAATGATATTCCTAAGTAAACAAAAGAGGGATTTAGAAATATCTGCTTTAAATGCAGATGCATAAGTTTCAAATGAAGCTAGATAGTTTTTTTTTCTATCTTTGCTTTCAAATTTTAAAGAGAAGATGCATGCATGAATGTTATTGCTTTCTAATTTAAACAAATATGACACATATGAAGAGTTAAAAAAACATAAAATCAAATTCATAAATCCATCATCATAACAAATATATGAAAACAAGATTTCAAATACAAACACTAAATGCAAGACTAGCTAGGTTTAAAAAAAATGCAAAACTTTTTAAAACCCTAATAATGAATAAGTGAAAATGCCAAATATGTCACTGGAAATGATTAAGTGATACATTAGAGTAAAGTAGAATCAGATTTTAAATACAAATGTCATCAGAAAAATTTGAAACAAGATATCAAATTACAAACTCTAGGTTTCAAAATAAAATAGGTTTTGCAACAACTTTTGAAAAACCCTAACAATGAAGAGGTTCAAATGCAAGATATAGCACTATGAAATAATTAATTTATGTAATACCAATCATATCTAATGAAAAAATCAGAAATTTAAATCTTTCTACGATGATCTAAACCATTGGAAAATAGACAATGTGACAAATATGTTTTTTCTACACTTAAATCCAATGCTTGATTTTCAAATTTCTAATGCCAAAATGAAAGACTGTTGTAAAAAAAAGTAAAGATAAGGTACACAAAATGAAATCAAAATAATCCACATTATAATATCACCAATGTCTAAAATAACACAATAATCTACAAACCCTAGGTTCAAAACGAGCTAGATTTTCTAAAAATACAAGGTTTTTACAAACCCTAACAATGAAACAACGTAAAATTAAGCTCTAAAAGTATGCCAAATGATGAATGAGTGTAATATAATAATATATAGGGCATAAAATAACTAATATCTAAAGCAACAAGGATGCAAAAGTGCAAGAAATCTTGCGTTCACCAAAATGTTTAGTAGAAAAGAGAGATCTAGCCCAAGAGACTAAACTAGGTCAAAACCCTCTTCTATCTAACATTAGAACACAAATAAATCTTGGCTTCTACCTAAGAAGGAGAACCAAACTACATGGGTTTTTCTATCTTTGTCGTATAGAGGATAATCAACCAAATCCAACCAATCAAGCTAGGGCAAAGTAGAAACCTTAGTTAAGCAAGATCTTTGAAAATATGACTGCTAGAAATAGCTATCAGAAATCTAACACCACAGTGGGGATCAAATGGTAGAGTGGAACCTAGGTCCATCTTCAGGAGCCCATAAGGACCAAGGAACCTGGGTACCCTAGACCCTGATTAGGGTTTTTGTAGAATGTTAAGTTTCTCGTGTCTTCACCCATTCTATCTTCCTACTTCATGTAAGTTGTTTTCTGTAGATTCTTCCATATCGTACACAAGAAGGAAAATGGTTGGGTGCTATTTAGGAGCTTGGCTAAGTCAAGCTCTGCGAATGGTGTTTCCACTTCCAAAATAGCAATGATGAGATCTCAAAGAGTGTGTACCCTAAGAGGGTAGAGGAAAATCTAAAGTAGAATGGAGTGCTAGAATAAAGCATGAAGAAAAGAAGTTACCATGAGCATGGAAACCCTAGCATGACTAATGTGACATCACAACTTGACTTAAGAAGTTCTAGTGTAGCCAAAAGAAGTAGAAAGATCTTCACAAGACTTGCAAGAAATTAGTACAACAACAATAATCTACCATAGAGATTTAGAGAAGAATAGAGAGCATGAGAGAGAATAAGAGAGTGCAAGTATGCCTAGATTGCTTAGATAACTTAGAGATGTTCTAATGAATAAACTAAATTGCTTTTATATGAATTCCCACTCACCAACAATGAACAAAACCAAATGGGGCTGACATGCTAAAGTTCAGGAGGTGTTCTAAGATAACACCATAAAATAGGTTCAGGGCTAACATTTGGGACCAAGGTGCTCGGGTGTCCTAGAACAGTAGCTCCACAAACTCTAGAGAGTATCCATTTGTGTGGGCTTAGAAAAGTTCTAACTTCATTTTGTCAGGTTTATTCATCAGGATCAATATTTAATCATTTAATGTTCAAAAAGATGTTAAAATAGGTCCTGATTAACAAGGGAAATTATTTTACTCTATAACACTTTTATCTCCCTAGTTCAATTTTGGATTTGCATTCTTTCCATACACTTTGTTTATGGTGGTGAAAGTTTGCAAGGGATTGTACAATTCCTCTAGCAAAAGGGGATCCTTAAGGAAGCCCATATGGAATTTAGATCTATAGTTGAGGAACCATAACTATTTTTGAAGGAAATGGAGGGGAAATTGTGGGCATAAATGAGGAAAATGGAGGGATGGTTGGTGTATGTTTGGTATATGGTGAAGCATGGAAAGGAGGAGGAAAATAGATTTGTGGCATCCTGTACAACTGGTTAAAAGATAGAGTGGGAAGGGGAGTTAAAGAAGCAGATGTGGGGGTCAGTTGAATGGATGCAATAATTGTGGCTAGCAGTGCAGCAGGAATGAACTGAGTGGGAGGGGAATAAGGGGAAAAAATACTTACCTTTTTAGTAATGCAAATGGAGGAATCCATCTGTGTCAATGTTGGTGTTGTAGAAGTTGCCTCTTCTTCCTCACCTGAATCCTTTGAAATATGAATTTTCCTTCTTTTCCCACTTGGGTTCTCTTTTGTGAATAGGGTAACCTCCTCTTTTAGAACTTGTAATTGTACATCACTCACTGAGGGTATTTTTATAGTGGCGGGAGGGGTTACTTGTGTTGTTCAAATTCCAAGGGAACTTGCTCTATCAATTCTATTCCCATCTAACTTCCTACTAGAAAATTTGTTCTGCAGTATGTATACTTTATGAAAATTATTCACTAGTGTCCCTAATTGCCATGGTTGTTCATACCAAATGTGTGATTGTTCATGAGCATTGTCCCTCAATTTTGATATAGCAAAGGGGGAATTTACCTTGGCTTATTTCAAGCTGAGCTCCTAATTACATTTCCAAAGAATCACTGTCTCCCTCTTCTAACTCATAGAATGTTTGTGACTCCTTTACAGACACTATGGTTGTTCCCACTTTCAGTAGATTGCTTGTTTCATATGAGGATGAAAGGGAGGCATGTTCTTCATCCCCTAAATCCTCCCAGGTTTCATTAATCTCCAAAGCCTCAAATAGCCTTTCTAGCTCAATAATTTCTTGCATATATTTCCACTAAGCCTTGATCTTCTCTTCACTCCACTCCTTGTTCTTGGGGCTCTTTCTTAGAATGTTGGTCATAATTTTTGAAGGGCCACAAGCATGTGTGTCATTGTAGCACATTTCATATGTAAGGCACATGGCTTGTCTAGGAGTTCATGTAGTTTGACATACTTGTCTGAGGAGTCATCCCTAGGGGACCTTTTTGCTTTGATTACTAGGCAGGGTGAAAAAATATTTCTTTTTCTTTTTGACTTGTGAGCCAGGCTGAGATGAATCCTATTAGATCATAGCCTAGCCATTCATATTCTGTTACATCAATCCCAAGGTTTACTAACTTCATTCCCATGAGGTGTTCCACTCCTCTTTTGAGCATTATTATCCCTTCTTTAGAGAAGGGGACGGGATAAAATGATTTCTTCTTCTTCTTTACTTCATATCTTGAATCTAAGAAGTCTAACTAGAGGATGAGTTTGAGTGATAGGGTTCAATCTGTTATAACCTTAGGCAATCAAAATACTTCTCCTTTGAACCAATGCACTTGAACCATTGAGTAATCAATGTCAAAAAACTAGTCACAAGGGACCTCGCTATTGGCCAAAAGGCTCATTTTTGCATCACTCATCTAGAAGGCAATGTTCTATTGATTAAGGTCAGAGAGGAATAGCTCAAGGAAACATTTAATAAATTTATGGAAGTCAGAAGTTTCTGAAAGAACATGAGTCTAGGCCGAGACAATGATAACCCTCCAAGCGCAACTTGAGCCATCACATGTGTTGAGGTGTATTTATGATTGAAAAAAGTAAGGGTTTGGAAATATGATTAAATGCAACAAAAATGAAGAATACTTGAACATTTGTTGATTATGGAGGTTAGCCAATTGGAAAATGAGCCCATTAGCAATGGATTCAAAAAAATGAAGCTTAAAAGCTTCATGTTTGGATAAAATCTTGTGCCTATGAAGCGATCCCAACTAATATTCATAGATGTTTCAGTCATTGTCTAAATAAAAAAGAAAGGCCATAATTAGTTATGAATTTTTTACAACTTTTTAATAGTATTAAAAAGTAATTTTCTGGCCAACCTAACTACGTAAAAAAAAATGAAATTCAACCTTTTTTAGACCTATAGCGAGTGAAGTGTAGAGTGTGATGCATCTTTCAAATTTTAAAAAGGTGAATTGGTTTGAAAATTATGGATGATTATTATGTCTATCAAGAATTTAAACATGCTGTAGGTAGAAAATTATTAATATTTATCTATTAAAATTATAATAAGGCATAGATTATATTTTTAGAACATTGATAGTTTTTTTAATATACCCTTTTCATTTTATCTAATTTGGATTATAAACAAAAGGTCCATCAGCATCAAGGGTGAAGTTGACAAAAATCTGTGAAAACATCCCAACTCTTCATTCATGTGGGAAAAGCAGGTTTTGAATCCCAAGCCTGATTCCCATGCAATTTTGGGGGGAAATCTGAAAGCCAAAATAGATATTTGTTTCTAAGAAATGGGTATTTATTTTCAAGAGAAAGATATCTAGTTTTAAGAAATGGACATCCATTTATTCCCAGTCAAAATTAAAAGAAAAAAAAGGATCTTCAAAATGGATATCCATTTTCCCAAAATAGATATCCATTTTCGAAAAGCTAATATCTTTTTTTTCACTTACCAAGCCAAAATCTGAGGTTAAAAAAGTGTTTTCATGATTTTGGCTAACATTTTGACATGACTTTTCCTTCCATTGCCATCGTTTGTTGCATGATGATCTTGCACTCAGCCCTCTATGGGTCATTATTTGGGAGAGGTGAGATCTAAGGGTCCTTCTAAGGAGAGTTACAAAAGTTCATCATTATCTTGAGGATTGGATATGGTTGAATTGTATGTGAGTGGGTCATTAAAATGGCTATTAAAGATTCTGTTAGTGGGAGTAATAAAAGATACCATTATGGGTGTAGGTGGAATTCGGGCTATGGCATTAGGGTATTGTTAGGTAAATGTAGGGAAAAAAGGATGGTGAATGATGGAAGGAGTGACACAATCAAATGATGATTGAGGAATGACTTTATTCAAAATGGTAATGATGAGGGTGAGGGTTTGCGGTTTGGTGGAGGAGTTGTAGAAAAATTGAGGTTTGCTGAAGTTGGTATAGATAAGCATTGAGAAAGCAAATTTTTAGAATAGGAGGATCAAGGTAAGGATGGTGAATATAGTTAAGAAGGTCAAGAGTAATGAAATGAAATAGGGAGATGGACGGAAAATGAAAGTGTGACTACAAACAGTAGTGTAGGAAGAACCCAATGAAATACAAGGAGTTGTATCTTAATATTTTGACCAAAAGGCTCAGCTAGTAGGACATGATAGGCTCACCAAAATGTGAGAGATGAAAGATGAGCCTCTCCTAAAATGTAGGAAGAAGATTTGTCTCTCTTAAAAGACATGGCGTATAGTGCAAGTTTAATTTAATCTATTGTAATATATGCAAGATGCACTAAACTAGATACACAGTAAGATTATGTCAAAACAACCTACATGCATGAGTATGCAAACTAATGCCATCTAAGGATATCTAGTGTTGTCTACAACCAACCAAATCTTAATTATACACCTCTATTAAGCTAAGATAGATAATGCAATTGAATGATAACTAAAACTAGATAATGTGGCATAAAAAAACATGTAAATGCTTTGCTATGGTCTGAAAAGATAGAAGGAAAAAGGTTAAGATGCAATTTGCTTGACTTGGGCTGATAATGAAAAGTAACAGAAACTACCTTATGGAGCCACTTGTGAAATCTAGGCTCAAACTGCAAAAGTGGTGGTTAGGTCCAAAAATGGATAGCCTATAGGAAGGCTAGGTCCACTACTTTGTACAACCACTAACTAAAGTATGATGGATACTTGTACCTGTCTAGGTCTATTAGGATCTATGTGATGCACCCTATTATTGGTTTAAACTCATCAAATAGAAAGTAGAGAGCCTCTAATTAACAACAAACTTGTAACTAGTCAATGCATGAGTTGAATAGAATATGATCATGAGAAACATGGAATGGGTTCACCTAATAAATTAATGAATGAGGAATTATGATTAGGAGGGTTGACTATAGACAATGTGAAGAGTGTATACCAAGGTCTTCATGCTCAAATGTACAAGTTATTCCTACAAATGGATGCCAAACCTAAAGTACTGCATTTGGATTCAAATTGATAAAATGACATATGTATACTTGATATATTGGTTTTTTTTAATCATGGATAAGCTTGGAATGATCTAAAGAACCTTTGTAGCTGATTTAACTAAATTATGAGCTAATTTTATGCTATTTGGGAGACAAGGTAGCTAGGTCTGGTACAAAGCTAGATGACTATTAGGAAGGCTAGGTCAAAAGGTGGATGGAAAGCAAGAAGGCCAAGTCAGAAAGTGGATAGCTAGCATGAAAACCAAGCCTTCCTATGATGGTCATCTCCTTAGGAAAGTGTAGATTGCAATCTTTAATTTTTTGGAAAGTGTTAATTGGCATGATGATGCTCAAATGTCTATTTTTCTTATAACCTATGATTGTCTTTATAATAAACCTACAACTTGATTGTCTTCAATTTGAAGGAAACTACAAAAATAAAGGTTAGAAGGGGAGTCTACCTCAGTTAACACCCTTGTGGATGTTTAAACATGGACCCACATGATAGGAAAGATGAAATACATGACAATAAATTGAAATAGGAAAATAAACTAATCCTAAAGTACATTTATGCCATTAATCCTTCAAAACCTAGATCTAGATTATTTGGAATCCATACAAGCAAGATGAGGTGTGAGAAAGGGTTTGGACAGTGAAAGTAAGCTTAGTTAAAAGGTTAGTAAAGGACTAATATGTCATTTGGAATCAATATTTTCTAGGATCTCTAATTGAGTTTGGATTTGTATTCGGCTAGGATCTTTCAGAAGATGACAAAAGGGACAAACAATAACATTAGGGTGATAGAAAACATGTCTAGATGGAAAAGTGGACTTAGAGTGATTGAAGATGTATGATAAAAGACATTATTATGGATTGATATTCTAAAGCACAAGTGGTTGTTATAAGGGTTTTGAATAAAATATTTGATTTTGGGCGGACTACTCTAAGGTGGATGCAAACTAGCTTAGGGTGAAGGATTGGGGTGAAAAATGACATCAAATAGAATAGAAATGGAAGGATGACCACTTGGAAGTGTGGTGAAATGTATGAAGAAGAGACACCTACAATAACATAGAAAAATATATGCATTTACATATATAACTCATCAACTAAATTCATACCTTGCTTGAAAACATGAAAAATTAGGACCTAGTTGGAAGGAACTTGACTAGGTGATTTACATGAGTGTGATATTAATATTTTGATGAATGTATGCTGATGATAACTCACTCACTAAGTCTTTAAAATAGTTTTCAACTTTCTCATCCTAAAAATAGAAATCCTTGATGACCTATGCCAAAAACAACTTTTTCTATGTTAAAATGAGGCAAAGGTTGGGCCTATTTATAGATTTTGTGATAGAATTTGGAGAGATGTGTATTAGTTGTGGATAGGTATGGCATTAAATGATATTCAATCTAAAGGATTTCTCAAGAGATTGAAAGCCATGGCCAACTTGGTGGGAGTTAAAGTGGTGGTGGTGACCTCTAATAAGGTTGGGGCCAAATTTTTAATGGAATGTTAAGCTTCAAGGTGTGCATCTAAAATTCATTATTTTTGTGGTAAATGCTCATCTAGACATGTTTTAGAAAGGGAAAGGGTGGGGTTTACTTGGGAAAACTACCTAGGTATAACTTACTAAAGTTGAAACATGGATGAAAATGGTCAACAACTTAAGAAACATAAAATTGAAGACTTGGACATATGGTTGGGCTAATAATTAAATGTATAGCACCACTTAGGAGACATAATGAGAGGTAAGACAACATGGCAAAAGGGGAATGGCATGACTAGGAGATATCATAGACTAGGGAAAGAGGATAAAAACATGATAGAACACACACAAAAGCAAAAGAGGCTAAAATAGCGACAAATGTGTGATAAGGGTATTCTAATAGTGTTATCATATAAATACTAACACATTATAATAAAGAGCTTTCCACTTGCTCAAGCAAGGTCTCCTTTATAGACCTTTGATTAAGTAGAAAAAATGATAGATTGTGCATAAGGTGAACAAATTTAGACCCCTTCAAATAAATCCCCTAAACTATGCCGACTAGATATGCCGTCCAAATCAGTTCGGCCGATCTATGCCGGATTGTATGTATCTCGTTGTATTTTGTATTTGATGTGATGACGACATTAACTTTGTACCAAAAGATGAGGACATTATTTTGTCTCTCTCGAGTAGATGTGGAATCTGGCCCTCTCCGCCCTCACTCTTTAATTACGTCTTTCTAAAAGTAATTTGCAGCAAAGAAAGAGGAGATGGGTCTATCTAACAATGGAACTGGCGATGGCCATGGAGGACACTTTTGCACTGCCAGACCATGAAATGTTTCCCTCCGGAGAGGAGGTCACTGCCATAATTTATTTCAAATCTTTCCATTCGAGGAGGAGCTGATGAATAATCAAATGATGTCCGGGGAGTTGAAGGAACTTTCTGAAGGAGAGAATTCCCAGACTGTAGATGATATTTCCGTGCTCGGAGAACAATTTCGTAATGAGATTCTAGCAAATAAGGATATCTTATCGTCTGAGCAAATACTGAATTTCGGAGGAGCTAATGATAGCCTCGATCACGAGGCTCTGCACGGAGAGAAAAAGAAGGGGCTGGAATTGGTTCAACTTCTGTTAGCCTCTGGACGAATGATAGGCAACGGGAAATATGATCACGCTGCTCGGCTGGTTAGCAAATGCAAGAATTTGTCTTGTCAGCTGGGGGCTCCCACACAGAGGTTTGCCTATTATATCTCCAGCGCCCTACAGGATAGAATCCAACGCCAGACTCTGGGCATATTAGACAACGCAGCTAAACCAGTCCCAGATTTTGCCTTCAATATTGACAGTGAGTTTGACAAAAAAGAATTTTGTAGTATCGTTGCTTACCATAACAAAGTGCTACCCTATAGCAAAGTGCTGCAGTTCACGGCTGTGCAGGCAATCATAGACACCGTGGGGAATGCAAGAAAAATTCATATAATTGATCTCGGGATGAGAATTGGGTCGCAATGGACGGTATTAATGGAGTATCTTGCGCACAGAGCTGTTTCTTCTTCTTTACCTGCGCTTGAGCTTCTCAAGATTACAGCAGTTGGTATGAATGGCGAACAGCTTAGAAAAAGCGGAAAAAGACTTCATGAGCTTGCTAAGTCTTTGGCGATTCCGTTCTCGTACAGCATTGTGGAGATCTTAAACATAGAGGAGATTAAGGAAGGTCTATTCACCGTTAAATCTGGTGAGGCGCTGGCAGTGTATGCTCCAATTATTCTGAGAAGTTTCTTATACGACCCGGTCCTTCTGGAGAATCTTTTAAGTGTTATAAAGAAACTGAGGCCTGACATAATGGTGACTTACGAAGTAGAAGCGAAGCATAATTCTTCATCTTTTGCGAATAGATTCAGCGAGGTGCTTTTCTATTACATGGCGTGGTTTGATCTGTTGGATGTTACCTTACCAGACAGAAATGATATTATGAGGGTGAAGCATGAAGAATTATTTAGTGGAAGTCCGATAAGGAATATGATAGTCTATGAGGGGAAGGAGAGGACTGTTAGGCATGATAGAACTGATGTGTGGAGGTGTTTCTTCACAGAAGCAGGGTTCAGGGAAAAGACCTTCAGCATTGAAGCTATGTATCAGGCTAGATTGTTATTAGGAGAATATGCTTCCGGACAATATTATACTCTGGAACCTGATGGAGATGCCATAATTGTAAGGTGGAAAGGAACACCATTATTTGCACTCTCGGCATGGAGTTGTATCAACTGAAACAAATGTCTGCATAATAAAACAGAAAGAGTTAGATTGACTGAGTGTTTGGGTTTTCTTTTACTCACATTTTAAATTCACTACACGCCAAACCATACTATCTCAGAAGAACTACTGTCAGTGAAATATATCACTACTCCGCGTATTGAATGCTAGTTTTACTTCGATATTTAAAAATTTTAATTGAAATTAGATTTGTAGGAATTTATTAATTTTGTTTAAAAAATTAAATTAAATTTTTTTATTTGAATTAAGTTTAAATTTATTGTATATAAATTTTGCGTTAATTTTTTCTCATCACAGTGAATTAAATTGAAAAAAGTTTTTGTTAGTAAATCTTGTGTTAGTTTTTTTTGTATTTTTCTTTTTTGTTAGAGTGAATTAAATTGGAAAAATACTTTATATAAATATTTAGTAAATTATGTCTCTTGAAATATAGTCAAGATTCATTAAAGAATCCTTATTTACAAACATTATAAATAAATTAAATAATTTTACACATCAATCTAACATAAATTAACTTCTTCAAGTGTTGTGTAGACAATTTTTTAATTTAAATGTTAATTTCAAATTCTTGACATTAAGCTTTTGCCCTTAGTTGGAAGAAGATCATTACTTATGTTCCTAATGCCATGAGATACTAAATTGAAATGACAAGATGTTAATATGTAAAATTAGAAGCCCCTTATTAAAAATTTAAAAACAATAAATTTAATTTTTCCAATTCCAATTTGAAAGATAGAAACCAATAGTTACAATTTGTGAGATAGAAAGTGATAATAGTAACAATATTGTTGACTTGGGATTCTTATTTATTTTTCTTTCTACTATCTACTTTTTCTTTCATTTGATCTATAGTAATACACTTCTCATGACAATAATAATAAAAGTTTTGAGTTTTTGGGAAAGTTACTGTACTAAACTAAAAAATTACACTAAACTCAAAAATTACACTGAATTACTCATTAAATACTCTTCAATTGAGTTAATAATTTTCATCTTTTCATATTATAAAAATGTAAGAATGTAGTTGTGTTTTTTTCCTTAACATCCTTTGGTTAAGGAATTTTAGCCAGATTATGTATTACCCTAGATATTCAATTTGCTCATCACTAGTTAGTTTACTTAGTAATACACTTTGTTCAACTTATGTATTAACCATGTTAATTGAATACATATCTCAACTTAAATATTACATTGTTCATGTTTGTGTCTATAGTTAAACGTTAACTTAACATTTTTGTTTCTACATTTTATTTCACGGTCATTTTTCAAAAAAACATAATTTCCTTTTTTAAAATTAATTATCAAAATTTGTATTCTAAGAGTTTCTTTTAGAACTAGTGATCTCAATAGATTTATTTTTTAAGAGAAAGAGGGATGAACCCTCGGACTTATATTCAACTATAAATTTGAGATATACAAAATGGGGTATACAATCCCATATCAAAATTCAAGTCCCGTAACAAATTTTAACATATGAGTCCCCTTTAAAGACATGGAGGCACCCTTGATAATTAATAAAGTCTGAGATATAATAAAACCATCTCACTCGTAACACCAGTGTGACGACATCCGCCATCCTTGGAATACAAACTGTTAATAAAGCCCACCGTCCATCGAACACGTCAATAGAAGATATGAGCCGTATACTCTGGGACCAGGAAATCTATACGGCTGAGAAAAGGTCACTTCTATTCTAAATGAGGAGCTGGCCCAACCACAGAAGTTCACTCTTCCCGAGTCCGGGACATGATAGGAGAAACGAGTATAAAATAGAACAATTTGAACCTTGCTCTATGAGTGCCACGTGATTAGAAGGTATGAGCTATTCACAAATCAAGGCTACACTAGACCGTTTACATCCCTGATACGATGAGAAGGTTCCATTGAAGATCGCTATGAACGATCAACTGTGCCAGAAATAAATGCTCGCCCCCCTTCGAATGTCGAGCCACAATGACAGGTTGAAAATGTATGTCAACCTGGGCCAAGGTCTGGACCACCCGCCTGCCCCGTCCCCATATTTTTAGGAACATGATGGGACACCAGACCAGACCGTTAGAAAGGCCAATTTTTATCCACCACATACAGAGGTAGTTACCTAGGTGTCACCTAAGACTAGAGAACTTTACATTTCCGGCCATAATTTTGATGATTGATCAAAGTACACTTCCCGCTCCACCTAGTCTATAGCGAGATTTGCTAACCAGTCTGCTACTTTGTTAACATTTGAAAAGAATCGAATCTATCCAAAATTAACAATGCCTCTTCTAAAATGTATCCAATAGACCAATTCTCTGATTTCCTCGATTGCAAAGCTGAGACGATAATTAGTGAATCTCCTTCGACCCAAATGTTCTTAAAACCTTTATCAAAAGCTAACTAGAGAGCATATACTAAAGCATTCCATCAGGAAGCTTAGATGCTTTCGCAGCTAGAAGTTATCCTTCGCTACATCTAATCACACATCCCAAACCCAAGGGCCCCGCAACTTGCCCCACCAAAATGTATTTTAACTAACGGATATTCAGGACAATGCCACTTAATTGTGGACCTAATTGTGGACCTATCCACTTTCGGCTGGTTAATTTGAGAACCTCCTCCAGGAGGCTGCCTTTCAAGACTCTTGTTATGGACACTGAATAATACATAATAAAAACGAAAGTGACTTTCTAGGTGTTTGCGCATTCATGTAAGAAAGCAGTCGAAGCTATGTGGCATCTCTTATGAGTCGGCACATTCTGTTTAGAAATAAAACGTCGGTTGTTCTGTCTGCATACGGATCGATAAATCCGCGAATAATAAATCAAATCCAGTCAGCCGGCAAAGTTGGCGGATTGTTAGTCGGCAGATTCTGCTGAGAAATAAAATGTCGTTGTTCTTAGCTTGGTATCTGGCAGATGGATCGATAAATCCGCGAATAATAAATTAAACGAGTCAACCGGCAAAGTACATGCCTGGCATTTTATGCGAGGCGGGCCCATTATCACATGCACGGCATCAATTGCAGAGGACGGCACAAGATTGTGTGAATGGTGTAAGAGTTAGTCAACACAAATAGAAAAAATATTAATAAAACCGTCGTGTTTAGTGAATTCAAATAAAATATATTACTAGGTTGTTTGGTCATGGAAGAGATTATCTATGTTGTAAGTCTCAAAAACATTACTATAAAAATCGTAAGGTGAGTCAGAAATGACCTTTGAATGAAGGTCAACCTTGTTTGAAGTTATTTTTTTATTATTTTTGTACCGATGGCAATCATTCGAAGGCTACCTTCAAACAAAAAACAATTTTTTTGTTAATTTTTCAGAAGTATTAAGTAAAACGTTCAGATTTTCCGATACCATTTATCTTTATTTTAAAAGACACAGCCCCCAGCAAAACAGTAATAACGTAATAACGAAGGCGAAATACTGAACAAACCCATGACCTTTCTTTGACTATATGGATGACAACGTATCATCTCATAGTGACACACAACCTTCAAATAAAGGTCATGAATAGGAGGTTGCTAACGTTGATAGGTGACACAATTCATACTAAAATTGAATTTGCATTTCTCAGATCAGGTATTTCTCAAAGCCCTAAAAACTTAATTTCTATTTGAATTTGAAAATTTAAAACCTAATTTGAAATTTAATTTGACTTCTATTTCAATTCAAGAATTTAAAACCTACTGTATAAATAAACCAACTTTAAAACCTGAAACTCTAAACCTAAAATTGAAATCCTAAACTCTAAAACTGAAAACCTAAAACTTAAAAATTAAATTATAAATTGAAACCCTAATCTCTAAACTTGATAAATTGTAAACCATAAACCATAAACCATAAATCTGGTAAATTATAAACCGTAAACATGATAAATTATTAACCCTAAACTTCATTAACTGTAAACCCCAAATACATGTATATAATGTTTTCTCTCAAGGTGACTTATAAGGTTAATTTGGAGTTTGATTTTCCATCCTAGATGGGAGTTTTGGGTTGGTTATGGAATCCTTGGTTAGTGTCGAATTGAACCCCTACATGCATAATGGATTATGAAAATGACTAGGGGTTTGTCTATGGAAGTAGAGGTTATGAAAATGACAAGGGATTTGTCTATGGAAGTGGAGGTGTATTGTGCATGAGAGTTTCTTTTGACTATATGTGTGATGTTTGGTAGCATTAAAATGGACTCTTAACAAACCTATGGTTTAAGTCACATGTTACCATTTTGTGTTTAGGTTAATTCTTTTGGAAACATTGTAATATTTATACCTATAGCTATCGAGAGCACTTTGTATATTTACATTCTCTATGTATTAAGAATCAATGTACTATCAATTTGTGTAAGAAACAAAGATACACCATCAACTTTCTAAATGGTTCTTCATGGATATTAACTCTCTGAATATTAAACTTGCTATATTAGCCTAGAAATATGAAGGGAAAATCTTGACTCTACAGGAGGAGGACAAATTGGCCCTCAAGTATTGGAATGTCATGTAGGAAATCATCAAACTTAACATAGAGAAGGATAAATTGAATGCCAGAATGTAATTGCTTGAAGGGGGGGTTAAGGAGTGGAAAGGGTGTTTGAGAAACAATGGGAATGTTGAAGGCTCAAAATAGGGGACAAGGGATAGAGGTCTTGTGATGCAAAAGAGGAAAAGATACAATGCCCATGATAGTACTAGCAAAGGTATTAGTGCTAGAGGTGGTGACATCTCTAAGGAGGAATTCCTCACTATGGAGCTAGAAGCAGTAGAAGTGCTACACAAACTCTAGGTTGTTTGGGTCGTGGTTGGTCTGATTCACTTTTTATGTCTTGCTATTATTTTTGGTGGTTGTCTTTGATTCTGTTTAACTACTTGATAGGTCTCTTTTATTCTCATTACAGCGAGTTGGCTATGTTTTGGATATAACTTTGGCTCTATAAAGGGTTTATGGTCCCTTCAAAACTACCTTATCCTAATCAGAACATGCAATGTACATATTATGGTTCATTATATAGTCATCTAAAGATAGACTATACAAATAACATACATATATGTTCTTTGTCTTCATTAATAACACTAATAAATGTGCAAAAAAGATAAGTTAAAATTGTGTGTATTGATAGTGATATTACATGAGGCTGTTGTGTTTTCCAAATAAACTAAAAACATTATTTATAGACTAAATATCATTGTACAATTATTGTTTACCCCCTATATTTGAATTAACTACTTGAAAAAGATGATAATCACCCATACGATATATTAAGATTTTAAGAAAATAGAGTTACATAATTAGGAGGTCCCTTGAAGCCGAGATGGGCGTAGAGACCCCAATACATACATCTAGATAATAATAATGGGCGATGACCCCAAATAAACAGAAAAGGACATGGAACGTGAAAACTATAAGCCAGGATAAACCACAGAATGTAATGGCCATAGGACTCAGCAATGAAAACTCATCATTTAACGGTGTCGAGGAAGCCAGAGTTGTCAGATGCCCGAAGGGATAAAAAACACTGAGCTAGGGCAACCATTTTCAGAGAGGTGGATCTGGAACTGGGACCATTCTGCATGGCTTGAAATACAATTGTCACCGACAAGGGAAAACGGAGAAGCTCCATGTTGAACGGTCCATCACTGGGGCGTCACCGTCTGATAGATTATGGCCATCCACCTGATTTCCAACTATTTAAATAGAGTAAACAGAAACATAATGTTGGAGAGTAGGTTCAAAGCCGCTCCGACCACCGCAAACCCCTCGCACCGTCAGCTCCCAATCCAATGGAGGTAGACAAGACCGCTCAGGCTTGGTCCAAACTCCATAAGGGAAGTTGAAATAGTAGACCTACCAAGATAGAAAGAGTTTGGAGACGGGGAAAGACAAATGCAATTGAAAAGAGGCCAGCATGGAGTTGATCGGAATAAATCTTGATTTGTGAGGTGATGTGGTTTTCTCACGTAACATAAATGCTATCATTCAGTTTTCTCCATGTGACTGTACCTGGAAATTCAAACTCATTCCCATAACGAAGGTAGAAAGCTGTCAAATGGTACCATCATATGAGGAGAGAAGGATTCTGAAGTGACCTACTCCAATATCTAATCATCTGTGAACATACTCCTTGCCATAGAAAATTCGTAACTGAATTTAAGTTTGTGGACTTTCATTAAGGGATTAGTTAGAGTTCTTTCTACTATGTCACAATACACTCTAGACATGGAAATTATGAAGGAAATGATATTTGTCCTTTTGATAAATATATTATATTGTGACTGTAATTATTTAACAAATGTAATATAGTAGCATGATTGTTTTAAAGCATACCATAATAATTTTTTCTTGACAATTGCATTAGTTCTAATTGTAATAATGAGGGTGTTGAGTTTATTATTGTCTCTATGTTCTCTATATTTGGAATCATGAGTTGAGTAGAAGGTTTCTTCGTTAGAGTCTAGCAACTTATCTACAATGTAATTGCAACAACTTGACTAGGATTTAGTATGGAAAAATATGTGTGCATTAGTATAGTAAGATTTTGGAGAAAATCACTAGTGACCATATTTTCACATTGACCTCTATAATTAAGTAGGCTAAGGAAAAAATGTGTTGTTTTTGTTGATGGTTTTTGTCGACTGTACCTAGGAATTGAATCTTCACCATGAGCAACCACAAAAGTAATGGGAAATCCTATGATTGTGGGACTCATTTTATGAATAATAGGATAATCTCTGGGATTTTAGAAGCCGACTCTTCTTAAGATTCTCATTAACTCTTTCAAAATATTGGAGGAGGGAAAGAGAAGAGAGAAAGTTAAAATGAAATCTATTTTAAGGTGATACACCAAAAAATGAGACTTGGATTGATGCAACAAAGGCACAATGCTTCCTTGTTTAACTTACAAAATTAACTCATGGATGCCAAGAGCTCAAAGGAGCATGATTTCAAACCATTTACTAACATCATTCATTGAAACTAAAAACTAAGGCATAGATCAATATCTTAAAATCAAAAGAAAGACTCAATGGGCCTAGATTAAGAACAGGGTGTCGCTTCTTCTTCATTGATAAACATAGAACAAATTACAAGAGGCGCAAAGACACAGTCATAAGATATTCGATCTGCTCTTTTGGAGCATACAATAGGCTTGAAAGCTTATTGAATCTTCTTCTACAGTATAAGAGTTTTCTTAATGAGTAAACATTGCCCAACCCTTTAGAATTTTTCAAATCCCCTAATACAATGGCACCCGACCCCTTTTATAGCAATCTAATTGCCCAAAAATGAAGTCAAGAGAAAATATCTATCAAAGCTACCATTGTCACCATGGACTTGAATTTCTTCTAACTCTATCATCCTTCCCTGGTGAGACTTGATGGCGCTAGCTTGCAACATTGACAGCTTAGCATGAAATGTGTTGGCAGTTCAACCATTCTATAAATGTTTCCTTGTATTTTTGAGCCACCTAAGGGAACCTCAGAGATTGTTATGGTTTTACTGCAAGACTTGAAGGTTTATTGATGCATCTATCAGTTGTCGGCATGTCATTTTTCCTCTTGATGTTGAAAGGTCCTATATAAATTACTATCCATTGGATTCCTATGTTGGTTGCAATCTATGGCTTAGGAAGGCTCCTTTTCCTTTGATCAATCCTACATGCTACTGTATGAGTTGGTGGTGAGGCACATTTTCTTGCAGTGTTAGGACTGCAAACTTGAAACTATGTGTGAGTGCACCAAGTGTCAGATTTTTTGTGGTATATTTGTCATTGAGACATGGGGTCCACCTTTGGCTCATATTCAGGACACATGGAAGCTTGGCACTCCTTGAGTTGGTTGTGGCCACATCAAAATATTGGGATTGTACCATAATGACACTTGGCATGACCATGGCGTTTGGTTCGATACTCAAATCCTTTTGTGCCTGAGCCCACCTTTGGCACTTGAGACATTTAGCGATTCAATGCTTTCCGAGGGTGCCCTCCTTTCTGTGACTCTAATGGCATGCACAATCCTTCCACATGGCAAGTAGTGGCATTTCAACTTGGTGGCATATTTCCATTTGATTCAAAACTGATAGAGGTTTAAAATAAGGGCAGTCACCTTGCCAGGTGCCTGCATGATCTATTTGACAATGGATGCATTTAGGACTAGTTTTGATCTGCCTAACTCAAAATAAATGTAGAACTTTAAATTCTTGGTGACTCTTAGGGAAGTGTGCTTGTGCAAGTCAATTTCTAGACTTCAAATCTATAAGAACCAAAATTTCAAAATGAGGAGGAAGTGACTGACCTCACAGGGCCTCTAGGGTAGTTTGAAGAGATGCCCATTCATTTTCCAAAGGTTGACCTTTACGAGCTTTAGTGTTTTAAAGGCCCTGTTTAACTCAATTATCTCCCGGTGGGTGATACTGTATAGTTTCTCAACAACATCCTTTGATTTGAGCCCCAGTTCAATGAGAGGTTCTAAAATCATCTCCACTTATGTGACGCTCGGTGTCTGTACCCAACCCTCAAAAGATGTTTGGTCTATTGATTTGCTTACAAGATCCACCTTATATTCTTCTTCTGCTAACACATCTGTATCATCCCAAAAGGGAGAGGGTAGTCCTAATCAGATTAGTGAGTCAATGTACTCCTTCATTTCCATAATGGTTTTCTCTAATGGATCTAGTTGAAACTTACACTTTAAAGCAACCTTGTTTTAGATTTTGACTTGACCTACCTTGGCTTTCATTGAGTACCGATCATCCGCCTCTATTGTTGTGAGGGTCTCTTCAGGTAGGTTGTATAGCTTCTCCAAGATGGCCTAGGCTTGAGATACTTTAGGTACGAGGACCTAAAGTATTTGACCCACCTCAACCTTTACCTACACAATGAGATTTTGGGTTATTGATATGAATTTGAGTACCCCTTTGAGCTTAGCCATAGTGTTGGTGACCCTAACCCAATGAGATGTATATAGGTCTTTGATGATTTGAATTATTGGAGGCATTTGGACCATAGTCTACATTTTGGCCTTTACCTTCTCAAGTTGTGTCTCCTTAGCAGCCAATTAAGCCTTAAACTATTAGGATTATGTTAAGCAGACGAGAGCAATCACAATTACCAATTATATGCAGATTACAATACACAAAAATAAACAATGAAGAATAACACAAATGAACACATAAAATTAACATGGTTCACCCAATATGGGCTACATCCACAAAACAACCATCCAATATTTCAATATCCACCAAAAAAAACTAGTTACAACTAGCAATCTTCATAGCTCAATCTTGCTACTATGCTACATGAAATGCATTACAATCTCATTCTTGCCTCTTGGCTTTTTACCTTCTCCAGCCAGTATTTATCAAGCCTCTTTAGCGGTTAACAAAAGTGGGTTTTTACATGTCAGTCAATAATAAACTAACTTCTGACACCTTTATTAAATATATGGCATTTTTTCGCTCATGGGCACTGGCCTTAGCAACCCATGCTAGGGGCCTAGCCCTAGACCCTCACCGTGGTCTCTGCCCCCATGCACTCCCTTATTATTTATTTTCGGGGGAAACAGTGGCTGACAAAGTCACCAAAATTTACCTTGTTACATGTACCTGCAGCCCCAACAACACAATGAATCACCACATATTAGAAATCACCCACATGGGGACTGATAAGCTCCACACAAAACAACCTCCCACTTGGAGACTGATCCTAGAGCATCACCTCTGCACCTGTAGCTCCTGCTAGATTTCACGCATGGACTTGCTGGTTCCGTATTTCCACCATTATCAGTCAAGGAGGCTAACATAAACTGATGAGGAAATAAGTTTCTCCCATGTCATAGGGTAAAAGCACAAAGTTGTGTCACACTTTTATAAAGGATACGGCCAACGCTGATCCAACTTTTAAACTTGAATCACTAAAAAGTGACATATTAACATAATCCTAATCCTAATAGTGCATGGATATGTTAATAAACTATTAGGATTATTATTTATTAGGATTTTGAAATGATGTAAACTAATAAAATATTTATTTTTTAGTATATTTTATGTTTGTATTTTTAAAAAAAATTAAAACAATTATTTGAATATAGTTTTTAATAAATTGACACTATAATTTAGTTGCTGATAAAATGCTGAAAAATGAAGTTACATGAGACATCAATCTTTATATAGTAAATTTTATTTTATTTTCTTCAATTTTTTTGGTGTATTTATAACTTGAAACTTTAGTGCATGGATATATTTTTTTCCAATTTTGATAATTATATTTTTTTAATTAAATAATAAAATGTGCGTGTATTAAAACGTAGTTGTTTCCATTCGACGTCAACTTTCATATTAACTATTTATCTAAAATAGAAAAAAAATTATACCATCTTGATATAGATTCTTTTATCTAGTGCATCATATTTTTTTTTAATTTTTTTAATAAGTTTTACTATTTTTCTTTGACATGGTAATCGACCTAATGTTTTGTGCTGATAACCTACTTTTAGTAAAAATAGAAAGAAAAATATAAATAATAATTAAACGACTAAAATATATATATTTTTGAAAACTAAACTTATAGATCTACAAAGGGTATTTTTATATTTTTTAAAAAATGTTATTTACATGAGTAGAAGTTGTTGAAATATTAAGTTTTTCAAATAATTTAATTTTTCGTAAATTGGCCTCATAGTGGTGCTACACATGTATTTAGCCAACAATTTTAGTTAGAAAAGTTGTGGACATATCTAACTTAGCTAGAATGAATCTTACAAGATCATATGTTTGACCAAAATTAATTTTTAGTTAAAAACACTAAAATTCACTTGTGCTGATAAGTCGGTTGAAAGTGTGACACAACTTTGTGCTTTTACCCCATAGCCTTCATGAACATATCTGTAGGATTTTCACTTGTGTGAATCTTCTTAAGATTTAATTGACCATCCTGCAAAACAAACTGGATGAAGTGGTACCTGAGCTGAATGTGCTTATTCTTCGAATGAAGAGCTAAATTCTTTGTAATATGAGTGGCACACTGGCTATCAGTGTATAATGGGCTATTTTCCTACTATTGACCCAATTCCTCTAGAAAATGTTGTAGCCAAATCATCTCCTTGCTAGCTTCTCTAGTAGCTACATACTCAGCTTCCATGGTTGAAAGTGCAACAACCTTTTGTAGTCTAGAAATCCACCTGATTGTTGTACCTCCTATAGTAAAAACATACCTTGTAGCACTCCTCCTGCTGTCTATATCACCTCCTATATCAAAATCAACATATTCTCTTAAAGTAGAGTTTGTTCCTCCAAAATAGTGTTTCTTTGTAGCAGTTCCTGTCAAATACTTGAGAATCAATTTTACCACAGTCCAATGTTCCATTCCTAGATTGCTCATATATCTGCTCACAACTCCAACATCATGTGCAATATTTGGCCTTGTGTATACATCAAGTTGCCAACTGCTAATGCATATGGAATCTTAGACATTTTGTCTTCCTCCTTTTGTGTCTTAGGACACATCTCTTTAGTGAATTTAAAATGACTAGGCAAAGGTGTACAAACTGCTTTTGTAACAACATGTTAAATTTTTTCGATAGCTTCTCTATATACGCACTTTGCACAAGGAAAATAATTTTTTGTTTTTCCTATCCCGTGAGATCCTCATACCAAGGATTTGTTTTGCTGCACCCAAATCCTTCATAGAAAATGAATTTGCTAATTTCTGCTTAAACTCACTAATATTTTGCATATTAGACCCGACAATAAGTATGTCATCAACATAAAGTAATAGGATAATGTAGATGCCATTATCCAATCTTTTGAAATAAACACAATAATCAGAATGACATGTGTTGTAACCTTGTTCAACCATAAACTTGTCAAATTTCAAATACCATTGCCGAGGTGCTTACTTTAGGCTATACAAACTCTTCTTTAACTTACACACAAAGTCCTCCTTACCGTTGACCTCATATCCCTGTGGTTGCTGCATATAGATCTCTTCTTCAAAATCCCCATGATGAAAAATTGTTTTCACATCTAACTATTCAAAATGCAAGTCTTTCGTAGCCACAATACTTAGAATAGTTATAATTGAAGTCATTTTTACGATTGGAGAAACTAACTTATAAACATCTATAACTTTTTTCTATTCAAAACCTTTTACCACGAGTTTGGCCTAATATATTTTCTTGCCTTGATCCTCATCCTTCAACCTGTAAACCGATTTGTTTTGCAATTCTCTTCTTCCTGTAGGTAATTGGACTAAGTCCCAAGTTTGATTCTACAACAAGGAATCCATTTCCTCTTTTAGGCCTTGCTCCCACTACTATTTGTCATCTACTTGCATTACTTCTTCATATCCTTCAGGTTCACTAGAATTTGTTAATAAAATAGAATATAATGAAGGAAAAAATATTTTCGAAGGTTTACTTAGCCTTGTAGAATGTCTAACACTTGCATGAGTCTGTAGGATATCTTGTTGTTGCTGAGCATCAGGTACCAATGACAATTTAGTTTCTAGAATCTCATCCACCACCACATATTCCTTTATTTCATGTTCATGCTTCTTTTCCTGCAATTGATCTTTATACATGAACTTCTCATTGAACATAAAATCTCCGCTCCTAATAATTTTTTGAATTTTAAAATCCCATAATGGATAACCAAAGTCATCTATCCCATATCCAATGAAGGTACATTTTTGAGAGTTTACATGAAGCTTAGTTCTATTTTCAATATCAATATGGACAAAAGCTTCATAGACAAAGGTTTTTAGAAAAGAATAATTTACCTTCTTATGTGTCCATGCCTCCTTTGGAATACCACCATCCAAAGGTTTTGAAGGTCCTATGTTTATTAAATAAAGATCAATATGTACATCCTCTACCCAGAAATGTAAAGGCAATCCAACATGCAACTTCATGCTCCTTGTACTTTCCATGATTGTCCTATTCATTCTCTCAGATACACCATTTTCTTGTGGGGTTCCTAGAACCATTTTCTACCTATAGATTCTATTGAATGAAAAGTAGTTCCCAAGTTCTTTGCTGCAATACTCACCTCCATTATAAGATCTAAGACATTTCACCCTTTTCCCTATCTTATTCTCAACCAAAGCTTTCCATTTCTTAAATGTTTCAAACACATCTGATTTACTTTATATGAAATACACCCATGTTTTTCTAGTTGCATCTTCAATAAAAGTAATATAATAACAAGAGACACAAAGAGATGACACCTGAACTTATCCCCATACATCTAAATGTACAAGCTCTAAGTTATCACACTTCTTCTCTTTCCCAACTTTGAGAAGTCAAACTCTTTTATGTTTTCCATAGATATAATTTTTGCAAAAGTCAAAGTCAATCTGCGTCAATCCTAGAAGCAACTTTCTAGAGTGAAGGATCTTCATTCCTTTCTCACTTATGTGCCCAAGTCTATGATGCCATAGTTCTACATTTGTTCCTATAGTGACTAATGTAAGTGTCTTTGCTATCCCTGCAACAACTGTTGTACGTTGTCCATATATCAACTGTTTCTATAGCTGTTCCTATATCAACTATTTCTATAGTAGTGTTGGTTAACAGATTTGTCTTTTCTAAAAATAATCTATTCTGACTCTAGACCTCTCTTTAAAAGAACAAATGGGTTAAACAACAAATGGGTGAACCCTTTGTTTTGGTTCCCCTCTGAATTTTTAGGTACAGCTCCCTTTGTGATTTTCAATGAATTTAACCTATTCAATTAATCAAATGCATTTTTAACTAGAAAACGCTTAAGGAAGACTAACATTCATACATAGCCATGTCATGAATGCGATAATTTATATAACAACAAGGTAGAATATTCAAATTTTGTTTTGATATTTTCGAATATGTGAATACATTCATACAAACATGCTTAACCAATAAAGAACTGAACACATATGATAAATTGTCCAAATAGAGAACAATTACCCAGTGAAAGGGGATTTCACACATAAAATCTGATTCCACACATTCAGACGCACAGATCCAAATAAGCAGCAATTGTTCTTTTCTCATTCACAAATGAAGATTTTCTCAAACAATCATCATATAATGCTAAGTTAAGTACAGTATTTTTTTGAAAATTCACCTCCTCTCTAACTTTTCTCCCTTTCCTTAAAAAGAAAAAACATATATATATGAATATCTTAACCAAGTCTTTGAGCAAATTAAACCCAGAGTTAACATAACTCTGACCCGTACAGGATTTAGTTTCAACAACTGATTATAAAAGATCAAAGATGCTGGAAATAACATAAATTGAATAATAGAAAAAGAACGAGCTAGCATGGTTATGACTGGGGCGATGAATCAGCATCTCCTGATTTGATGTCGGTAGCCTAGGAAGTATGCTGGGCTTTCCACTCCTGAAAGGCAGCCACGAACTCCTGAATTTTAGGGAAGTTTGGTATACCTATGTGTTTCATCCTTAATTTCTAGACCTCCTTTTCCCTTCGCATCCTCCCGAATTTTTCCTTGTGCTCAGGGAGTGCGTCGATGCAGAGATAGAGCAGAGATTCAACTTTGGAGATCCTGGAGAAATCCTCGATCAGAATATTATCATTTTCTTTAACAAAGTGGATTTTATCTCTGAAGGATTGGACTACTGCTTCAACATCCTCCACAGGCTTTCCGTCATCCTTTAAGTATTTTACATCGATACATTGCAAATCATGCTGTAGTGATTGAGTAAATTCCGCTATTTCTTTAATCAGCTTTGAGACTTCAAAGCACCCTTGTCTGGATATGGAGTTCCTCCATTCGATATTCTTCTTGTTCACGTACAATAAATCTTCGTCTACTCCTGCCAAGTTCTTTTTTGCCAAAAACTTTTCCAGTCCATATTTCTGGACTTCCTCTATTTGATTTATCACACTTGTCCACTTACCTTCATCCTTAGCCCAGACAGCAACTTGTGTTTTAAGATCTTCAATGGTAGTGGTGGTCAGATCATATATGCCTTTGAGTTCATAAATATAATCAGTTCCTTTTTGCTCTATGCTGTCTAACCAACTGTCAAAAGTTTTTGAAACCATTTTGCTTCGATGCACTTGATCTAACATTTTCTGATTGACAGGTGACTTTGGGTCGAAAGATAAGGGAACTTGTGAGATTGGCTGTGGGTTAGGATTGTTAATGGCTTCAATATATTCTGCCATTGCACGCAGAGCTTGTTTTAACTCTCTTTTGTCCTTTTCATCTTTCATCGTTCGATTGACCATTCTTTTAGTGGAAGCTTCGAGATGGTGTACATCTGCAGCTCTGGAGGCAATACCGAGATCTATCTTCTCCACAGCGAAGTCATGCACTGTAGGATCTTGAACCTCTCCCTCAGTCACTGGCTTGGCTATTTCTGCACTCCAATTACCAGTGCTTGGGTCAACATCTATCCTGGACACTGTTTTAAGTCTCTTGGACTTGGGGGTCTTCCCTAGACATTTACTTACCATGTCCTCCAGAGGGAGAACAAAAGGAATCACCTTCTTTTTGTCAGATATAGAGCTTTCCAGCCATTTCGGTGCAGGGTCCGAGACTGTCTTCCTGGTCTTCTCTCCGTCAGAAGGTTCATTTGAAATCATCAACACCTCAGGGACGTCTAGAAAGGTCTCTGACTGTGAACCAGTGTCAGCTGTTTCTGTTCTGTTCGGGCTTGGCTCTTTGTCCCCCATAGGGTCCTCTGCTTCTTCCTCTGAATTTAAGTCAACAATTATTGTCTCAGAAGTCTGCTTTTTCCTCTTCCCCCTTTGTCCTCAATCTGGTAACACGGGATGGCAGAATGTCCGTGAGGACCCTTCTGGACCTCTTGGAGGCAGGGTTTTTCTCAGCCGATGTCTTGGATGCACCTGCACCACAGATAGCAAGGGGTTGATTAGAAGAGACCATGGGAAGTGATGATGCGGCCACTGAAGAGAATTGTTGGACGGTTTTACTCTGCAGCCCTTCCTGCCTTTTTTCTTTCAACCATTTTTCAGTCCTCCTTATCACAGGAAGGGTTTTAATTTCAATTATGTCCTCTTCTTTCTTGCTCCAGTCAACCTCAGGGATGGGTAAGTGTTTTATTTTCTCAAATTGTGGATCAACCATTTGTTCATCATCAACAAAAATTCCAGAAATGTCCATTTTTAAATTAAGAGTAATTATTTGCCCCAAAGAAAATCTGCACCATAACCTTCTCCTCACTTCGAACTCATCTGGGCAGTCCTCCCAGTAATCCTCCAGCTTAGGAAGATGCAAGTGCCCTGTCCCGGAATCTAGGTTATCTTTAACAAAACATTTACTATCAAATTGAACCCTGGCAGTGAAAAATTGAAAATTGAACCTTTTGAGGTTCACCTCCAGATTTAAAGCATCGGATTTTGAGTGGCATGAATAATGCCCAAGTTCAATAGGAAAAGCAATACCATAACCCTTTTTTGATAGGAATTTATTATCAACATGTGCCAATTGCCGACATACCTCCATCAATACAAAACGATCGAATACATATCTAGGCAACTTCAGGGGTTCACCATCAAACCCTCCAACTCTGATATAAGTAAATTCAGAAAACTGGATGAAAAAGCTGCCGTAGATACTGATCAGTTGCATTGCTTCACTGGTCAGTCTCTTACCCAGATTACCTGCCAGTTCATAGGTTATTTTTCCAGTAAAGACGTCATTAATTCTTTTATAATTTTCGTAACAATTTCTTCTTTGCAACTGTGAGTAATATTGATAAATTTTGCTGCTCTCATCTAAAGGCTCATGAGGTAGGTCAAACCAATCTCTTGTGGATGCTAAACAGTAAAACAGATAAGAAGACATAAAGAAATCCCTGTTACCTAGACGATTATTTAAACTCTGATGTAGACAGTCAGCTATTATCTCAGCCCAATCCAAGTATTGTTCACCCTGAAGGACGACTTGTATAAAAAAATACATCCAGTCTTCCCAGTAATAGGCATGTTGATTGCCTCTTAATCTGTTCAATAACACCACAATATCCCTTACTTCCTGTATTAAATGATCTCTAGTAAGGGGTCTAGGCAGCCTTGAACTGCCTTTTTGAAATTTTAGCAGCCAATTTCTTGCTATCACACTTCTGTACGTTGGTCTCTTTTCTGAGAAATACCCATTGGAGGAAGTAATGTCAAGATTAGAATATGCCTCCTTAGGCGGTATCTTCATCACAGACATGAGGGTTTGTCTGTCAACGTGAAATAACACATCCCCGTTTGCTTTTCTGACACACCTGTGCTAGGGATCATATCTGTTTATACACTCTTGAACCAACTCGGGGCAGAATATAGCTTGAGGAAAGGCTGTGGCTTCAACTAAACCACTGTCCACAATTTTCTTCATGGAGGGGGTTTGGACAGGATTTCTAGTTCTTCCTATGAATTCCTCTAAGTCATATTGAACTAAAGCAGTATCCCCAAATTCTGAGTGAGAGTAAGTGAGACCAGGGCTATGTTTGTCTCCCAAACATGTAGATTTCAAAGACATATTTGGGTGATTATAATAATAAACTTTGAATTTTGAAAATAACAGAAATTCCGGAGGCTTTTCTTTCCAGTATAAGAATTCAGAATAGCACAGGGGAAACAGGACTCACCTTCAGGATATTTGAATTCACTGCGAAAACTTTGAAAAACGAGAGCCTTACACTTCCAGTGCTATCCTTCTCCGCAATGCATAGTATATTTTCTTGCTAAAATTAGCTTGTTTTTGGTTAATAATGGTGCTTACCAGAATGAATAATCATCGCTTGAAACAATACGTGCCAAAAATATTTGAAAAGACGTGAACTCTAATTTCTTCATTAATAGCAAGTAAGATCCGTGCGCCATCATGAAGTACAATGATTATCCATGGTCTCCACCAAATTAGAGCTTTATGTTTCATGATGGGTTCCTGACAAAATTTCCTCCAACTCTCCCGCTAAGTTTGACTTAGAAAGTTGCGGGAGCCAACGGGACCAAAATTGCCAAATCTTCAAACTTATTGAACCGTTGAACCTATGGGACATGGTTCAACGCGATGGTTCAATGTGATGGTTCAAGCATGTCAACTGGACTTTGTAGGCAGGCAAAAGATTGACTTATCGAAACAGAGACTTTAACTTTGAACCGTTGAACTTATGAAGACGCAGTTCAAAATGAAGGTTCAATATGAAGGTTCAACGACGCAAGGGTTATGTGGACCAACAAAAGGTTACACGGCTTCGGTAAAAGGTTGCCGATTATAAACAGTGAACTATTGAACTTTGAACCGTTGAACCCTGCGGGAGAGTACAAGTGGGAGGTTCAACGAATGATACATTAATAGACACAGGAACTGTGTGACCCGACTCATAGGGGGACAATGTGTTGAACCTTAAAATCATTGAACCATTAAACCTTGAATTTCTTTATGGGGTACACGCGGAAGGTTCAAGTTCAACCCGAAAGTATAAAGACGCTTAAGACAAACAGTAAGACAGCTTGCTTTATATGAAACTTTAGACATATTGAACCGTTGAACCTTGAACTTCGAGAATGTTTTAGGTTCATAGGTTCGAACCTTTTATACAATGACGACACACGGGTAAAAATTGAAGGACTAAAATTCGATTTACAAAGCGCAGAAACGACCAAAAACACAATACGGTAAACTGACTTTTGCTTAAGAAAAATTACCGATATATGAATAAACAAGGGCGACTCAAAAGGTAACAATGGCTTTGACTGGGGACTGCATTTTATTGCAAAATGTAGAGAACTCAGAGGTTTTGGTTTCGCAGAAGATGAATAAAGAGAAGAAAAGAGATAGAAAAGAGACAGCCCGGGGCAAAACAAAAATGGGAAAGGAAAACACAAAACTGAACAAGAGGGAAGACTATGTACAAAGCAGGGGACCCTACTTACAGGTGATACAGTTTGAGATCCTGTCCATTATAGGACAGGGGTAAAATAGTTCCATCACGATACTCCAGTTTGAGAGAATTCAGACCCAGTACCTGGTGAATCTTGAAAGGCCCACTCCAGAGCGAGTCAAATTTGCTATGTGCACCTCTGGGCTCTCTCCTTCTGTCCCACAATAATATTTCATCCCCTTCCATAAACTTCCTGGGTCTTGTCTTCTTGTCAAAAATTTCTTTGACCCTGGCCTGATGCATAGTAATTCGGTCAACCAACTCATTTCTCTCTTCTTCAATTTTGGCTAAATACATAATCCTCTTCTCCAGGGAATCCTGGAAATATTGATCCTCAACAACACTTTGCAGTTTGGCTGTAGATAGCTCTAGGGGTAAAGATAATTGGGCACCTATTCCATAAACTAATTCAAAAGGCGCCATCCCAATTGCTCTTTTAGGAGTTATTCTGTCGGCTCAGAGTGCTTCATACAACCTCTTATGCCAATCTCTGGGGTTATCATTCACCAATTTCTTCATGATAGCAATAAGGTTTTTGTTACTGGACTCAGCTTGTCCATTCCCCTGAGGATAATAATCTGATGAATGGGAGAGAGAAATACTATGCTCATAACAGAAAGAAGTCATTTCGACTGAGGAGAAACTGGTAGCATTATCTGTTACAATCTTCTGAGGCACACCAAAACGTAACAAGATATTCCTTTTAAGAAAATCACAAACCACTCCGGAAGTTGTTCTTTTTACAGGGGCTGCCTCAACCCATTTTGTGAACTAATCTGTTGCTGTTAAAATGTGAGTGTGCCCTGCACTTGAGGGTGGTGAGATAGGCCCAATAAAATCCAATCCCCACTGTTTAAAAGGGTCTTCAACAACAACAGGCCTCAAAGGTAGAGCTGCAAGTTGTGGCCTACCTGAGAACATTTTACATTTCTCACAATTGGCCACCCACCTATATGCATCTTTAAACATTCCTGGCTAGTAGTAACAATTTCTGAGGATTTTGAAAGCTGTAACTGAAGAAGAAAAGTGTCCACCACAAGCTTCGTTATGAAAAACTTCCAAGAGTTTCTCTTGCTGTTCTTTGTCTACACACCTCAGGAAAGTTCCATCTAACCCCTTCTTGTAAAGGATATTTCCCCAGATAACATATTTTGTAGCTTTTAGCTTCAGATTTCTTCTCTCTTTAGGGGTCAGGTGATCAGGACAATCCCCATATGTAAGATAGTGTGCTATATCCAGAAACCATGGATCCTGCAAGCTTACCAATAAGACTGTGGGGAGTTCTTCTCCTTCCTGTTCTTTGTTTCAGCAATCAACTTACATAAGCCTTGACCCCTGATCAGTTTAGTAGGCTTAACTTCTAGATCATATTCTTGAATCTTAGCAACCCACGTTGCTCTATTGTTTAATCCTACTTCATGCTGAGTCAAAATACTTTTCACGGCTGAATTTGGAACAAATACAACTGAGTGGGAATGAAGTATATAATATCTGAATTGTTTAATAGCCTTAACAAAAGGCCTGTTTTTCAACTAAAGAATACTTCAGCTCATGTTTCTTGAGGGGGACGCTCATAAAAGCTATGGGAACCTCTTCGTTCAATTCATTTTTTTGCAGCAAAATACCTAACATGGTATGTTCCGAAGAGTAACAATAAATGATAAAATCCTTTTGAAAATTAGGATTTACCAAGGTGGGAGTGTTTGAAATCACCTCCTTGACATCCTCAAACGCCTTCTTAGCAGCTTCATTCCATTTGAAAGGTTGCTTCTCACTCATCATCCCAACAATGTGTTTTGTGATTTCAGCAAAGTTGGGAATGAACCTTCTGAGAAAGTTGATTTGACCAAAGAAGGATTTGACTCTGTTTCTGTTTGAAGGGAGGCTAAGTTGTTGAATTGCCTTGACCCTTTCTGGATCAATTCTGATTCCATCCTTTGAGACTAGGTGTCCTAACAATTTTCCCTCAGTCACACAGAAAATTGACTTCTTGGGATTGAGTGAGATGCCATGGTTTCGACACCTTTGCAAGACAGACTCCAGATTCTTCAAGTGATTTTCTCTCTTCTTGGAAAATACAGTCAAATCATCAAGGTAAATAACAATAATCTTGTTCTTTAGGTCTCTAAAAGATGAATCCATTGCTCGCTGAAAAGTTGCTCCCGCATTAATTAAGCCAAAGGACATTCGACTATAGGCAAAAGTCCCTCGGGGTGTGGTGAAAGCGGTCTTGTGTTGATCTTCAGCAGCTACACCTATTTGATTATAACCTAAGAAGCCATCCAACATAGACATCATTTCAGACCCAACAACTATCTGTAAGATGTGGTCCATCACAGGCAAGGGATAGTTATCTTTCAGGCTGGCTTGGTTTAAATTTCTAAAATCGACACAAATCCTTATTTCTCCATTCTTTTTTCATACTGGGACAATATTTGCCACCCAAGTGGAGTGATGAATTGGATATATAATCCTAGCTTTTAGCATCTTATCGATCTCCCTGAAAATGGCTTCAGCAACTTTTGGATTATAATTCCTCAGCTTCTGTCTAAATGGAGCTGTATTTGCTTTCAAAGGAATATGATGTTGAAACTGTCCATGTCTAAAATTTTTGAGATCATCATAGCACCAGGCAAAAACATCTTTATATTTGATTAGCAATTTGATCAATTTGTTCTTCTCTTCCGATGAGCAGCACTTACCAATGGATACCCATTTAGGATCAGCTTCATCTCCAATATTTATCTTCTCATAATCCTTTGCTTTATCAGAAACATGGGAAGGTTTGCCTTTAACATATTCATCTTTTTGAGAAAACAGATGTTCCAAAGAGACCAGCCCTTTAGGGATTTTGTTCCCCTTCAATTGAATTATATCCTCTCTTGGATTAATCCTAGGGTCAGGACTGAATTCTTTACACTCTGCTTCGGAACCTTCAAAGTAGGCCCCCAGAAACATTTCTGCATTTTCTAAAAACTTTCTGATTTGATTATCACTTTCAAAAACCTGCCAGTTTTCGGCATTATCAGGGACATTAGGACGATATATCATTTCTATCCTATAAGAATTTTTCTTGAAATCTGGATGTGGCAAAAGGAGTGAAGCTGATACTGCTAGAGAATCTGCTCGGGAGTTTTGATCTCTAGGAATTTCTTCTATAGAGAAAGCATCAAAATATTCGATCTCATCCCATACCCTATTTCTATAATGCCTTAATCTTTCATTTTTCACAGAAAAGATCCCTCTTACCTGTTTCACAATCAGTTCGGCATCACCCTTCACCTTCAGTACCTTCACACCCTTTTCTTTGGCTTCAAATAATCTGAGCAGTAAAGCTTCATACTCTGTAGTATTGTTGGTGTTCTTAAATTCTAGCTTAAAAGAATAAGAAAACAACTCACCTTCAGGTGAGATTAATACGACCCCAGCCCCTGAACCAGCTATAGCACAGCTGCCATCGAATTCCATAACCCATAGATCATTAGAATGTACAGGTTTTTACATTAATTCTTCTTTGGGTTCTGCCTCATAGCTCTGTTCGGAAGAGAAGAAATAATTGCCAAATTCACATTCCTCAAATAAAATCTGTGCCTTGGGATCATCAGAGGGATAGACAGTGAATTTGCACTTCGGTTCAGGTTCCAATTTCACTCTCTGCTTCCCCACTAGGATTGTGGCCTCTGACCAATCCAGTTTGATTTGTCCACCTAAATCCTTGCAAAATGTCTTGCTCAAAAGCATTCCATAACTAGCAGGAATATCTACTACCAGAATAGTCAATTTCACCCTCTTGTCAGGATAAGCTGCAAGTGCGACTCGTGCATCTTTAATCTGCCCAAGCAAGGAAACCTGTTTTCCATCCATAGAATAACATCTTCCAAACGTTTTTGTGAGTGATAATCCTAGGGCTTTAGCCACAGAGGAGGGCATAATGTTATCAGAGGCTCCTGAATCTATAATGCAGTTACTAAGTTTATGACCATTGATAAATAGGGACACATAAAAAGGATTAGGCTTCAAATCAGTATATGGGGCACTATTGGATGAATTAGGAGTTGTTTTGGGAGAAGACAAGGGTGATTCAGATGAGGAAGCAAATAACCTAGCAATGGGGGATTCAGTCTCAACATCCAATTGATTCTCAAATTCAGTTTGTGCAGGACTGCCTTTAACATGTTTGACCAATTTATCAAGTTCAGTAGGTTTCAACTTGAGATACTCAATGGGGGAAATTTGAATTTTTGTAGACTTACAGAAATTTACAATATCAAAAGGGGCATCTAGATCATTTCTATGTAATAATCTATTTTCCTGAGCCTTCAAATTAGCATCATAAGTTCTGGTTAAAGGTTCCTTACCTTTGCCAGGTACTTCTTGAGCATTAGAGGATTTCATATTTCTCTAACCCCTGGTGAGCACGGCGCATGAAGGATCTTCAAGGGTTACCAATATTTCACCTCCCCTTTTTGAATCAGATTCATATTCCAGGAAGTGTATCTCAGAGCCGCCAGGTTCCTGGAAGTTCCTTTCTTCTTCTGTGGCTTCCCCTAACATGTCTTGAGTAGCAGTCATCTGAGTATACCTGAGCATTTCTGGGCAAGAGTTTCCATCATGGTTGGTAGTTAAGTGAAATATACACATGTTTCCTCTCCCAGGAGCAGGTTCAATAGCCAGTCTTGGCTATGCTACCGTCAGGGGTAAAACTCTACTAGTGTTTGCTTGTTGATTCGAATTCCTTCTGCTTATATCCTAATAGGGTTGTTGGAAGGGAGCACCAGTTTTGGGTAGTTGCCTCTTTAAGGCAATCATATCATTCACCAACCTTTGCACTACAGGGTCTGTAGATGATGAGGGCTGGGCATTTGGCACCTGAACCTCTCTTTTCCATTTACTGGCCATAATGAGATCATCCTCCAATCCGACTGCTAAGGCTTGTGCAACTGGCAAGTCAGTGATTACACCTCTCTTGAGATGGAAGCTAATATCAGGAGGCATAGAATTAATAAAGAAACATTTTTGATTTTCACCAGACGGTCTTTTAGTAGCAGAGATTTTATTCACAATTCTATTAAATTTAGCCACAAACTCCCTCATAGGTTCATGAATCTCTTTCTTTAGCTGAGTCAGCTGTGCAAGGAGCTAATGTTCGTCCTCTGTACTTTTGAACCTATTTTCAAAAGTAGTCTTCATTTCGTTCCAATTTGTAATTGAGGAATCAGTCAGGTGGTAGAACCATTGTGCAGCAGTGTCAGTCAAAGTCTGTACAAAGAGTCTTATGGCAACGTCTTGGTGTTGGACACCTAGTACACTGCATGCTGCTGCAAAAGCAAACAAATGTTCTTCTGGTGATTGTTTACCGTCTCCATTGAACCTGGACAAATTTTCTCTTGCATTTTTAGGTAATGGATTTAGGTTGGCCCCTAGGTTCAGAGGCCCTATGGCAGCTCCCCAAGGTTGAGCCATGGGTAGAAAATTTATGGCTAAAGGGATAGCAGTGCCTGAAAGGACTAAAGCTTGACAAACAGAGGAAGTAGAAGATTTAGGAGGACTAGGGGGTCTACTTCTTGCTCTTCTTGCACGAGTAGGGATATAAGGGAAATTAAGACTTTGCAGTGTTTAAAAAATAGGGTCCTCAACTCCCTCTCTTCTCGAAGACCTGGTGTATGGTCTAGAATCCAGCTTAAAACATTAAAACTGGATAGGCAGTTATTGATTTCTTTGTACCTCAAGGGCTTGGTTTCTTGCAGCGTTTTGTGCCTGCCTCCTTCTCTGCCTGAGTAACAGCACTCTCAGGTTATCGGCCAATTCTTCTTCTTGTTCTAATACTCTACTTGCTCTTCTGTAATCTTCACTATTCTGACGAGTACGCCAGGCAAGGGTATTCAGTTGGCCAATAATATCTTCCTGCTCGTCTTGAAATCCAAGGTTGGGTTGCAGAACAGGAATTATGTTTTCATGTGGAAGCACCATTCTTGCTTCATATTCAGGCAACCAATCCTTAATTAATGATTTTATCAAAATGTCCCCAGTAGAGTCGCCAAAACTATTGGTTAACAGATTTGTCTTTTCTGAAAATAATCTATTCTTACTCTATACCTCTCTTTAAAAGAACAAATGGGTTAAACAACAAATGGGTGAACCCTTTGTTTTGGTTCCCCTCTGAATTTTTAGGTACAGCTCCCTTTGTGATTTTCAATGAATTTAACCTATTCAATTAATCAAATGCATTTTTAACCAGAAAACGCTTAAGGCAGACTAACATTCATACATAGCCATGTCATGAATGCGATAATTTATATAACAACAAGGTAGAATATTCAGATTTTGTTTTGATATTTTCGAATATGTGAATACATTCATAGAAACATGCTTAACCAATAAAGAACTGAACACATATGATAAATTGTCCAAATAAAGAGCAATTACCCAGTGAAAGGGGATTTCACACAGAAAATCTGATTCGACACATTCAGACGCACAGATCCAAATAAGCAGCAATTGTTCTTTTCTCATTCACAGATGAAGATTTTCTCAAACAATCATCATATAATGCTAAGTTAAGTACAGTATTTTTTTGAAAATTCACCTCCTCTCTAACTTTTCTCCCTTTCCTTAAAAAGAAAAAACATATATATATGAATATCTTAACCAAGTCTTTGAGCAAATTAAACCCAGAGTTAACATAACTTTGACCCGTACGGGATTTAGTTTCAACAACTGATTATAAAAGATCAAAGATGCTGGAAATAACATAAATTGAATAACAGAAAAAGAACGAGCTGGCATGGTTATGACTGGGGCGATGAATCAGCATCTCCTGATTTATTGTCGATAGCTTGGGAAGTATGCTGGGCTTTCCACTCCTGAAAGGCAGCCACAAACTCCTGAATTTTAGGGAAGTTTGGTATACCTATGTGTTTCATCCTTAATTTCCAGACCTCCTTTTCCCTTCGCATCCTCCCGAATTTTTCCTTGTGCTCAGGGAGTGCGTCGATGCAGAGATAGAGTAGAGATTCGACTTTGGAGATCCTGGAGAAATCCTCGATCAGAATATTATCATTTTCTTTAATAAAGTGGATTTTATCTCTGAAGGATTGGACTACTGCTTCAACATCCTCCACAGGCTTTCCGTCATCCTTTAAGTATTTTACATCGATACATTGCAAATCATGCTGTAGTGATTGAGTAAATTCCGCTATTTCTTTAATCAGCTTTGAGAGTTCAAAGCGCCCTTGTCTAGATATGGAGTTCCTCCATTCGATATTCTTCTTGTTCACATACAACAAATCTTCGTCTACTCCTGCCAAGTTCTTTTCTGCCAAAAACTTTTCCAGCCCATATTTCTAGACTTCCTCTATTTGATTTATCACACTTGTCCACTTACCTTCATCCTTAGCCCAGACAGCAACTTGTGTTTTAAGATCTTCAATGGTAGTGGTGGTCAGATCATATATGCCTTTGAGTTCATAAATATAATCAGTTCCTTTTTTCTCTATGCTGTCTAACCAACTGTCAAAAGTTTTTGAAACCATTTTGCTTCGATGCACTTGATCTAACATTTTCTGATTGACAGGTGACTTTGGGTCGAAAGACAAGGGAACTTGTGAGATTGGCTGTGGGTTAGGATTGTTAATGGCTTCAATATATTCTGCCATTGCACGCAGAGCTTGTTTTAACTCTCTTTTGCCCTTTTCATCTTTCATCATTCGATTGACCATTCTTTTAGTGGAAGCTTCGAGATGGTGTACATCTACAGCTCTGGAGGCAGTACCGAGATCTATCTTCTCCACAGCGAAGTCATGCACTGTAGGATCTTGAACCTCTCCCTCGGTCACTGGCTTGGCTATTTCTACACTCCAGTTACCAGTGCTTGGGTCAACATCTATCCTAGACACTATTTTAAGTCTCTTGGACTTGGGGGTCTTCCCCAGACATTTACTTACCATGTCCTCTAGAGGGAGAACAAAAGGAATCACCTTCTTTTTGTCAGATATAGAGCTTTCCACCCATTTCGGTGCAGGGTCTGAGACTATCTTCCTGGGCTTCTCTCCGTCAGAAGGTTCATTTGAAATCATCAACACCTCAAGGACGTCTAGAAAGGTCTCTGACTGTGAACCAGTGTCAGTTGTTTCTGTTCTGTTCGGGCTTGGCTCTTTGTCCCCCATAGGGTCCTCTGCTTCTTCCTCTGAATTTAAGTCGACAATTATTGTCTCAGAAGTCTACTTTTTCCTCTTCCCCTTTGTCCTCAATCTGGTAACACAGGATGGCAGAATGTCCGTGAGGACCCTTCTGGACCTCTTGGAGGCAGGGTTTTTCTCAGTCGATGTCTTGGATGCACCTGCACCACAGATAGCAAGGGGTTGATTAGAAGAGACCATGGGAAGTGATGATGTAGCCACTGAAGAGAATTGTTGGACGGTTTTACTCTGCAGCCCTTCCTACCTTTTTTCTTTCAACCATTTTTCAGTCCTCCTTATCACAGGAAGGGTTTTAATTTCAATTCTGTCCTCTTCTTTCTTGCTCCAGTCCACCTCAGGGATGGGTAAGTGTTTTATTTTCTCAAATTGTGGATCAACCACTTGTTCATCATTAACAAAAATTCTAGAAATGTCCATTTTTAAATTAAGAGTAATTATTTGCCCCAAAGAAAATTTGCACCATAACCTTCTCCTCACTTCGAACTCATCTGGGCAGTCCTCCCAGTAATCCTCCAGCTTAGGAAGATGCAAGTGCCCTGTCCCGGAATCTAGGTTATCTTTAACAAAACATTTACTATCAAATTGAACCCTAGCAGTGAAAAATTGAAAATTGAACCTTTTGAGGTTCACCTCCAGATTTAAAGCATCGGATTTTGAGTGGCATGAATAATGCCCAAGTTCAATAGGAAAAGCAATACCACAACCCTTTTTTGATGGGAATTTATTATCAACATGTGCCAATTGCCGACATACCTCCATCAATACAAAACGATTGAATACATATCTAGGCAACTTCAGGGGTTCACCATCAAACCCTTCAACTCTGATATAAGTAAATTCAGAAAACTGGATGAAAAAGCTGCCGTAGATACTGATCAGTTGCATTGCTTCACTGGTCAGTCTCTTACCCGGATTACCTGCCAGTTCATAGGTTATTTTTCCAGTAAAAACGTCATTAATTCTTTTATAATTTTCGTAACAATTTCTTCTTTGCAACTGTGAGTAATATTGATAAATTTTGCTGCTCTCATCTAAATGCTCATGAGGCAGGTCAAACCAATCTCTTGTGGATGCTAAACAGTAAAACAGATAAGAAGACATAAAGATATCCCTGTTACCCAGACGATTATTTAAACTTTGATGCAGACAGTCAGCTATTATCTCAGCCCAATCCAAGTATTGTTCACCCTGAAGGAGGACTTGTATAAAAAAATACATCCAGTCTTCCTAGTAATAGGCATGTTGATTGCCTCTTATTCTGTTCAATAACACCACAATATCCCTTACTTCCTGTATTAAATGATCTCTAGTAAGGGGTCTAGGCAGCCTTGAACCGCCTTTTTGAAATTTTAGCAGGCAATTTCTTGCTATCACACTTCTGTACGTTGGTCTCTTTTTTGAGAAATATCCATTGGAGGAAGTAATGTCAAGATTAGAATATGCCTCCTTAGGCGGTATCTTCATCACAGACATGAGGGTTTGTCTGTCAACGTGAAATAACACATCCCTGTTTGCTTTTCTGACACACTTGTGCTGCGGATCATATCTGTTTATACACTCTTGAACCAACTTGGGGTAGAATATAGCTTGAGGAAAGGCTGTGGCTTCAACTAAACCACTGTCCACAATTTTCTTCATGGAGGGGGTTTGGACAGGATTTCTAGTTCTTCCTATGAATTCCTCTAAGTCATATTGAACTAAAGCAGTATCCCCAAATTCTGAGTGAGAGTAAGTGAGACCAGGGCCATGTTCATCTCCCAAACATGTAGATTTCAAAGACATATTTGGGCGATTATAATAATAAACTTCAAATTTCAAAAATAACAGAAATTCTGGAGGCTTTTCTTTCCAGTATAAGAATTCAGAATAGCACAGGGGAAACAGGACTCACCTTCAGGATATTTGAATTCACTGTGAAAACTTTGAAAAATGAGAGCCTTACACTTCCAGCGCTATCCTTCTCCGCAATGCATAGTATATTTTCTTGCTAAAATTAGCTTGTTTTTGGTTAATAATGGTGCTTACCAGAATGAATAATCATCGCTTGAAACAATACGTGCCAAAAATATTTGAAAAGACGTGAACTCTGATTTCTTCATTAATAGCAAGTAAGATCCGTGCACCATCATGAAGTACAATGATTATCCATGGTCTCTGCCAAATTAGAGCTTTCTGTTTCATGATGGGTTCCTGACAAAATTTCCTCCAACTCTCCCGCTAAGTTTGACTTAGAAAGCTGCGGGAGCCAACGGGACCAAAATTGCCAAATCTTCGAACTTATTGAACCATTGAACCTATGGGACATGGTTCAACGCGATGGTTCAATGTGATGGTTCAAGCATGTCAACTGGACTTTGTAGGCAGGCAAAAGATTGACTTATCAAAACAGAGACTTTAACTTTGAACCGTTGAACTTATGAAGACGCGGTTCAAAATGAAGGTTCAATATGAAGGTTCAACGACGCAAGGGTTATGTGGACCAACAAAAGGTTACACGGCTTTGGTAAAAGGTTGCCGATTATAAACAGTGAACTATTGAACTGAACCGTTGAACCCCGCGGGAGAGTACAAGTGGGAGGTTCAACGAACGATACATTAATAGACACGGGAACTGTGTGACCCGACTCATAGGGGGACAATGTGTTGAACCTTAAAATCATTGAACCATTGAACCTTGAATTTCTTTATGGGGTACATGCGGAAGGTTCAAGTTCAACCCAAAAGTATAAAGACGCTTAAGACAAACAGTAAGACAGCTTGCTTTATATGAAACTTTAGACATATTGAACCGTTGAACCTTGAACTTTGAAAATGTTTCAGGTTCATAGGTTCGAACCTTTTATACAATGACGACACACGGGTAAAAATTGAAGGACTAAAAGTTGATTTACAAAGCGCAGAAACGACCAAAAACACAATACGGTAAACCGACTTTTTCTTAAGAAAAATTACCGATATATGAATAAACAAGGGTGACTCAAAAGGTAACAAGTAGTAAGGGTAGAATAAGTATTACTAGTAGATAAATATAATATGCCTACCTTCTCACCTTTAGCTACTACTAGTGCACCTTTAGTGACCTTCTAGACTTTATCTACAAAGGTGACTATGCAACCTTCACTGTCTAGTTGTCCTACATAAATTAAATTCCTCCTTAAATTTGGAACATGCCTTACCTCCTGCAGTCACCATTTATTTCCATTCTGCAACTTTACTTTATTTTTCTCCTTTCCAACAATCTGATAGGGTTCATCATCACCCAAATATACCTGTCGAAAATCACCTTGAACATAATCTAGGAAATATTTCCTATGGGGTGTGGCATGAAATGAAGCCCCTGACCCAAGAATTATTTGCATGATCTAAAGACATAATTAAAGATCTTGTAATTTATTACTTGCAACATTGGCTTCCTTACTGCCATCTTATTGTCTGTCTCCTTGTTTTCTTTTCTGATACCAACAATCCTTTTTTAGGTGTCTTGGGTTTCCATGATGCTAGCAAACCTTCCTTCCTCTAGATTGATATCTTCCTTTCTTCCCTTGTGAATTCCCATGATTTACAGGGCTTTTTCATCTCTCCTTTGATCTTCCCTTATTCTCGACATTCAAAACATTACCCTATGTTGAAGTTTCACATGTACTTTTCCATCACATTTTCTCGCTAAAGATAACACCAACAACATCATCAAACTTTAATGTATTGTAACTAGAGATAGAGATACTTACAAACATGACCAAGCTATTCCATCTTTCTGGCAAAAAACATAATATCAAGAGAGCCCTCACCTCTTCATCAAAATTCACCTTTATAGAATTTAATTGGCTAGTGACTATATTGAATTGATTTAAATGCTCTATTATAGATCCTCCTTCACTCATTTTCATGTTAAACAAATGCTTCATAAGAAATATCATATTTCAGGTTTAGGGTTTTTCATACAATTGTTCCAACACTATCATCAATCCATCATTAGTCACTTCTTTCAATAAATTAAATGCAACAGATGGTGCCAGACACAACTGAATGGTTCCCAATGCCTTTCTATCTAGTATCTCCAATTCTTCATCTGGCATCGTCGCTGGCTTCTTCTCTTTTCCTTGCAATGGCCACCATATATCTTTCTGATACAAGTAATCTTCCATTTGCATCTTTCATAATTGATAATTTTGGCTGCTGAACTTCTTGACCTTGAATTTACGTTCTTCCATTGCTCCCACTCAAATCTAAAATTCCCGTCCAATTAACCAAAATTACATGGCTCTGATACGAGTTGTTAAGATTATGTTAGGTAGATCAGAGAAATCACAATTACCAATTATATGTAGATTACAATACACAAAAAATAAACAATGAAGAATAACACAAATGAACACATAGATTTAATGTGGTTCACCAAATGTGGGATATGTCCACAAAACAACCATTTAGTATTTCATTATCCATCAAAACAAATTGATTACAACCAACAACCTTCACATCTCAATTTCACTACTATGCTACATGAAATGCATAACAATCTCATTCATGCCTCTTAGATTTTCGTGTTCTCCAACTGCTATTTATCAATCTTCTTTGGCAATTAACAAAAGTGGGTTTTTACATGTCGACCAATAAGAAACTAACTGTCCATGCATTTATTAAATATAAGGCATTTTTTCTTTAGGGGCGCTATCCCCAGTGACCCCCACTAGGGGTATTGCCCCCAGAATCCCACCATGGGTTCCACCTCGTACACTCCACCGTTAATTATTTTGGGGGGAAACTGCAGCTAACAAAGTCACCAAAATTCACCTTGCTGCATGTACCTGTAGCCCCTCCAGCATGACCAGTCACCACATATTAACATAAATGACCCACTTGTGTTTCTTAGAGCAGTCAAAGTATCATGAATCTACATTAGCTCCTCTAACCTTTCTTTATCATATTACATGGCCTTCTCAATTCTTTTCCTGTAGCTTTCGAGGTTGATCTATTTTTTGTTGAGCTCTGTCTATAGCAATGCCACCCTCGAGACCATTCTTTGTCTCTCCTAAAGAAACCTATCCACCTCTAGCCCTTAAGCCTTGGCTTCTTTGCACAATTGATTCATGGTATCTATAATTTTATTGAGCTATCTCTCATTTCTCTACCTACCGACTCACTCTAAGGAAATTTGAACATGTAACAAAATTTTGAGTCTCCTTCATTAGTTTTATTTAGTCTTGGGGATGATCTTGAGAGAGGTCAATCACAATTGCTTGGATAGAATAATCCTTGGCACACATCTACTCTTGTGGCTTATCCTCCATAGGGACCATGTGGGCAACCATTAAGGATCATTGTGTGGGGTCATATAAAGACCTTACGTGATGTTGAGCTAGGGCTCTTCCCTCCTTTTATCTCCTGGATTCAATCTTGTCTTTGTACATTTGCCATGTACTTTGCATTTAGTGGTGAAAGTTTGTAGGGGACTGTATAATTCCTCCAACCAAAGGGTCTCCTTGAGGAAGCCCATATGGAATTTGGATCCACTGCTGAGGAACCATAACTATTTCTGAAGGCAATGGAGGGGAAACTATGTGCATACATAAGGAAAATGGAGGGATGGTTAGTGTATGTGGGGTACATTATGAAGCATTAAAAGGAGGAAGAAAAGAGATTTATGGCATCCTGAATGGTTTGTTAAAAGACAGAGTGGGAAGGGGAGTTAAAAAAGTGGAAGCGGTGGCTAGCTAAACAAATGCAATAATCGTGGCTAGTGATGTAGCAGGAATGAACTGAGAGGGAGGGGGAAAAGGGGAAAAAATACTTACCTGGTCAGCCATGTGGAAAGAGGAATCTATCTTTGTCAATGTTGGCATTGCAAAAGTTTCCTCTTCTTCTTCACTTGAATGCTTCAGAATATCTATTTTCCTTTTTTTCCCACTCGACTACTCTTCCATGGATGGGGTAACCTCCTTTTATGGAACTTGTGTCTCTACATCACTAATTGAGGGTATTTTCATAGTGGAAAGAGGGGTTACTTGTGTTGTGAATTAAGGGGAACCTACTCTATCATTTCTTTTCCCTTTTGACTTCCTACCTAGAAAATTTGTAGTATAGTATGTATAGTTTGTGAACATTCTGCAATAGGGTACCCAATTGCTGTGGCTATTTAGACCAAATGTGTGATTGATTGTGAACCTTTTCCCTCCATTTTATATAGATGAAGGGGGAATTTCCCTTAGCTTATTTCAAGCTTAGCTTCTAAATACATTTCCAAAGAATGACTACCTCCCTCTTCTAACTCTTAAGCTATTTATGACTCCTCTACAGACTCTATGGCTATTCCCCCTTTAGGTAGATTTCTTGTTTCATATGAGGATGTGAGGGAGGCATGTTCTTCATCCCATAAATCCTCCTAGGTGTCATCAATCTCCATTTGAATCCCTAAATTCCCTTTCTAGCCCAATAATTTCTTGCATATTTACAAGGCCATGATCTTCTCTTCACCCCACTCCTTGTTCTTGAGGCTCTTTCATAGACCATGGGTCATAAGCATGCGTTGGATTGTAGCACATTTCATATGAAAGTGTGTGGCTTGTTTGGGAGTTGATGTAGCTCGACATACATGTATGAGGAGTCATCCTAGGGGGACCTTTTCACTTTAATTACTGGGTAGGCCTAGTGAACAAATGTTTCATTTGCTTTATTATTGTGAGCCAGGATGACATGAATCTTGTCAGATCATAGGGCCATTCATATTCTACTACATTGAGCCCAAGGTCTATTGGCTTCATTTCCATGAGGTGTTCTACTACTCTTTTGAGCATTATTATCCCTCCTTTAGAGAAGGGGAGGCAATAAAAGGCTTTCTTCTTCTTCCCTACTCCATACCTTGAATCTAGGATGTCTAACTAGAGGATGAATTTGAGTGCTAGGGCTTGGCCTGTTAGGACCTTAGCCAATTTGAAAATTTCTCCTTTGAACCTATGCACTCAGATCATTGAGTAATGAGTTCTGAAGAACCAGTCATAGGGGATCTCACTATTGACCAAAAGGCTCATTTGTGCATCACTCATCTAGCGGGTGATGTTTTCTTGATTATGGTTAGAGAGGATTGGCTCAAGGAAACATGATAAATTCATGTAAGTTAGAAGTTTTTGAAAGAACATGAGTCCAGACTAAGATAGGGATAACCCTCCAAGTGTCACCTAAGCCATCACATATGTTGAGGCACATGTATGACTGAAACAATTATGGGTTTTGAATCAAGATTAATTGAAGAAAAAATGTAGAATACCTAAATATCAATTGATTATGGAGGTTAGCCAGTTTGAAACTAAGCCCATTAGCAATGGATTCTAAAAAATCAAGCTTAAAATCTTAACATTTGGATACAGTCTTAAGCTTGTGAAGGGCTCCCAAATGATATTCATACACACTTCAGTTATTGTCCAAATTAAAATAAAAGCCATCATGGAAAACGCATCCTATATGTAAGTTATAAACTCTGGTATGGGTATGGGTATGGGTGACATTGTTGTGTTCCCTTCATTCGTCCTCAACTCCTCATTCAAAAAACTTAGTGTTAGATTTAAGGCAGACAACTGAGAGGGGGGGTGAATCAGTTGTCCAAAACTTTCTTCCAATTAAACACTTATATCCACTTTGTAATTCAGCAGCATAATGATAGATCAATCATGAAAACATAATGCATTAAATCAAGAGCAGAAACACATTAACACACAGGACACCAAGATTTTGACGTGGAAAACCCGGTTAAGGGAAAAACTATGGGGTGATTAACCCAAGATTGTATTCTCTATTAGAAGAATAGAAAGAACAAAATGGCACATGCCAACTAAGGGTCACTGCCTGAGCACACTGCTCACAAGAGGCTCACTACCTATAAAAGACACACTGTCTACAAATAATAAGTATCACATACATGAACTGGAGAATAGCATCTTCACCATGCTTGAATCAGTTCCATTTAAGTCCAATACTTCTACTCTACCCTTCGCTCTCCTCCTCGCTACCACACTTACATCTCCACAAGACACACTTTGAAATGACTTTACAACTCCATATATATATACAAGACATCAACTTAGGAATAATCATCTAAGTCGGCAAACATCTACAAGAATATCCGCAAGATGTGTAACTCATCTGGTCGGCCAGTCTTCAGGAACAACACCATCATCCGGAAGTTATTCTTCAATTGCGATCTTCAACTCCAATGCGGACCACCAACACAAACTGGACATGATCCAAAGACCTCCACAAGATTGCTTGAATCACCAAGAACATCCACACTTCCTCTGCTTACTGAAATCCTTCTATCCTTCATCTGGAACCTCAAGAACACAGTCTGTGATCACTATCACAAAGGAATAGATGCTTGCAGACCTTCAAACCATGAACCAATCGAGTTGACACTTCACAAAGACTTCCTCAACACTCCCTCAAATCCGCAGAATAGGATAATGCATTTCTAGATCTCACTGGACCTATCTGTATCACTCTGTTACTTTTGAACACCTGACGGAACTAGTTTTACTTGAGCGGCCACAAATTCTTCAGATCTTCATGCGGACCTCTAAAATATTTACTGGATCACCTTAAGACACATATCTACAAACCCTTTAAACTGCAGCCTCTGATCCTCATCTTATCTTGGACTTTTACCTTACTATCTTCACTATTCTTCACTATTCCTGATATGACCAATTTTCTCAATATCCTCAGCAAATAGTTCATCCAATCCTTATCATTAATGCAACAGGAGTATGTTGACATAAATGACAACACCGGTTAGGTCCATACTTGCAAGAATCTCCCCCTTTGTCATTGATTGCAACATATGATGTGAAAAACTGTTTTAACCATCAAGACAAAAACTTCTCCTTACTATCACAACTCCCCCTATTAGTAACAACCATTCACATGTCTTCTCTTCTTTTCCTGCTCTCCCTTTGATCAGAAACCACTTGTTTTTCACATGTCTTCTCTCCCCCTTTGACATTAATGGAAAAGGGCTCATACTTGCAACTCCAACACTTTAAAATCATACCACCTTCTCCCCCTGAGTGGCAGCTCCCTATCATCAATCCGGACCACAAGATATGTCTATGATATCTACTAGACTAATGCACTCCAGTGCACCTTAGTTCATCACTGGAGGGGCAATAACCCCTAACTTCTCCCTGAGATACTCAAAAGAGTCCTTAGGTAGAGGTTTAGTAAAGATGTCTGCAATCTGATCCTTGGATGGCACAAACTCCAATCTGACTTCATTCTTGTTCACTTGTTCTCTCAACAAGTGAAACTTGATGGATATGTGTTTAGTCTTTGAATGCAACACTGGATTCTTAGATATATTTATTGCACTTGAATTATCATAGAAGATTGTGATAGGCTCCTCATACTCCACTCTTATGTCTCTTAGCATTTGCCTCATCCACAAAACTTGAGTGCAACTACCTGCTGCTGCAATATATTCTGCTTCTGCAGTAGACAGAGATATTGCCTCTTGTTTCTTGCTCAGCCAAGAAACCAATCTCTTCCCCAAAAGGAATGCTCCACCACTTGTACTCTTCAAGTCATCCACATCTCTTGCCCAATCCGCATCTGTATATGCATGAAGAGAGAAATCATGATCTCTGGGATACCACAATCCATACTCAACTGTCCCTTTTAGATATCTAAAAATCCTCTTGTTTGCCATGACATGAGATTCTCTAGGATCAGCTTGAAATCTAGCAACAAGACCCAGAACATTCATAATGTCAGGTCTAGTCTGAGTGAGATACAACAATCCTCCAATCATTGACCTGTACTTTTTCTGATCAGCCTTAGGAGAGTCATCATCTTTGCCCAATTTTCATCTGGTTGCCATGGGAGTATTCATTGGTTTTGAGTCTTCCATCCCAAATTTCTTCAACAATTCTTTTAAATATTTGGTCTGAGAAATGAAGATTCCTTTCTTTGTTTGAGTGATTTGTAGACCCAAGAAGAAATTTATTTCCCCAAGCATGGACATCTAAAATTCACTTTTCATTTGATTTGCAAAAGTTTTACACATACTACCTCTTCCTCCAAAAAATATATTATCAACAAACACTTCAACAATCAAGATGGTTTCATGATCAATTTTGAAATACAAATTACTGTCAGTAGTACCTTTGTTGAAACCAATCTTCAAAAGATGCTTATCCAATCTTTCATACCAGGCTCTTGGGGCGTGCTTTAGTCCATACAGTGCTTTCTTCAACTTGCAGACCATATTGCCATGATTAGACAATTGAAATCCATCTAGTTGCTCAATGTATACTTCTTCCAAGTCACCATTCGAGAAGGCGGACTTGACATCCGTCTGATATACTTTGAAGTCCTTGAAGGCAGCAAAATCAAGAAATAATCTGATTGCTTCAATTCTTGCTACCGGAGCAAAAGTTTCTTCAAAATCAACTCCTTCTATTTGAGAGTAACCCTTGCAGACCAATCTGGCTTTATTTCTGATGACTTCACCAACTTCATTCAGCTTGTTCTGGAAGACCCATTTTGTTCCAATCACATTCTTGTTTCTAGGTCTTGGAATAAGATCCCAAGTGTGATTTTTCTCAATTTGCATTAGCTCTTCCTCCATTGCTTTAGTCTAGTTTTCATCATTACAAGCTTCATTTACTATCTTAAGTTCAATTTGTGAAATTAGAAAATATTCATCTGAAACTTGAGCAATTTTCTTTCTTGTTTGTACACCTTTATTTTTATCACCTATGATCTGATCTCGAGAGTGGTTTAGTCTTACATACCTGGGAACTTTGGGAGTTTCTTGCACTTCTAATTCTTGATCAGCCTCATTGAAACTCATCTCTTCTTCATGATTTACCGGATCAGTTTGAATCTGAATTACAGAAGGGGCTTGGGCTCCTTGAATCAGAACACCATTCTGATCATCTTCATCATATTCATAAAACCTTGAGAGTTTTTCAATTCCTTCATCGACCTTCAGATTTGTACTTACTATAATCTTTCTCAGTCTCTTGTTATAACATCGGTATGCTTTTCTTTGAGTAGAGTAACCCAAGAATATTCCTTCATCACTTCTAGCATCAAACTTGCCTAGATCTTCATCTCTTTTGATGTAACATTTGCTACCAAAGACTTTGAAATACCTTACAGTAGGAGTGATGCCAAACCAAAGTTCATAAGGAGTCTTACTAGTATTACTTTTGATTTGAACTTGATTGAGAGTATAGACTGCAGTGCTGATAGCTTCTCTCCAATAGATCTAAGGAACATTAGCTTCCATCATCATTGTCCTAGATGCTTCCTGGATGGTCCAATTCTTTCTCTCCACTACTCCATTCTTCTGTGGAGTCCTAGGAGTAGACGTCTGTCTTTTTATTCCATGTTTCTCACAAAATTCTATGAAATCACCGCATGTGAATTCTCCACCTCTATTAGACCTCAGACACAAGTTTAATTTTAATCCGGTTTCATTCTCTACCAAATCCTTGAATATTTTGAATTTCTCAAGAGATTCTAATTTCTCTTTTAGAAAAGTTACCCACATCATCCGGGAGTAGTCATCAATTAGTAACATGAAGTATCTATCAGCTTGCACACTCCTGATTCTTGCCGGACCACATAGATCAGTATGGACTAAGTCTAATAATCTGGTAGAAGATTGTTCTTTGCTTTTAAATGAGACTTTTCTTTGGTTTCCCAACTGACGTTCTTTGCACAAATTATTTGTAGGTTTTACTAGTTTTACAATATCTCTTACTACCTGAGTATTGCTTATCTTGATGATATTATCAAAATTCACATGACACATTCTCCTATGCCATAATGAACTTTGATCAATTTGCACAAATAGACAACTTTTACCAGTACCAGCTAAATGGAAGATATTACCTTTTGTTTGAGTACCGGATGCAATCTCTGTTCTAGAACTTTCAAAGATCTTGCCTTTTCCATTCTTGAATCAAAGATCATAGCCTTTGTCCACCAACTGTCCAACACTGAGAAGATTGTGCTTCAATCCTTGAATATATAGTACATTACCAGTTTTGTTCCTTCCATCAAAAGAAATAGTTCCTCTACCTCTGATTCTACCAACAGAATTATCACCAAATTTTACCACTCCTCCTTCATACCTTTCCAAATCTATGAACTTATTTTTGTCACCTGTCATATGGTGAGAGCATCCATTGTTAATGACCCAATCATCCTTTTCTTCAACTTGGGCAGCCAGAGCTCTTTCTACAGCTTTATGATTGACAAATTCAGAGGGCATTGGATCTTCTTCCTTGATGGCAATAAACACCCAATCACTTCTAGATTTGTTTCCTATCTCTGATTCATCATCTGTTACTCCTTCATTATCATCTTCTTCATGAACATAGTAACAATTCTTTTGGAACATTGATCTATTAGGATTTGGCCTTGAAAATCTTTCCGAACATCTGGAGGCAAAGTGACCAGTCTTATTGCAGTTAAAACACTTCAAAGAGAATTTTCCTTCATACTTACCAGATCCTCTTGGCAGTCTTTTTGCAATAAGGGCTTCAAGTTGAGTAGTTTCTGCTTCTTCTTCTTCTAGGTCTTTTCTTTCTTTTTCATACCATGATAGTTTCCTTGAAGAGTTCTCTTCCAAATCAAACCTTTGTTTACCTTTGATAGCGGCGCTAGCTTTGAATGCAGATTCAGTCTTGGGAGGGTTATCTCTAAACTTGGTCATTTCAAATGCAGCCAATTTACCAGCCAATTGATCTCTTGTGACAGCTATACGGGCTCTGAATTCTTCAATGGCAGCAACCTTGATTTTATAAGAAGAAGGAAGGTATCTGAGAATTTTGCCAACAATCTCATCTTCATCCAAGACTCCACTAGCACATCTAATTCCACAAACAAGCTCATTTACTCTTGGCATAAAAGTAGTGATATTTTCATCTTCTCTCATCTTGAGATTTTCAAATTTCCCTTTCAGACTCTGTAGCCTTGTACATTTAACATACTTGTCTCCTTCATGCAGAAGTTCTAGTTTTTCCCAAATCTCAAAAGCAGTTGGTAGGTCAACAACATTTGAAAGCTTTGAATTAGATAATGCGCTTAGAAGAGCTTCTATAGTCCGCAGATTATTTTCAGCATCTGTGATTTCATTTGGGGCTTTCGGGCCACCCTGTGGAGGAGTATACTTTGTTGAAGCCATGGTCCAGTACTGCATTCCCATACATTGCAAGTGACATTTCATACGACTTTTCCAAAGATTAAAATTGGTTCCATCAAACTTCAAACTATCCATTTTGTAGGACATCCTGGATCTCCTCAAGTGGTTAAGCTCTTTTAGAGGAACTTAGCTCTGATACCAATTGTTAGATTTAGGGTAGACAACTGAGAGGGGGGGTGAATCAGTTTTCTAAAACTTTCTTCCAATTAAACACTTAAATCCACTTTGTAATTCAACAACATAATGATAGATCAATCATGAAAATATAATGCATTAAATCAAGAGTAGAAACACATTAACACACAAGACATCAAGATTTTGACGTGAAAAACCCAGTTAAGAGAAAAACCATAGGGTGATTAACCCAAGATTGTATTCTCTATTAGAAGAATAGAAAGAACAAAATGGCACATGTCAATTAGAGCTCACTGCCTGAGCACACTACTCACAAAAGGCTCACTGCCTACAAGAGACACACTATCTACAAATAATAAGTATCACATACATGAACTCAAGAATAGCATCTTCACCATGCTTGAATTAGTTCCATTTAAGTCCAATACTTCCACTCTGCCTTTCGCTCTCCTCCTCACTACCACACTTACATCTCCACAAGACACACTTTGAAATGACTTTACAACTCCATATATATACAAGACATCAACTTAGGAATAATCATCTAAGTCGGCAAACATCTACAAGAACATCCGTAAGATGTGTAACTCATCTGGTTGTCTAGTCTTTAGGAAGAACACCATCATCTGGAAGTTATTCTTTAATTGTGAGCTCCAACTCCAATGCGGACCACCAACACAAATTGGACATGATCCAAAGACCTCCACAAGATTGCCTGAATCACCAAGAACATCCACACTTCATCTGGTTACTGAAATCCTTCTCTCCTTCATTCAGAACCTCAAGAACACAGTCTGTCATCACTGTCACAAAGGAATAGATTCTTGCGGACCTTCAAACCACAAACCAATCAAGTTGATACTTCACAAAGAATTCCTCAGCACTCCCTCAAATCCACAGAATAGGATAATGCATTTCCAGATCTCACCGAACCTATCTGTATCACTTTGTTACTTCTGAACACCTACCGAAACTAGTTTTACTTGAGCGGCCACAAATTCTTCAGATCTTCATGCGGACCTCTGAAATCTTTACTGGATCACCTTAAGATGCATATCTACAAACTCTTTAAACTGCAGCCTCTGATCCTCATCTTATCTTGGACTTTTACCTTACTATCTTCACTGTTCTTCATTGTTCCTAATATGATCAATTTTCTCAATATCCTCAGCAAACAATTCATCCAATCCTTATCATTAATGCAAAAGGAGTATGTTGACATCAATGACAACACCGGTTAGGCCCATACTTGCAACAGTTAGTTGTCCCTGGTGTCTAAAATATTTTACAATTTATTGAAATTGTATAAAGGGGCCTCGAATCATATTCAATTTGCAGCATGTCTCTAATGATAGTTTAAGAGATTGCTACATATATCATCTTCCCCTGAATCATTCCTGTTCTAGAATCCTACCACCTTGTTGCTGCTTTGACTACCTCATAGTAAGAATGGATGGTTGGGATCACATGTTGTGCAAGGGTTGAGCTCTAAATTTAGATTCTAAAGGTTTCTACCTCTTTTCTTCTTAATCATCATCATATCCGATCAAGTGGACCTTCCCTCAAAGTTTTGGTGGATTTAGACATTTTTGTATCAAAAACTTTATCAACAAGGTCTAGAACAAGAGATGAGTCTCTGTGCCTCCCTCCTTCCAATCACTTTACTTAGAGAACCTTCTATCTCAAAGGTGCTAGTGTAGATGCATGGGCTTTTCTAGCTAACAAGACTTGAGGAGGGATGGGTGCTTTTGGAGGAAACTACTTTCTATGCATAGACCCTTCTTCTTTTTCCTTCAAAGGATCGACTACCTCATCTCATACAACCACCTATTATTTTGAATATTTCTTTGAAAAGGATGGGGAATTTCTTATGTGGGAGTAATTAAAGCTTCAAGACATAGAAATGACAGAGTTCAACTTAAAATTTAATATAAATTTCTTCAATGAGCTTTAGTTTAGATTTATAGAGTGGGAGAGGACATTAAAAAAATTAGTGTTTGTTAGATGCATTTATATCATAGCTTTTAGGCACCGCTTTGCATATTTGAAACTATCATTTTATACATGGAAATGTCTTGTCTCTTTATTCGGATACTTTTTAGAATGATGGCTATGTTAGCAGTGATTTTGAGTCATTAATACCATATCTTTGGCTACTTGAGTCATCTTCTTAGAGATCTTCTAGGGTCTGCAAGGATCTTACAGTTGTGAAGGATTGACACATGTCGCTTTGGTGGGCTTTTCTACTTTAAAACAAAATATAAAAAAAATGGTTATGCACATAATGCACTTATTTAGAAAATGGTGGTTCATTAGCTTACTGGGGTGGGAAACAAGAAACAAGCTACTCACAGTTTGCTCTTTATATGTAGTTTTGTTATAATGTTAGATAGGAACAAAACTTGATGTTGCATACTACAACCTAATTAGGAGGACAATGACATAATGGAATGTATATGATGAAATTGGAAAGTAAAGGAAACAATAATACTCAAAGATCCAAATTCAAAAATAACAATAACTCAAAGAATGATCAGGTGCATAAACAAAATCCATAATGCATAAATAACAAAGATATTACCACTTAATATTTATTCATTGGAATTGATGTAGATTGCTCTATTACTTAAGCATAACCATAGTTGCAAATGTCTGAATGAATGATTGGCTAAATGGATGCAAAGTGCTCAACGAATGCTTCAAAGTGCTAGAGATATAAATGCCAAAAGCTAAAAGTTCATGGAGGGTTTGTGAATGAGAGGATGGGTGTATTTATACCTTTCAAAAGAGTTCAATCAATGGTGGAGAAAATTAGATTGAATCCATTGAGGAGATAATTTAAGAAGACATGAAGGAATGTGCACATGACATGTGTACATGCAAAAATCTTGATTCAAAGAATTAATTTCTTTTCAGGATAAAAATAGTGATTTGATTTTCATAAAATAGAATTGATTTTCTATTTAAATGAGTTGATTGATAAAAACAAAGATTTAAAGCCAATTAAACTCAATGCATGATTTGCTTTTTGACATGCAATGGATAAAATTAAATAATAAATTATTTAATTTATGTGCATGGAAAATATTTAGAGGAAAAAGATAAATTTATAAGATCAGAAGATAAATTATAAATTAAATAAATAAATTTATTTAATTTGTTGTGCATGATGGAGGAAAGTAGGAAATAAACAAAATTTTTGACTTATTTTATTTAGGAGATAAGAAAGCACAACTTAAATAAATTAGAATAATTTATTTAATTTTGGGGGAATAATTAGCCAAATAAATAATTGAAATTATTTAATTGTTGTAGAATAGAAGAATTTGTGGTGAATTAATTAAACAATAGGTTTATTTAATTAATGTGAAAATATAAGAAATAAAGATGTAGGGAAAGATTGATTTAATCAAATAATTTGAAATTATTTAAATATTGGTGGAAGGGAGAACAAATTGATCAAAGGAGGAATTAATTAAACAATTAGGAATGATTTAATCAAATATTGAATTAGAATAATTGATGAGAGAATGATGCACATGACAGAATGATAATACATTAGTCATTTTTAGGTGTCTATATTTTGCCCCTCTTAGAGACAATGTGTTTTATGGTGTTGTTTCAAAGAATTATTGATGATGTAGATAACATGTTGAATATTGTGCCCCAGTGTAATGGGTGATAGAGTAAGATGCCCTTTAAAGAGAATAACTAGGAAAAAATATTTAATTTTCTAGGTGGACTCTCAATAAGAAGAATAGGGTAGCGATGTAGAAGAAATATGATGAGACTGACAAAAGCCAAGGTTGACATGATGAAGAAGACGGGGAGACACGACAAAAAACTAGGGCTTGGGAGGGAAGAATTAGGGCTCAGAAGGCTATAAATAGGCTCCAGTGGGTCATTTTCAATTCATTTACACTCTCACAAGTTTGGAATTGGCACTTAGAGCTTAAGGAGATCCAAAGAGCTTGGAGAAGGAGACATTTGTAGAGATGGTAGACATTATGTGGTCAAATCAACACGCAAAGAGGATCAAGACACATGGCCCACTAGGTAGAGCACCAAAAGCGGTAAGTAACTCATCCTTTAGTAATTTATTGCATTTATGAAGGTCATTAATGAGGGTCAAAAAGGGGTGGACTAGGTTAGATCAAGAGCACAACTCTGGCTAAAACAACGCTAATGATAGGTTGTGTTGCACAAATGACATGCAATGGTGCTTTTCATGCATGCAATGGTACATTTGAAGAAATAGGCCGCATATGATTTGTACTAGGATTTCCTAGGTTTGCACTAATGATTAGCAGAAGCGTGCTTTGGAGGGCCATAGAGTGGCACTTCTAAAAACAAGTAACTATTGATATGTAGGTTGGTTCATTTGAAGGCCATAATTGCCCTACTAAGTTAGCTAGGTCTAGCATCACAAGTTGATGTAGGAGCATCCTAGGTTGTAGAGCAATCTTGCATCAACCAAAAATATTTGCATTCTTTTGTTTTCTTTTGTTTTCTTTTATTTTCAATTTAAATCAGGCATTTGCAGTCTAAGCATTTTGTACCACATTTTACTGCATCTTTATATTAAAGCACATGGAGTAGGACTTAGGATCTACATATCAGAATCTACGTCATATTCATATTTCAAGTGATTTGGATTTGTTTCTAGAGAGTTATCGCTATTAGAAGATCATCAACTTTCACAAAACAGAGCATTCAGATAGACAGTTGAAGGAGAAGGCTTGCAGAGCACTTCTGTGACTTGTAGAGCTAAATGAAACATATCACAAGGCACATGAGGATCAGATAGACCTTCCTAGAGGTACACACAAAGCTCCATTTATTTGCGGAGCAATACTAGATGTTGTAGGCCAACCAACTTGTTTCTACATGCTACATCATCCATTTGAGTTGTAACCTCTTTTGGCTGACACAAAGGATTCTATGAGATAGAATATGATATATCTCTCTTAGATGCATTAGGAAATAAATTAGTTTATTTCATAAGATAGTTAAAATTTTTCTGGAAGGGTGCTTCAATGCCATATCTTGCATATCTTTTGTAACCCAGAAAGAAGGTGAGTGGGCCATTTGATTGTAGCCTGCATGTTGCTGGCATATAAGAATTCTAAATATATAATATATTAAGCATTTAATCTTCCATTGCATTCTATGTTTACATGTTGTTTCCATTGTGTTTACTCTAGCTGCATGGTTTGGACAATCCCTTCTTAGGACCCTCCTACCATGACTGCACCAAGTGGTATCAGAGCGAAGTTTTGAATCCTTTGGGAATTGAAGGCATTTCATAAGATCTTGTGGTGAACTGATCACTGACCTGAGGCAGTCTACTTGTGTTTGTCAACAGAGCATTGATTGTGAGGTAGTTGCTACATTGTAGTCAGATCACTGAATTGAGGCAGTTACACCAGATCCTACGAAGAGATGCTACCAAGGAGGATGTCTGCTATGGGAAATGTTGCTTGAAGAATGGAAGAAATGATAGAGATGATGAGAATGATGAAGGTTAGATTAGATGCTGTAGAAGAAGATAGAAGAAGAAGACTAAACCCTAGACATGATTCTAAGAGTGATGATGATGAATTTCAATCTGCTGATCATAATGAAGAAACCTTAGAAGAAGAAGAATCAGATCAGGTGAAGATGTTGAAAGCTATTTCTAAGATTGGTAAGAGACCTAGAGTAGGTGTATAAAACTATGCTAGAAATTTAAATCCGAAGGAATTGATTGATTAGATAAATGACTTGGAGGAATACTTTGAATATGAGGAAATTGAAGATCCAGAGAGAGTGAGATTTGCAAAAACTAAGTTGAAAGGACATGATGGTATTTGGTTCAAATAAGGTTAATTGGATAGGAATAAGAGAGGAAAAGAAAATATCATAAAATGGGATAGAATGGTGACAAAATTGAAGAATCAGTTCATACCTACTGACTATGAGTTGGAATTGTTGAAGAGATTGTAGAACTATGAAGGAATATACTGAAGAATTTCATAAGATGATCATAAGGACTAGACATAGTGAAGCAAGCAAGGAGAAAGTGGCAAGATACATAAATGGATTGAGGATGAATATTAAAAAAGAACTAAGTTTGGTAAGGATGACAACAATAGAAGAAACATAATAGTTTTCCCTAAAAGTTGAAGACAAATTGAATAAGAGGCATGAGCAAAGATAGAGAGGTAGAGGAGGTAAATTTCAAAGAGGCAGAACATATTTCGGAGGAGAAAGATCATATGCAAATCAAAACAAAGAAAGTAGTCCATACAAGAAGGAAGATAGAGATAATAATTCCTATCGAAGGGATGATAGAAATTTCTACCACAAAGGGAATCATAATTCTTACCACAATGAAGGATATAGGAAAGATGAAAGAGGGTTTAGCAAAAGAGCATTCAGAGGAACTTGTTTTAAATGTGGAGGTGAAGGACACAGAGCATTTGAATGTGATCAGGGAAGTACAAGCAAGAAGATAGAGAATAATTAAAGAACAACTTATGAGGAGGAAGAACCTATTGGATCATCTAATTCAATTGGAAAACTAGAGAAAGGAGAATCATTAGTCATGATGAGATCACTCTTTCAAGTAGAGACAACTAAGGAACCACCGCAAAGGAAAAGTTTATTCTAGACCAATGCAAATCAGGAGGTAAATGTTGTAGAGTGATCATTGATAGTAGTAGTACTTATAATTTACATTCAGAGGAGATGGTGACTAAGCTAAACCTCGAGAGATTGAACCAACCTATGCCCTACAAGATATCATGTATTCAAGATTAACACAAGGTACTGGTGAGTGAACAATGTTTGGTGAAATTTCATATAGGATCTTAACATGATGAGGTATTGTGTGATATTATGCCGATGGATGTATGTCATATATTGTTGGGTAGACCATGGTAGTATGATAGAAAGGCTATACATGATGGGAGAAAGAATACTTATACTATAACATCTAATGAAAATAAAATTGCCTTGATACCTTTGGAAGATGAGCCTAAGAGTGAAGTATGTGGGAATTGTTGGGAATTAAGGTGTCTCAACCTTGGTAAATTTCTGGCATTTACTTTTTACTATGGTAATTAATTTTTACTCTGCAGTAACTTTCTCGTTTACCATGCTCTGTCACCTAGTTACTAGACATGTGAGTTGTCGATGACTGGGAGGTGACTTGGATGGTAAAAAGAAAGTTGTATTTTGTCCTCACATGGCATATAGGCATCCCATATTGTGGTAGAAGATTTCTGCCATGTGTCGGCATCTTGTGGTATGTCTAAGGAGTTACGATGCATAAGTGTTATGACAGATTCCTATGACAAAATCTATGATACGTAAGAGTCAAGAATGGAAGATTCTATGATAGGTGAAGATAAGTGTCGAAGAGCATCTTTGAGGAAGGCATCTTTGGGTGCCCAAGGTGGGTTATGACATGTTGTAAGAGGAATATGCTATATTTAGTCAGTTTATGACAGATTCTCTTACAACTATAACTGTTGTCATACATGACAGATTCTATGACATTTGTAAGGTATGTAAGAGCATCTGTCATAGCCTATTTTGGGATGAGGCACCAACATTGGGAAGGCATATTGTGACAAGTGTTAAAACCTTGTTGTAATGTAGGACATGTGTCCCTAGGTGTGGGTAATGGGCCATGAGGCCAAGTTGGATTCCCATCTCTAGAAGCTTTTCATTTTGCCTTATAAATGTATATAAATAGGTGCTTTGCATAGGAGATGCATAGTTTGGTTGACAAGTTTTTTTATCCTGCCAGAATATCTCCAGAATTGACATCTTGAAGACTCTTGGAAGAACTTACATTGCAAGTGTATTGTAAACTGTTGTTGTTTCGATAATATGTTGTGCAAGTTTTAGGGTGTGGGATTTTACTCCCGTAAGGGTTTTCCCCATGGTATATCTTGTGTCTACTCTCTTTCTATGTGTGTATGTTGTGTAATCTCTATTTTGTTGTGTTAACATCACTGTAACTGTAAGGTTTAAAAAGAATTTGCATACTACTTCCCTCATTAGATTAGTGTAGGAAGCATATTCCACGTACCTTGCTTCCTTTCAATTAGTATCAGATCTTCACCAATTTTGGTCCTAGCTGCTGGGTAGAGGGTTTTTTGTACTGATCTTTGATTGAGTGGGAGTCTCTGTAGAGTATTCTATAATCTTGTTGTAGGAAGGAGATGGCAGGCACATCCACAAGAATAGAGTTAGAGAAGTTCAATGGCAACAATTTTGAGTTGTGGAAACTTAAAATTGAAGACATGCTTGTTGATAGAGACCTATGGGATACAATTTCTATTACAAAACCAATGGCAATGGCTCAAGATGATTGAGATCTCAAAGATTGAAAGGCTAAGGGTCTTGTGAGACTCTATCTAGCTAACTCTGTCTTGTTGAATGTCCATGATGAGAATGCCACGAAAGAACTATGGAAGAAGCTAGGAGATGTTTATTAGGCAAAATCCCTAATGAACAAGCTATTCCTGAGGAAGAAGATGTATTTTCTGAGGATGGAAGATGGAGGATCAGTTGTAGATCACCTGAATGCCTTTAATATTCTAGTTGCAGAGTTGACATCTGTTGGTGTGAAGATGGAGGAGGAGGATCATTATATGACCTTTCTTTGTTCCTTACCAAATTCATTGGATCATCTTGTAATGGCCATCGAGAGCACTACAACCACCTTCAAGATGGATGAGGTAGTGTCTTCATTGTTATCTAAAGAGATGTAGAGAAAATGATTCGAGTCAGCCAAAGAAGCTCTTATGGTCCATGGAAGACCCAAGGAGAAAGGGAAGAAGAAAGACAAGAAAGATGAGAAGGGTAGCTCCAAATCCCATGGGAAATCTAAATCTCCTAGAAAGTCCAAGGCATTGTGTTGGAACTGTGAAAAAACTAGGCACTTTTGAAAGGAGTGCAATGAAGAGAAGAAGAAAAAGAAAAACACCTCTGATTTAGATTCTGACAAGTCACAAGATGATGGTGATACTTTTATTGCTACCTTGGCCACCCATGCATCTGAGGATGTGTAGATGATTGATTCTAGTGCCTCTTTACACATGACCTTGTATCGAGACTGGTTTACAAAATATGAAGAGTTTGATGATAGAAGAGTGTACCTAAGTGACGACTCTCATATGAAGATAGTTGGCCATGGAAGAGTCACAATCCGATTCCCTAATGGACGAGTGAAAGGGATCTTTGGGGTTATGCACATCCCAGGCTTGGAACAGAACCTACTTTCTATAAGTAAATTGAATGATATAGGTGTGTAGGTTGTCTTCTCGAAAGAAGGATGCAAGATGACCAAAGGAGCTATGGTGCTTGTGAAGGGTACTCAGAGAGGTACTTTGTTTCAGCTGGAGGCATGCACTTCACAGTGCAATAGTTCTTCTAACTTGAAGGAAAGAGATACAGTCGCTTCATCCTACCCTTGGAACCAGTAGCGAAAAGACATGTTACTTCAAGTTCTGATGGTAGTGCATTTTGGGTACCTAAGGGTGCTCATGCTTTGGAAATGAGGCTTCCTGCTGAGAAGACAATGTTATGGCATAAGAGAGTTGGTCACATTGGTGAAAAGGGTCTTAGAGAGGTTAGATGATTGTAATCTCAATTTTGACTTTTGTGAACATTGTATATATGGAAACAAAGTCGTGTTCAATTTTACTTGAGTTCTCATAAGTCTTCTGGTGTGTTGGATCTTATTCATTCTGATGTGTTTGGTCCAGTTAATGTTCCTTCAATTTCTAAATCTATATATTTTGTGTCATTCATTGATGATTACAGTAGAATGACATGGGTTTATTTCATCAGGAGCAAATCTGAAGTCTTTAGTCGGTTCAAAGAGTTTAAAGCTTTTGTAGAGAATCAGACTGGTAAAAGGATTAAGTGTTTGAGAATTGACAATGGTGGTGAGTTTTGTTCAGCAGCGTTGGATAAGTTCTGTAAAGAACACGGGATTGAAAGACATAAGACAACTCCATACACCCATCAACAAAATGGAGTTGTAGAGAGGATGAACATGATGCTGATGGAGAAGGCTAAGAGTATGTTTAGTGGAGCTAGCCTCAAATAGAAGTTTTGGGCTGAAGTTGTTGCCACTTCTTGCTACCTGGTAAACATGTCTCCTTCTTCAACTCTTGTTAGTATGACACCCATGGAGGTGTGGTCCAGTAAGAAGCCTTCAATAAGACATCTTCATGTTTTTGGTTGTGAGGTATATGCTCATGTGCCTAGGGAGAAGAGGTCAAAATTGGAGAACAAGGTTGTTAAGTGTATCTTCATTGGCTATGGTGTCGGTGTGAAAGGGTACAAGCTTTGGGATGCTACGTCTGAAAAAGTGTTGTATAGAAGAAGTGTTATTTTCAGAGAGATAACACCTTCTCCTATTGTTTTATAGCCAGGAGAGAAAGAAAAGAAAGAGGATGCAGTTCAATTACCTTCTACCCCTGAGAAAATTGAACTAAAAGACCCTGTGAGACCTGATGATGAGGAGAGCTCTAGCAGCTTTGAAATCTCAGAAGAAAAAAAAAACCTCAACCTCAACCTTTGAGGAGGTCTACATGAACGAAGAAGCACCCTGACAGGTTTGGATATTCATTGCTAGATTCTAGTTGTGCTTTTGCCTTGATTACTATAACTGATGAGCCTAGAACTATGACAGAGGCTATGCGCATCAAAGATGCAGGTTCCTGGAAGGAGGCCATGGAAGATGAGATGGCTTTATTAGACAAGAATAAAACTTGGGACTTGGTGCCTTTGCTTGAAGGATAGAAACTTGCTGGCTATAAATAGGTGTTCAAGAAGAAATTTTCTGTAGATGACAGTGTTGAGAAGTACAAGGCTAGATTGGTTGTGAAGGGGTATTCACAAGTGGAGGGAATTGATTATGGTGTAATTTTCTCTCCTATTGCAAAGCTGACATCTATTTAGTATTTGTTATCTCTTACATTAGCTTATGACTTAGAGGTGGAGTAGATGGAAGTGAAGACAACATTCCTTCATGGTGATTTGGAGGAAGAGATTTACATGTAATAACTAGAGCATAACATAGAAAAAGATAAAAAAAATTTGGTTTGCAAGTTGAAGAAGTCTTTGTATGGTTTGAAGCAATCTCCTAGAATGTGGTACCTAGAATTTGATGCATTTGTGTTGTCTATTGGATTTATGAGATTGAAATTAGATCATTGTGTGTATTACAGATTTGACAATGATTGCATTCTCATTATTGCATTGTATGTTGATGATATGTTGTTAATTGGGAATGGTAAGAATATGATTTCTAATTTGAAGTCTCAGTTGTTAGCACAGTTTGAGATAAAGAATTTAGGGGCAGCCAGGTACATTCTAGGAATGGAAATTAGAAGAGATAGAGCAAACATAAAACTTTAGTTAAGCTAGAGTAAGTATGTGAAGACCATGTTGGAGAGATTCAACATGGTAGATTGTAGACCATTGTGTGTTCCTGTTTATTTGGGGACAAAGTTATTTGTTAATGATTGTCCAAAGTCTCCTTCTGAGATGGAGGATATAAGCAGAGTATCTTATGCTAGTACTATTGGCAGTTTGATGTATGCTATGGTTTGTACATGACTAGACATTGCCCAAGCAGTGTGAGTCCTTAGTTGGTTTATGGATAATCCTTGATGGGTACATTGGGATGCAGTGAAGAGAGTGTTTAGATATTTGTGGGGTACTTCTAATTATTCCCTATGTTATCATGGTCATCCTACAGGTCCTCTACATTATGTAAGTATTCATGGATTTGTAGATTTTGATTGGGTATGTGACATTAATAGCAGGAGATCCACCAGTGCTTATGTGTTTACTATGTTCGGTGGTGCAATTAGTTGGATGAGTAAGTGGCAACCTATAGTCTCTTTGTCCATGATAGAAGATGAGTAAATTCTAGCTACTCATGCTTGCAAGGAAGCCATTTGGATTAAGAGGTTGTGTTCAGATATTAGTGTTGATGTAGGATAGATCACTATCTGTTGTGACAGTCAGAGTTCAATTTGCTTAGCAAAGAATCCAACTTTCCATTCCAGAACAAAGCATATTGATGTATACTTTCATTTTGTACGAGACATGGTGGAAGATGGGAAGGTGATATTGGAGAAGATAGAGACTTTGAATAATGTTGTAGATGCATTTACGAAAGCAGTGAGCACTAATAAGTTTAGATTGTGTTCAGAGTCTATGGGCCTCTCAGCCTATATTAGTTAAAATCCTGTTATTCCTTTTGGCGCTTACAAGGCATTCGACAAGTGGGCGAATGTTGGGAATTAAGGTGTCTCAACCTTGGTAAATTTTTGGTATTTACTTTTTACTATGGTAATTAATTTTTACTATGTAGTAACTTTCTTTTATCGTGCTCTCTCATCTAGTTACTAGACATGTGAGTTGTCGATGACTGGGAGGTGACTTGGATGGTGAAAAGGAAGTTGTATTTTGTCCTCACATGGAGGATAGGTATCCCATATTGTGGTAGAGATTTTCTGCCATGTGTCGACATCTTGTGGTATGTGCAAGGAGTTATGATGTATAAGTGTTATGATGAATTCCTATGATAGAATCTATGACACATAAGAGTCAAGAATGGAAGATTCTATGATAGGTAAAGACAAGTGTCGAAGAGCATCTTTGAGGAAGGTATCTTTGGGCGCCCAACATGGGTTATAACATTTTGTAAGAGGAATATGCTATATTTAGTCAGTTTATGATAGATTCTCTTATAACTATAAGTGATGTCATGCATGACGGATTCTATGACAGTTGTAAGGTGTGTAACAGAATCCATCATAGCCTATCTTGGGATTAGGTGCCCACATTGGGAAGGCATATTGCAACAAGTGTTAAAACCTTGTTGTAATGTAAGACAAGTGTCCCTAGGCATGGGTAATGAGCCATGAGGCCAAGTTGGATGCCCATCTCTAGAAGCTTGTCATTTGGCCTTGTAAATTGTATATAAATAGGTGCTTGGAGTAGGAGATTCATAGTTTGGTTGATAGGTATTGTTATGCTACTAGAATATCTCTAGAATTGACATCTCAAAGACTCTTGGAAGGACTTGAATTGGAAGTGTATTGTAAACTATTGTTGTTTTGATAATCCATTATGCAGGTTTTAGTCTATGGTATTTTTCTCCCGTAAGGGTTTTCCCCACAACATATCTTGTGTCTACTCTCTTTCTGTGTGTGTATGTTGTGTAATCTCTATGTTGTTGTCTTAACATCACTGTAGTTCTGTAAGGTTTAAAAATAATTTGCATACTACTTCCCTCATTAGATTAGTTTAGGAAGTGTATTATGTGTACCTTGCTTCCTTTCAGGAATGCTAGAATCTATTTGGTAGATGGAAGGAAATTTCTAGATGGATTGAGACATTTGAATATGTGTTTTTATTTGATTCTAAAGAAGTGTGGAACCCTAAGTATAGAGACTACTAGTAGAAGAAAAGAAGAACCACCAGAGGAGATAACTGAATTTTTGAAAGAATATGAAGATATAGTATCAGAAAATATACCTAAAGGATTGCCACTAATCCATAGTATCAGTCATCATATGGACCTTATACCTAGAGCTAGTTTCCCTAACAAAGCAACACACTGGATGACACCAACAGAGAATGTGGAGCTGAATAGACAAACACAAGAACTATTAATGAAAGGATTGATCAAAGAATGTTTAAGCCCATGTGCGACACCTGTAGTACTAGCACCGAAGAAGGATGGAGAATGAAGGATGTGTATAGACTCTAGAGAAATCAATAAGATCATAGTTAAGTATAGATTTCCATTACCAAGGATGGATGACATTATGGACTGTTTGAGTGGAGCAAAATATTCCACAAAGATAGACTTGAAAAGTGAATACCATCAGATCAAGATCAGAGAAGGAGATGGGTGGAAGATTGCATTTAAGACAAATGAAGGATTGTATGAATGGTTAGTGATGCCTTCTAGATTGGCTAATGCACCGAGTATTTTCATGAGATTGATGAATGAAATTTTGAAGAAATTCTTGGGTAAGTTTGATATTGTATACTTGGATGATATTCAGATTTTTTAGTAAGACAAAAGAGGAACATTTGTGGCATATTAGACAAGTATTGTAGAGGTTAAGAGAAGAGAAAATGTCAACTGATAAACATAAAAAAATGTATTTTCATGAAGGAAGAATTGTTATGTCTGGGATTTGTGATTTCTATGGAAGGATTGAAGATGGACCCTGAGAAAGTTAGAGCAATTGTTGAGTGGCCAACACCTATCATAATTGGAGAGGTAAGATCATTTCATGGATTAGCACACCTATGATAGAGACAACAAGAGGTGACAAAAAGGATTTCAAGTAGACATCAGGAGTAGATAAAAGTTTTGGATTGTTGAAGCAGAAGGTGATAGAGCAACCAGTATTAGCATTATTGGATTTCAGCAAAGTATTTCAAGTAGATTGTGATGCTAGTGGGAATACAATAGGAGCATTGTTAAGTCAAGAAGGTAGACTAGTAGCATATTTTAGTGAGAAGTTGAATGATGCAAGGAGAAGATACTAAGTTTATGATCAAGAGTTCTATGCTATAATTCAAGAATTGAAGAAGTGGAGACACTACTTGTTGATATGCCCTAGACAACTGAGAGGGGGTGGTGAATCAGTTGTCTCAAAAACTTAAACACTTCTACAATTAAACATCAATCACTTATCCACAATTATTATGATTTAACAATGAATGCATGAAATCAGAAACTTAACCATAGATATAATATCAAACACAAGAGACACTAGATTTTACGTGGAAAACCCCAAGGTGGGGAAAAACCATGGAGAGGATTAGCTCTCAATATATATTGCAATCTTAAAATAATGATGTTTAGGCTTGGTCACTCCATGGGCCTAAACATACTAGCTCACTGCCATGAAGATCAACTAGGTCTAGCAGGCTCACTACCTCAACCCCAAACCTAGCAAGATTACAATAAGGGCTATTAAACCCTGAGAGTGTTAAACCCTACTGGTGGCTCACTGCCAAGCTCACTACCACTATCAACATCTTATTCATGTCTGAGAATAATACATTGAAGTATAGTCAGTCCTCTACTCTGCCCTGCTTTGCCTTTCCACTTCTTGCCTTATCTTCCCATCATCGTACAAGGGCATCTTTTCCACGACTCAAATACAAGTATTAATACACTTGATCAACCTTGGAATGATCATCAAGGTTAGCATTATAGTCATCAAGCATTGGAACAATCTCCAAGGTTGGCATTACAAACATTGACAAAATAGGTCCTAACCTATTACAATATTATGCAAAGGAAGTGAGGTAAAGATGTATACAGATCATGCCATGCCTTAGTTAGGACTCAAACATGATCTTCTACACCACATCATGCTTCCACAATCTTCAAGGGATCTCTCGAGATACTAGAAATAACCAAGTTGGCCAAGACTGGCTACACATTACACTGTCTGGGAACAATCTTCAAACATGATCTCAATTTCTTAATGCGAACCAATGTCAAGATAGGAACATGATTAGGATACATCCACAAGCATGTTATAATCATCAGGAGTAACTGCACAAACCTTAACCACTTTAGCCACATGAATCTTCTCACCAGACGACATGAACTTCACTATCTTTGATTGTCATAAAAGAAAGATAGCTTGCAGACCACTAGAACATGAACCACTGCAATTTTAGGCACTTATCATCATCCCAAATTTCCCTCTAGAACTGCAGAGAAAAATACTTTTTTGCGGAGGAATGTGGAGAAAAATACTTTCTCCCTATCACTAGAGAATAATCAGAAGGAGCAGGCTTTACTCTGGTGAATGCAACTTTCTCACAACTTCACACTGGAGGCTCAAACTTAGGATTTAGCATGTTTAGACATCCCTTTAAATAACTTCCAATCCGGAAACCAAGATCTTCATCCAGCAAGAGATGCGAAGTAGTCTACTGGATTGTTCTTGAGCATATAACTCTCTATCTACACTGCACTTCATTGTAACTCACTTGATTTTTTTGGATAGGCCAATTTTCTCAATATCCTCAACACACAAGGTTTCTAAATAAGTAATAGAATAGAACACAGTTGACACCAATGACAACAGTGATATGTTGACATCAATGACAACACTGATTAGGCACATACTTGTAACAATCTCCCCCTTTGTCATTGATGGAAACATATGATGTGAAAAATTGTAAAGACCATCAAGACAAGATCCTCCCCCTTTCTCTTTACACACCTGCACTCTTTCTTTCTACCAGATTCTCCCCCTTTTTTTGTACTCTTTGTCTATCTAGGCTTTTCACATGACTTATCTCCCCGTTTGACATCAATGGCAAAGGCCACATACTTGCATTCTTCTTCTTTGATTCAATCTCTCTTCTGAACTTCCTGACTACTCCCCCTAAGAAGTAGCCCTAAAAGGCATCAATCTTGATCTCTGAGCACCTCTGGACTGATTCTCTTTTATGCATCTTAGTTTAGAGGAGGGGTGATAACCCCTAACTTTTCTCTAAGATACTCAAAGGTATCCTTGGGAAGAGGCTTGGTGAAAATGTCTGCAATCTGATCTTTGGTAAAAACATACTCCAACTTGAATTCATTCTCTATCACCTTTTCTCTCAGAAAATGATACCTAATGGATATGTTCCTTGTCCTTGAATGCATCACTAGATTCTTTGATATGTTTATGGCACTTATGTTGCCACAAAGGATTGTGATTAGATCTTCATACACAACTCTGATGTCCTTCAAAGTCTACTTCATCCATAACACTTGAGTGAAGCTGCATGCTGCTGCAATGTATTATGCTTCTACAGTAGATAGGGATATTGAATCTTGTTTCCTGCACAATTAAGATACTAACCTTTTTCCCAAGAAGAATGCACCACCACTTGTACTTTTTCTGTCATCCACATCTCTAACCCAATCTACATCAGTATATGCACTGAGAGTAAAGTCACTGTCCTTAGGGTACCACAAACCATAATCCATTGTACCTTTTAAATATCTTAGAATTCTCTTGACTACCATCACATGTGATTCCTTGGGTTATGCTTGAAATATTGCCACAAGACATATTGCATGCATTATGTCAGGTCTGGTTTGCGTAAGATAAAGTAACCCTCCAATAATAGATCTGTACCTTTTCTAGTCTGCCATGGGTGAGTTATCATCTTTGCTTAACTTACAACTAGTTATCATAGGTGCGCAAACTTGTTTAGAGTCTTCCGTCCCAAATTTCATTAACAACTATTTCACATACTTAGACTGAGAAATGAAGATATCTTTATCTTATTGACTTATTTACAGACCTAAAACAAAATTCATCTCTCCAAACATGGACATTTCAAATTCTCTTTGCATTTCTCTAGCAAAAATTGAGCAAATACCTTCATTACCTCTAAAAATAATGTCATCAACAAAGACTGCAACAATTAGGATTTGTTCATCATTAATCTTGAAGTAGAGATTACTATCTGTAGTACCTTTACTAAACCCTATTTGTATTAGATACTTGTCCACTCGTGCATACCATGCCCTGGGGGATTGTTTTACACCATACAAAGCCTTCTTCAATATGCATACCATGTCACCCTAATCTGATGACTGGAAACCTTTCAGTTGTTCAATATAGACTTCTTCCAATTCTCCATTTAAGAAAGTAGACTTCACATCCATTTGGTAAACCTTGAAATCTTTGTAGGCTACAAAAGCCAAAAACATCCATATTGCTTCAATCCTTACCACTGAAGCAAAAGTTTCTTCAAAGTCTTTCCTTCAACTTGGGTGTATCCTTTGCATACCAACCTTGCTTTACTTCTTACCACTTCACCATTCTCATTCATCTTGTTTTTGAAGACCCACTTTGTGCAAATAACATTCTTATTTGCTAGTTTGGGAACAAGATCTTAAGTCTGATTAATTTTTTTTCCTTGTTTTTTGCCTGTTCAGAGTCGGCTGTTAATTTTTGTTAACCAACAATAGAAAAATGACATTGTAAAACCCTAATTCTAGAAGCTTCCAAAAGGCTTGTTATAAGTGGCTGGGATGTATGTTGTGGGTGGGATTTCGATATTGTATTGTAGCATTTTGCAATGGTATTGAGTTGCAAGGATTACTGGTTGTAATCAATTTGATTTACTGAATAATAATATTGGACTCTATGCTAGTGGATGTAGCCTGGGTTTGGGTGAACCATGTTAAAACTTGTCTCTCACTATTATTATTTATGTGTATTTCCATTCCTTTGTTTAATCTTCATTTGGATTTAATTGATATCTTCTGCTAGCTAACCCTAACAAATGGTATCAGAGAAAGTTGTGTTTGATTATCATCTACAGGAAGGTCTCATGGTTGAGTGGGAGCAATGGCAGATGAGGGTAAATTGAAGGTAGATAAATTCAATGGGAAAAACTATCAATTATGGAAGATGCAGATGGAGGATTATCTCTATCAGAAGGATTTATGGAGGTCGTTGGAAGGAATAGCCAAGAAATTGACAACAATGATTGATGAGGATTGGAATCTTCTAGACAGAAAGGCATTGGGAACCATTCAGTTGTGTCTAGCAGCATCTATGGCATTCAATATAACAGAAGTGACGATAACAAGTGAACTAATGAAAGCTTTGGATAAATTGTATGAAAAACTCTTAGCCTCAAATAAGGTATTTCTCATGAAGCATTTGTTTAATTTGAAAATGATTGAAGGTGGATTTGTGACAGATCACTTAAATGCATTTAATATAATTACCAGTCAGTTAACTTATGTAAAAGAGAAATTTGATGAAGAGGTGAGGGCTCTCTTGATATTATGTTCTTTGTGAAAAAGCTGGAATAGCTTGGTAATGGCTATAAGTAACTCTATCTCTAGTAAAAATACTTTAAAATTTGATGATGTTGTTGGTGTTATTCTTAGTGAGGAAATGTGACAGAAAAGCTCAGGTGGAGCCACATTAGGTAGTGTTTTGAATGCAAAAAGCAAGGGCAAATCTAAGGAGAGAGGAAAAGGTTATGGAGGTCATGGGAAGTCAGGAGGAAAATCAAAGGGTAGGAGATCCAAATCTAGAGGACAGAAAGATTACTGGTACTATGGGAAACCAAGTCATCGAAAGAAAGATTACTGGTCTTGGAAGAATAAAGAAGGAGATAAACAAGAAGGCAATAAGGAGGCAAATGTGGTAAGTAATAAATCTAAAGATGATGCTTTGATTCTTTCCCTAGATAATACTGATGATTCATGGGTTTTAGAGTTAGGGGCATCATTTCATGCTATGCCCCATAGAAGTTATTTTCTTGATGATGTCCAAGGGGATTTTGGGCTAGTTTATTTGGGATATAATGAACCATGTTAGATTGTTGGAAAGGGAAGAATCATGATTAAGTTATAGAATGGGAATCATTGGCTACTACAAGATGTAAGGCACGTTTGAAGACTGAGTAGGAATTTAATTTTAGCAGGGTAGCTAGCTGATGAAGGTTGCATAGTTACTTACAGTGATAAAAATTGGTTTCAAAAGGTTCCTTAATAGTAGAAAAATGTGTGAAAGTAGGCACCTTATATCTTTGTACATGTCATACTGTTCCTTCTACTTTAGCTATTGCAGAGAAAAAACAAACAGGTTCAGGAATAGTTGTTGTAGGTTCGCGGGAAGAGACTGAAATAGTTGTTGCAAGTTCTGAGACAACTATGTGGAAGAATAGACTCGGGCATATGAGTGAAAAAGGTATGAAGGTACTTCATTCTCAGAAAGTTTTACCAGGTCTAAAATGTATTAATATGGATTTTTGTGAAAGTTGTGTGTATGGCAAACAAAAGAGAGTCAATTTTCTCAAGGATGGGAAGCAAAAGAAAGATGAAAAGTTTAAGCTTGTGCATATAAATGTATGGGGACCATATTAGGTATCTTCTCTTAGTGGCTCTCAGAATTATGTTACATTCATAGATGATGCAACTAGGAAAGTTTGGATTTATTTCCTTAGGCATAAATCTGATGTATTTGAAACATTTAAGAAATAGAGAAGCTTGGTTGAGAATGAGATAGAAGATTAAACTGTCTTAGATCTGATAATGGTGGTGAGTATTGCAACAAAGAATTTGAGGATTATTGTTCCTTTAATGGAATTCATAGGCGGAAAATAGTTCCAGGGACTCCACCAGAAAATGGATTGGCTGGTCACATGAATAGGACAATAATGGAGCGTGCAAGGACCATAAGATTGCATGTTGGGTTGCCTTTAAACATGTGGTTAGAGGCTGTCAACACTACTATATATTTAACTAATAGAGATCCTTTAATTCCTTTAGGCTGTGGTATTCCAGAGGAAGCATGGACAGGTAAGAAGGTGAGTTATTCTTTTCTCAAAACCTTAAGATGTGAAACATTTACACATGTAGATTCTAAAAATAGAACCAAGCTAGATGCAAAATCAAAAAAATGTACCTTCGTTGGATATGTCATTGATGAATTTAGTTATAGGCTTTGGGATTTTGAAAATCAGAAAATTGTGAGAAGCAGGGATGTTGTATTCAATGAGAAGGTATTGTACAAAGATTAGTTGTAGCAACATGAGAAGAAAGAAAAGGATTATGTGGTACTGGATGATACTCCAGATAGTGATGTTCCAGTGGTTCCTCATGCTCCACAATAGCAACAAGAAATACCACAAACTTTAGTGAATGTTAGATGGTCATCAAGGCTAAGTAGACCTCCTGAAAGGTTTTCTCCCTCTTTGTATTCTATTTTGTTAACAGATGTTGGTGAACCTAAAGGGTATGATGAAGCTAGGCAGGTGGATACAAAGGTTCAATGGGAGCTTGCAATGAAAGAAGAAATGGACTCCTTGCTGAAAAATTAGATTTGGGAATTATGTAAGTTGCATGTAGGTAAAATGACTTTACAAAACAAATGGGTTTATAGGCCGAAAGAGGAAGATGGAGTTAAGAAAATATTTAAAGCCAGGTTAGTTGTGAAAGGATTTGCATAGAAAAAAGGTATTGATTTTGATGAGATTTTTTCTCCAGTTGTTAAAATGACTTCTATTCATACTGTTTTAAGTATTGTGGTTGCTGAAGATTTGCATTTGGAATAGCTAGATGTGAAAATTGCCTTTCTCCATGGTGATTTGGAGGAGATATATATGGAACAGCCCCAAGGATTTGAGATCAAAGGTAAGGAGAAACAGGTGTGCATATTGAAGAAGAGTTTGTATGGCCTGAAACAAGCACCTCGGCAATGGTATTTAAAATTTGAAAGTTTTATGATTGAGCAAGGCTATATCTGGTGTAATTCTGACCATTGTGTTTATTTTAAGATGTTGGGTAATGACAACTACAATATTTTATGTTTATATGTTATTGACATGCTTGTACCAGGGTCTAACATGGATCACATAAGAGAGTTAAAACAACATTTAGCACAATCATTTGCTATGAAGGATTTGGGGCAGAAAAATAAATCCTTGGTATGAAAATTTGTAGAGATAGGAAGAACAAAAAATTGACTCTATCTTAGGCTGATTATGTTGAAAAAGTATTGCAGAGATTCCATATGGAGAATGCAAAAGTTGTCAGCACACCTTTACCTAGTCATTTGAAATTGACTAAGGAGATGTGTCCTAAGACACAAGAGGAGGAAGACAAAATGTCCAGGGTACCATATGCTTCAGCTGTAGGAAGTTTAATCTATGCCATGGTATGCACGAGAATGGATATTGCACATGTTGTAGGAGTCGTAAGTAGGTATATGAGTCATCCTGGATTGTAGCATTAGAATGTGGTAAAATGGATTCTCAGATATTTGAGAGGTACATCCAATAAACACTTATGTTTTGGGGGCTCTAATACTGATTTAGCAGGTTATATAGACTTAGCTTTGGCAGGGGATATTGATACCAGGTGGAGTACTACAGGTTATGTCTTTACTGTAGGTGGGACAGCGATGAGTTGGATCTTCAGGTTGCAAAAGGTGGTTGCTTTATCCAACACAGAGGCAGAGTATGTAACTACAATAGAGGCAAGCAAGGAGTTGATATGGCTATAATCTTTCATGGAAGAATTGGGCAAACAATAGGCTAACAGTTCTTTGTATATAGATAGTCAAAGTGCCATACATCTTGCAAAGAATTCCACCTTGCACTCAAAGACCAAACACATATAGTTGAGGTACCACTTCATTTGGTTAGTGTTGGATGATAGATAGTTAAAGCTGGAAAAGATACATACAGATGAAAATCCAACGGATATGTTTACAAAGGCAGTGACAAGGGAGAAGCTAAGCTCCTCTTTAGCTTTAGTTGGTCTTCAAGACTAAAAACTAAAAAATAGAATAGCAGAGTCCAGGGTGCTTATTTCTAGTGGGAGTTGCATGCACAGTGGTGTTGTCCAAGATCAATCTCCAAGTGGGAGATTGTTTAGTGTGGAGCTTGATTAGTTTGTAAGTGGGATATTGTTGGTATGTGGTGACTTATCATTCAAGTACTGTACGCTCGTCATGTATCCTCACCAGGGTTCAGGGCTGGGCTGGGCTAGGCCCTGAGCAGAGGTTCGAGGGCGCAGCCCCTAAAAATTTTTTTCCCTCTTTTTTGCCCGTTTGCAGTCGGTTGTTGATTTTTGTTAACCAACAAAAGAAAAATGACATTGTAAAACTCTAATTCTAGAAGCTTCCAAAAGGCTTGTTATAAGTGGCTAGGATGTATGTTGTAGGTGGGATTTTGATATTGTATTGTAGCATTTTGTAGAAGTATTGAGTTGCAAGGATTACTAGTTGTAATCAGTTTGATTTATTGGATAATAATATTAGACTCTCTGTTGGTGGATGTAGCTCAGGTTTGGGTGAACCATGTTAAAACTTGTCTTTTGCTGTTATTATTTCTATGTATTTCCATTCCTTTGTTTAATCTTTATTTGCATTTAATTGATATCTTCTACCAGCTAACACTATCTGCATCAATTCCTCTTCTATAGCCTTTGCCCAATTCTCATGTTTGCAAGCCTCATCCACAGTTTTAGATTCAATCTTAGAAATCAAATAGAAATTTACCTGTTCCTCTATAACTTTTCTTCTGGTTAAGATCCCTTTGCTCTTATCTCCTATGATTTGATCTTTAGAATGACTAATTCTTACGTACCTTGGAGTTTTGGTAGCACTTACTATTGAGAATAAGGAACACTGAGAGGGGGGTGAATTAGTGTTTTGCAAAACTTATTACTTTATTCCTTTATTAATTTACCACATACATCCGAAAGAAAGAAGCATGAATACAAGAATAGAAATAGCAAGATCACAACACATGAACACCAGAATTTTTATGTGGAAACTTAGTTAAGGGAAAAACCATGGTGGGGGTTAACCCACAAGAATTTATACTGTATTAAAAGTATTACAAATGGGGAAGGCACATGCCTTCAAGGTGCACTACCCAGAGCTCACTACTCCAAGAGGCTCACTGCCTACAGAAATGATTACAAAAAGATTATAGAATGTTTGAACTAATGAATGGCATCTACCAATGCAAAAATTTAGTTTTGGTCAAGCACAAACTACTGATCTTACACACTTTATCCTTATTCTGCCTTGTTTCACTCTTCGGCCATAATCTAACCTTAGATATTCACCTTTGCACTTCTTTCTGCCTTTCTCGCACTTACTCCATTAACACATCACAATCACTCACCAAAACACTTGAATCCATCAACTATATATTTCCACATCAAGAAATTCAATCAACTGTAATTGGCTTCAAGAAAACTTAGAACATTTATTAAGAACTCTACTCTGTCAGTTGAATCCATGCTCAAAAAACAACATGGACCAAAAAATTGTGTTCTCAAATCATCAATCATGTCGGTCAATACCACCGATTATCACAAATTGCTTAACCAACAACTTTTCTTCATCTGGACTAAGATCAAATACTAGGTCTGCCTATTCTTCTTCTAACTATACTGACTAACTGGAACCCAATACTTAGATGCTTATAAATTTTGAATCCTTCATCACAGGAGGCTAAATTTCTTGTTTTAAATAGTCCTAACAATCCTTATCACTCCCTTAGATCTACAGTGAATTGTGATTTACCACTGGAGAGATCCAGACCAAGATACTGGACCATGTCACATGCTATGTTTCTGACTACCCAGACTTAGACAAATCTTCACTCTAACTTCTAGTATGAACAAATTATGTAATGCGGATGTGTAAGATAGACTTAGTTTCCATCAATGAAAACACTCGTCATGTGTAGCAGTGCCTGTTGCCAACAATCTCTCCTTTGGCATTGATGGAAACACTTAGTGAAAAATGACTAAGTGTCAGAATAAATCCCTCTTACTATGTACACTTATGCTTTTCACTATTCTCTAGTGCTCCCCCTTTATTGGATTCCTCATTTTCAATGCTCTTCACTCCCCCTTTGACATCAATGGCAAAGGGTCAGATCTGTAAACTAGAATTTACACAAAAATTCTATATACCAAGCCGCATATGTACAAACAATCCTTAAGTCATATTTACATAAACTTAAGCATATCACCAAAAATGTTTTTCAATAGTGCCAACTCACTATCCTAGCTCTTCATCATACTGTTCAAAATTGAGATGTGACCACTGAATAAGACTGCTTGAGACTCTTTTTTCCATAAGTTAGTAGGATCACTTGACTTAGCAGTAGCTTGGGTTTTTGTCATGGTATTGAACATTGCTTCCAACTTGGGGGAAATCGGTCCCCAGAGTTCACACATCGTTGTCTCAATGTTGTCCTTTTCCTTCATCAATTTCCTTATTTCTTCAATCAAGCTGATTGTTTGACATTCTTGGCTCATCACTGATACTATTAGAGGATCAAAAGATTGGGATACACTTGATAGTTTTTCCTTGGACTCCTTTATTTTTATTTCAATGTCCTCTATAGCTTTAGGACAAGATAAACAAAATTTATATACATTCCCTCCTTTTGTAAGAGCATTTTGAATACTCTTTACACTGGTGTCCAACACAATTCTATCTAATGCAATAATCCCTTTCAAAGCATCAAATCTTTTATCATTGAATTCATTTTTAACCTTGAACTCTGCAGATTTTTCAAGGGACTCAAAATGAGTACCTACAGAATTTATCAAACTCTTCAACTGACTGGAGAGGGAAGCAGATGAGTCCTTCTAGTAAGTTGGCATGATTTTCTCCAAAATCCCTAATGCTAGACCAAGTAGCTCACTATCTTCTATGTGAGACTTCAAAATATCTTCTCTGGCCTTATCTTGTGCGAGAGAGGCCCACTTTATCTTCTGAATTGGTGAAAGACTATCCAAATTGATTGGACCTTTCAACTCTTCTGCAACTAGTTTATCATTTTCTAAAATTTCATTCACTACTTTTGCAGTGTCTCTTGCCTAAAATGATGTTTCTAACTTGTGTTCTTCAGTGCCTCCATATCCTCCCTTTTGAGAGTCAACCATATTGTCCTACCCATCATTTTATTTCCTTTTCTCTGCGTCTACCTTTTCTGCATCTTTATCAAAAGCATTCTTGCTTTTATCTATCTCAGAGATATCTTCTACAATCTCTTCTAGAGAATTTGGTGTATCTGCAGTGGCAGTTTTATCAGGTTCCTCAACATCCGGAATGGAAGAGTTAACTCCACCATCAGTTTCTTTTACTTGATCTTCTTCCATCATTTCTTCATCCTCTTAATTCAATGCTTCTACTTATGTAAAGGAGTCATCATCTACTCTAGTTTGTTTCTTATTTTTTTTCTTCTCTTCATCATTCAGAATTGATGCATCCTTAGTATCAACCAGTTCTTCTATAACCACATAGAACTTGTTCTTGTCTAGTTCTTTCTTCAAAATCTATTTTGTTTCTTTAACAACTTCATCAATATCTCCAATCATCATCTTATTCATCCTTGTCTTTCTTCTGAAATCATTCTTGACCTCTTTAAAAATTTTATCTACTTCTTTGTTAGAGATCACCGGACACAAACTAGATAACACATGTTCCCTCAACTCCAAATCTTTAGCCTTAGTAGCCTCTTTCCTCATTTCAAAAATGTTACTCAGACTCTTAGGGATTTCAGATAAAATTTCCACAAGAGCTCTATTGAATGTATTCAAGTATTTTACAGTGGCATCCTCCAAAACTCTCTTGTTTGTATTATCAAAAGTGTCATAGTATTTCATTATGGGTTTTAGATTCCCATGAATCGTCACAGCATTCATAATTTATTCTATAGACAAACTTGATTTTCTAGCTTGGGTTTCTAGAATTTTCTCCAACAGATCTGCAATAGGCTTCTTTATCTTCATTCATCGTGCTAGATTCAGGCACCCATTTACTAGCAGGGGGAATTCAATTTTTAGTATAGCTCCCCCTGAGCCAGAGCTCCTATTTCAATTCTCGAAGGAATTGTCTATACTAGATTCTGGTGTGGATCCATCACCTTCATTCTTTGCATCTTTCTTGACCCATGTTTTATTCATTTCCTTTTGGATCTCATTCACATCAACTTTGCTCTTTCCTTTGTCCATCTTCTTCTCTGTTCTTCCTGCATGTGAGTCCACCCTTTTGCTTCTACAAAATTTAGCAATATGTCTGGATTTGTTGCAGTTGAAACATACAATCTTATTTCTCTGACAATTACATGTTGGAGCATGTTTAGATCTACATTGCATTGCCATATGCCGAAACTTGTTGCAATTAAAACATCTTCCGTTGAAAACTTGTTTGTCCTTAGGAGGGTTCCTTGATCCACTTTTAGAATCCTTAGCCTTATGACCTATCCTTTTGCAATTAAAGCATTGACTAGAGAAAGATGATGCATTTTGATTCTCTTTATTTATGTATTGATTAGCTCTATGACCATACTTATTGCATTTGAAACAATTGCCATTGAAATATAGATACCTTTGATCATTAGGTTGTCTTACTGGAGGCCTTCTAGGTTTCCTTCCTTGATTTCTTGCTTTTGGATTTCTTTGACTAGATCCAGAGCTTTCACCTTTCTCAAATCCCAGACCATGCTTATCATTTGCCTTCTTTTGACTATCAAGTAATGCCTTAATTTTAGCTAATCTTATCTTGAATTTCTCTTTATATTCATTTGTAACTTCTAGGTCATGTTTGATAATGATAATTTGTCTTTCAAGTTCTTCCTCATTGCCCTTGGTTTCTTGTAGATCAAACTCTAGATGGCCAATTATCCTATCCAATGTACAACATTCTTCTATTCTTTCTTTTAGAAATTGATTCATTTTTTCCTCAGTCTTCTTCCTTTCTTCAATTTCCTTGGTTAGCCTCATAACCCTAGATTCCATCTCATGTTTTAGGACAACTTCTTTTTCTAGCTTCTCACATTCCTTTGTCTTCTCTTTTAGGGCCTCATCCATATCATTGTCTTCATTATGATTTGTTAGATGAAGAAGTAGCTCCTTTCTCTTTTTATCAGATTTGCTCAATTTTTCTTTTAAGGTTTCAATGAAATCTTCAGCATCTTTAAGGTTCTCTTGCAGATCTCTAATTTCTAATCTAGACAGGTCAAGATCATTTAAGGCTACTTGTAGTTGTTGATTGATACAGTCAAAATGCTTAAAACAACCCATTGAAAACACCTTCCCAGATCTTCCTCAAGATGTTAAACTTCTTCTAAGGAACCTTGCTTTGATACAAATTGTTGAGAATAAGGAACACTAAGAGGGGGGTGAATCAGTGTTCTGCAAAACTTATTACTTTGTTCCTTTATTAATTTACCACGTACATCCAAAAGAATGAAGCAAGAATAGAAGAAAAGAAACAACAAGATCACAACACATGAACACCAGGATTTTTACGTGGAAACTTGGTTAAGAGAAAAATCATGGTGGGGGTTAACCCATAAGAATTTATACTCTGTTAAAAGTATTACAAATGGGGAAAGCACATGCCTTCAAGGCGTACTGCCTAGAGCTCACTGCCTATAGAAATTATTACAAGAAGATTATAGAATGTTTGAACTGATGAATGACATCTACCAATGCATAAATTCAGTTCTAGTTAAGCACAAAATATTGATCTTACACACTTCATCCTTATTCTGCCCTGTTTCATTCTTTGACCATAATTTGAGCTTAGATCTTCACCTTCACACTTCTTTCTGCCTTTTTCACATGTACTCCATTAACACACCACAATCACTCACCAAAACACTCGAATCCATCGGCTATATATATCTGCATCAAGAAATTCAATCAACTGTAGTTAGCTTCAAGAAAACTTAGAACATTTATTAAGAACTCTGCTCTGTTAGCTGAATCCATGCTTAAACAACAATGCGGACCAAAAACTTGTGTTCTCAAATCATCAATCATGTTAGTCAATACCACTGATTATCACAAATTACTTAACCAACAACTTTTCTTCATCCTGACCAAGATTGAATACTAGGTCTGCCTGTTCTTCTTCTGACTGTACTAACTAACTAGACCTGATACTCCGATGCTTATAACTTTTGAATCCTTCATCACGAGAGGCTAAATTTCTGGTTTTAGATAGTCCTGACAATCCTTATCACTCCTTCAGATCCTTAGCACACTGTGATTTACATCCAGAGAGATCCAAACCAAGATACTAGACCCTATCACATGCTCTATTTCTAACTACCTGGACTTAGACAAATCTTCACACTGACTTCTGGTATGAACAAATTATGTAATGCGGATGTGTAAGATAGACATAGTTACCATCAATGACAACACCTATCATGCGTAGAAGTGTCTCTTGCCAACATTTACGGGAGCTTGTTCTTCTTCATCTGAGCTATCTTCATGTTGCACCACTTTTGAAACATCTGGTTCATCTAATTCATATCCACCTGATTCTGAAGACCTCTCCTTACATTCATCAATTTTAACATTTACACTTTGAATGATCTTATTTAGCCTCTTATTATAGCACCGGTAGGCCTTTCTCTTAGTGGAGTAACCAAGGAAGATTCCTTCATCACATCTAGCATCAAACATGCCTAAATCTTCTTCTCTTTTGATGTAACATTTGGTACCAAAATTTTTGAAATATTTCACAGTAGGAACTTTACCATGCCACAATTCATAAGGAGTCTTAGAACTGTTACCTTTTACTTGGACTTTGTTTAGGATATATACATCAGTGTGAATTGCCTCTCTCCAATATGCTTCTGGAAGATCAACTTCCTTCATCATGGTTCTAGCAACTTCTTGAACTATTCTATTTTTCCTTTAGACAACTCCATTTTGTTGTGGAGTTCTAGGTGTAGATAGCCATCTCTTTATTCCATATTCTTCAAAAAATAAATTGAATTTATTTGATGTGAACTCTCCTCCTCTATCTGACCTCATGCATTTGATTTTCAAATCCATCTCATTTTCAACCATTGCCTTAAATGCCTTGAACTTATCTAGAGCTTCAACTTTTTTTTTCAAAAAGGTGACCCAAGTCATTCTAGAATAATCATCAATAAGAAACATGAAATACATGTCTCCTTGCAAACTTCTTACTCTAGTAGGTACACACAAATCTGTATGCACTAGCTGAAGTAGTCCTCCAACTGATTGGTCCTTGCTTTTGAAACTTGTTCTTGTTTGTTTCCCAAATTGACACTCCTTGCAAATAGTATTAGTAGGCTTCACAAGCTTAGGCATATCTCTAATAGCCTGTGTAGTACTTATCTTCATAATGTTGTTAAAATTTATTTGACACAACCTTCTATGCCATAACCAACTCTCATCAGTTTGAGCCAACAAGCAATAGTTATTAGTTCCTTTCAAGTGATAGATATTACCTCTGGTCTTTTTACCAGTTGCAATGACTATTCCAAAGCTTTCCCTGATCTTGCATCCATTGCCATTAAAGCTTAAATCATAGCCCTTGTCAAACATTTGACCCACACTCAAAATATTGTGTTCTAATCCTTTCACATACAAGACATCTTCAATATTATGCTTTCCATCAAAAGAGATAGATCCTTTTCCACAAATCTTACCACCTGTATCATCTCCAAACCTAAACAGTCCACCATTAGATCTTTCCAAACTCACAAACTTACTTTTGTCACTAGTCATGTGGTGAGAGCATCCACTATCAATAACTCATTCATCCTTGTCCTTAATGACGTGAGCAGCCAAAGCACTTTCCACTAGTTTTTCTTCCTTCACATAGCTAGTAGAATTAGTAGACACGGGATCTTCCTTAATAGAAATAAGCAAGCATTCATGTCTAGAAGTACTAGCATTATTTGGTTCACCATTATCTGATACTCCTTCATCATCATCAAAATCTTCAACATAATAACACTTCTTTTGGATCCTAGGCCTGTTCTCATATTTTTTTCTATTTCTTTCAATTCTTTCAGGACATCTAGAAGCAAAATGACCTATTTTACCACAAGAAAAACATTTGAAAGGTAATTTGCCTTTATACTTACCGGATCCTCTTTGCAGTCTATCCACAAAGTTGGCTTCAGTTTCATCAAACTCGTCATGAGATTCTACCTTGTACTTTTCTGATCTAGAAGTTCTTCCAGGAGTACTAGCTTTGAAGGCCATCTCAACTTTCCACAGAGCATCACCAAACTCTCTCATTTCAAAGGCAATAAGCTTACCAAGTAGCTGATCCCTATTAACTTCATTTACTTGTATGAATTCTTCAATTGCGGCTACCTTGCGACAATAGGACTTGGGTAGAGATTTGAGAATTTTTATCACAATTTCCTTATCGTCAAGAGTTCCTCCCATGGCTTTTATCCCTATGACAAGTTCATCAACTCTTTGCATAAAGGCTGATACATTTTCATCTTCATTCATCTTCAAACTTTCATATTTCACTCTCAGACTTTGTAGCTTGGCTTCCTTCACATAATCATCTCCTTCATACATATCTTTCAACTTTTCCCATACCTCATTTGTAGTTTCAAGATCCACAACTTTCGTCAGTATTGAGTCAATTAATGAACTTAGAAGAGCATGTTTTGCCTTGACATCCATCTCATAATCTTTGATTTCATCCTTAATAGTTAGACCATTTGGAGGCATGGTGTATTTTTTTTCTGAAGATTTCCATACTTTTTAGATAAGGCAAAGAAGATGGATTTTCATCCGAGCCTTCTAGAGAGCATAATTCATTCCATCAAAATGTGATGCTTCCTTCTTGTAAGACATTTTGGATGTTTGTCAAGATGTTAAACTTTCTTCAGAGCAACTCGGCTCTGATACTGTTGATGATTGTATTTACACATTCATAACAAAAGTTAAAATTCATAAAATGAACCTAACTGTCTTGAAAGATATGAAGAAATCAATGAAGATTACTTAATCCCAAGTTTCCGTATGGTCAGGGCTTTACCTTGTGGACAATTCAGTAGGTTGATATGAAGCTATAATATGCAAGGGGCCTTACTTGATTTAAGGTGATTGATGACTTACTAGACTCGAATTATGCAAACTGTGGCAAATATCAACAAATTATCTATCTCTTTGCATAAATTTGTTACTATATCACAAAGATTTATATGATTTATATTAACTCAAGATTTTCTTGTTTTAAATGTTATGAAGATTGCCAAATATTAACTCAGTTGTTCCTATTTCTTTCAAATGTCAAACAATCTCCTTTGAATTTCTGCATTTAAGCTAAATATTTCAAATGTTTCGGAAAATTTAGAGAAATTCGAATGAAACATCTTTCTACTATAGGATCTAAATGTTCTGTCATACACATTGTAAGAAGTACAGTAAACCTGATCAAATCAACAGACTAAATCGTTAAATGCGAATGCCCTAAGTATTTTCACGAACATGCATTCAAGCTTTAAGAGATATTATTTCAAATACAAAGAAGAGCCAGAAGACACTCTAAATATAGACACAGAATTCCAGATTCATTTATATTCAAAACACAGTCATATATGATTTACAATGTATGAATGAATCTTAGCGTCATTAATCAACTTCACATAAAACTTACAAGGCTTTACAGATACAATAAGAAAGCTAGACATTCCACGCATTCCTTAGTGCAGACACAGGCTACCTCCTCTAAACTAAAATACTTCTACTCAAAGTCTTACAGCAAATTAAAATTGCTAGCTATTTTCTAAAAAATCCCTATGTAATTAATGTACAGGTAGCAAAGTTCCTTATATAGATTTTGAACTTCTCATTGCTATGGCTACAACTCCATCTACGGTTGAGATCCTTCTATTATCAATCAATGGTGTACATTCATCTCCAACCGTCTGTCAAAATATCTAAATAGCATCTTTTCCCTCTCAAAGGATGCTGTTGGAATCTTTCAACAAATAAGATTCCCCTTCTTCATTGACTTTCTCTCGCTGATACTCTTTATTTGACTTCTTCTCAAAACCATTGCTAGCCTTTGTCTTCTCATTCTTTCAAATATGTTTTGAAATTACTGATTACACCTTCTACAAAGGTGTGGTCTCCTCATGGACTCTTTGCCCATATGTATTCTTCCATCACAACTCCTTCCCTCAACTTCTTTTCTCTATTCTCTGAGCCTTCTCTTCTCTTCTTATACTTCTTCATTTTAGTGCTTTCTTCCATTAATGTATCCATCATCTGTTTGCTGAGATTTGCATCAGGATTCTCTATGCATGGTGTAAATATGGCATTAAACTCTGTTAATGCCCTTTCTAACTCATATGCTGGTACTTCCATACATTCATGTTGTAGGAGTCCTTCTATTATCTTCTCGTGCATTTTTATCATTTCATCTGCTTTCTCTTCTAAATCCTGTACAATTGTTATACATTTTTTGAGGTTATCTTCCTCAAATTTAAGCTCTAATCTTGTCTGTGGCACTTGATTTGCCAGTGCAACAATAATTACTCCTTCATTGATCAATTCTTCTGCTCTTTCTTCAACTTCTGTCAACTGTTCAAGTTCAAACTTGCATTCTTCTTTTCTGGATTGGCAATTATGTAAAAGTATCATGCATTTGCTCTTTTCTTCTACAACTACTTTCCAACTTCCCACATCTTGCTTTATTATTTGCTCACCTTCTTGTTTAAAATTTCTAAACCATTCATCAAAAATGTTAGCCTTGAGCCTTTTATTTTCCATGTCCCTTATTTCTTCCTTTGATACCACCGCTATGTCACTAGACAATTCTGGGACTGTGGCACTGGGATCAAATATCCCTCTAATAAATTGTTGTAGTTGGACAATGTGTCCTTTAAATTATTCTTGTTTATCTTTGTCCTTTCTCAGCATCTCTGCTGTCACTTGGTGCATATCCTCCCATTCATTAATGTGTTGTTCTCTTGTAGAATGCCCAAGTTCAAAATTTAACATCTTATACTCCTCCAAGGCTATTTCACCTTTTGCCTTCTCCTTCTATAGTATGGCTAGGTTCAGCATTCTAGATCCATCTTGACCTCTCTGTATAGCTGACATTGTCCTATCTTTCTTTTTTCTTTTCTTGGAGTAGTACCACCTAGAAAACTCTTAATATCAATTGTTACTAACTGTACCTCTTTTTTCTCCTTTCTTATCTCTTCTCCTAACCATGTAGGAATTTCTTTTGTACCTTCTGCATTCTTATCTTTATCAATCACCTCCTCATGATGCTTCTGTGTTTCTATTTCTTCCTGTTGCTGCTATTCCTACTATTGTTCTTGTTGTTGTTCTTGTTGTTCTTCTAGTTGTTACTGTTGTTGATCTTGTTGTTGTTGTTCTAGATTTTGCTGCTGAAGTGGAGACTCCTATTCCATGGAGTCATTTTCCTATTCTTTTGATTCCACCTCATTTTCCTCCTCTTTTATTTCAGTGTCTCCTCCATCTTCAGCTTCTTCTCCAGGACCTTCCTCTTCTGATGTTTCCTTTTCTTCGTCTTATTCTGCATATATTGGTTCTATATTCAGCAGGTTTACATCTTCTATTTTTTCTTCAACTTTATTCTCATCAACCTTTTATGTTTCTTCTTTACCTTCAGGCATCTTGGCTTCATCTTCTATTTTTTCTACATCTTTTGTCTATACCCGTTCTATATGTATAGGTGAACTTACCTTTGTATCATCTTCCTTTACTTCTTTTTCTTGATCCTACATATTTTATGTATTTTTCTCTTCTTCACTTTACTCATCATACATATTCAGCATATTTAATGCATCCACCCTTGAGGTGTCATCTTTTGTTTCTTCTTCTACTGATGCATGCCTTTCTATGATTATCTCTTCAGGTGTCTCTTCTTTTTCAGCTTCTTCAATCTTATGGGCTTCCTCTTGCACATCTTTAATGATTTTAGGAGGAACTAAGGTACGAAATGGGTCCACTGCTCCTGTTTCTTCTTGTACATGTTCTTCTTCATGCTCTGAGCTTTGTTCAATCTCCATTTCAGCCTAAATGCTTAGTTCTCTTCTTCACTTAGGAAATCAGTAGAATCTTCTTCTATTTCAATCTCCTTTCCCTTATACATTTCTCTTTCTTCACTATCACTACTATCAATGTGCACAGTCTCAATAGTTTGTTTGGTTTTGTGAGTTTCTGACTCTTGCTGCATTTCTCCAACCAACTCTATTTTTACTTGAACATATGTTTGTCTTTGTTCTGATGAGGTGGAGGCACTAGGTATATTGATCAGCTTTTCACCTACTTGTTGTGCTCCAATTGCATCACCTATTTTAGAAGTCTGACCTTTTGATAAACTTATTGGGATTGCCCTCCTAATTTGTGACTTAGTGACTTTGGATCTACAAAAGTATCTGCTACTACTACTACTATTATTCCCAGTGCATATGGATCCATCAAAGTAGCATTTTTATCTTTGTCAACAATTTTGGCCTCTACAATCTTCCTTTTCTTCTCATAAAAGCATTGTAGATCCTGTGTAGTGCCCCTCCGTTCTCACCTTGGATGTATAGGTGAACTAATCAAGGTGCATGAAGATGAAGGTAAAATAATAGGAATAATTAAGGTAAGGTAAACAATTGATGTTGTACAATATTGATAGATGTTTCATCCATGTGTGGTTTCATACGATAGTTAATATTGATAATCTCCATTGCAACACTGATAATGTAGGCTTTGACATTGTTTTGCATTCTAATGATTAAGATGTCGATCTTACTACAATTGTTATATGTTAGAATGGATCTCATGGACTGATTCTGTTAGATTTATTTGTTATGATGGTACTTCTGAGACTTATTCAATTTCATGTACCTATATGTTTAGATAATGAGGTAGATTTGATTTGGTTATGATTATGTGTTATCTAATCTAGATTGATATGATGTGGAAAGGATGATGTCGCATCACTCGCTTGCGAGTGCCCTGCGATGTTGTGATTCCTTTTTCACCTAGTGTCATCTTATATGTATCTATACATGCTTGACTGTGTTAGTTGTTGCAGGATGCAGGTATCCGGCATCGACTCCACCTAAATTAATAGGTCTGAGCATGCCTTGAACCCAATGGATAAGTTGTTTCGGAGATAACTTAAGGTCCCACATCCCAAGTCATTATCCTCAATCAGGATGCATGACATGTCTAGTCAACCTATCAGTTATGTTAGTATGTCAGTCTTGCAATTGATTTATATTTGATGGAGCTTGTTGGATAAGTGCATTTTGGCCTGACTTGAGAATATGTTTGATTTGGTCTTTTTGAGAACATGTTTGATTTGGGTTTTGACGGCTGTCCTACTCAGTGGGTTATGTTGTATGCCTATATTTCATTATATAGTCATACTTTAATATTTAATAAGGTCATATAATAATAATATTATTATTATTAATATTTAATAAGATTAAATTGGTAATTGATAATTACCTAGTTCAAATAATTATTTAAAGTTGTTTGAATATGAATTATGTTATTACTACTATTAAATTGATTCAATTAAGGGAAGGTCGCTGAACACTAGTAAACACACTAACTAGACCCTAGAGTAGAGAGGAGACAGTCCTATCATCCAATTGACGAAGCCTAACAATTGGATCAAGAGTGTATTGATTCAGCGTTACACTATGGTTACTAATAGATTTGTGATAATATGTTATTTATGATGGATATATTTTGGCTATATATTGTACTAACACTTCTTATTGAGTGTACATGTAGAATTATTATGTCAATGGATGATGGTGGTCATTTAGCCACTTTATGTCTTTCTGTGTGATGTCTGACCTAGGCATGGGGCCCTAAGGTCTATTGGCCATGATGTTAAGAAATATTATTTTTAGTTTTATGTGATAAAATGATTATGTTCTTGTGTGGGATTTAACCTTGTAACTTTTAAAATGATTTTTAAGTGTTTTTAAGAGGTCTAAGTTGTATTTTATGTTTGGAAAATTGTCTTATGTCCAAGGTGCATAGGTAAGAAGTTTATTTTTGTCATTTATAATATTTTAAAAGGTTTTTAGACCCTCCTTTAAGCCCCACTTACAAAAGTGACGAAAATGGGAAGGTGGTTGGTTGCATTAGTTAGGTGGTTGAGTTAGTTGGGTGGTTGAGTTAGTTGGTTGGTTGAGTTAGTTTTGGGTAGGAAGCTACTCTTTCCTTCTCTTTATAAACTCTTGGAGTGGGGATGACTTGCTCATTTATGATTCTCATTCAAGGATTCTACCATTAGTGGGATATTGCGATTAAGGTACCATGTTTTCTTTATTAATTAAATATAAATATTATATGTTTTTCTTTATTGATTAAATGTAAATTTTATATGTTTTTCTTTATTGATTAAATATAAATATTATATGTTTTTTCTTTATTGGTTAAATCTAAATATTGTATGTTCTAAATATTATATGTATCCTTTATTTATTAAATGTAAAGGTTGTTTTTCTAAGGGTCGTTGCTTGTGAAATTGGAAAAGCAAACATTTCAATGTAAATCTTGAAAGAAGCATATTTGTTGCCTTATTTGCATGTCATAAACCTAGATCATCATAGCATGAATTATATTTTTGATTTTTACATTAGATCTTCCTATAATTATAAGATAGTAATCGCCATATATATTGGTATTAAGGTATGTTATCTGTATATTAGTATTAAGATTTCTATATAATCTTATAATTGCTAAATGTTGGTGTTGGATCTTAGAAACGATGGTTTTTATCTGTTTTTAAAAGCGGTTACGAAGTCATCTTGCTAAGGATCTGTTAGTTTGTTCATATCCTCTAATAGATAAACTAATGATGTTCTTTGTGTACGTAAGTATCTTTGAACCTTGTCAAACAGTTCAAGTACCTTGTCCATTAGAGTATTCCTTACTTCTGCCTTCTATTAGATCTAGATGGAAATGTTTTTCTTATGTGCATTAAGGTCTCAAATAAATATGGACTTTGGATCATATAAAACTGCCCACTTTTGCATAGATTCCTCAGGATCTAATTCTTATAGTAGATTGTATTAAACATCTTATTAGCTCTTCATTTAGTCAATTTATATTTTGGGTGTCTTGTTCCTTGGTTGTTCAAATCTTCATAATATTCTGTCAAACAGTCACATGCATTGTCTATGCTTCCAAATTTTGCATGCATGTCTGTTAGGGTAGTTGCAGCTAGACATCTGACAAAATGCCTCTATCATTTATCCTCTTTGGACATTGATACGTTGTTCAAAAGCTCCATTTGTGCATAGGTACGTAGGATGCTAGCAAATGTTCTGAAGTCTGGTCATACACTTTCTAAAAGCTTTTGCTTGAAAGTTCTTAAAGCCCTCTCCATGTACCAATTTTGAGTGTATCCTACAATCATTGTATTTCATGATAACAACTTGAGAGCTTCATATATGTTCATTCCTTACAAAGTTGTTTAATAGGTGGAGATGAGTTACAAGATTAGGTCTTGAATCTAATGCAAAATATAGTATATCTCTTAGGTGTTATCTCCCTATCTCTGCTTATTTTTACACTTGTTGTTGATGAAAAGATGTAGTTTAAACTTTAAGGCATATGTGAATTTCATGTTTTACTCTATGAAGAAAGAGCTCCTATACATTCTTAGGTCCTTAATAATAATTCTAGTATGATTCATGTTTAGGATGTATGAAGACAACTTTCTTTAGGTATTTTTATTTAAGAATAGTTAACCAAGGTTAAAGATAGAACTTTTCTCTTGATTAGTGGATTAATATTATGCCATAATGGTAAAGATCACCATTGGATGATTTATCATTACTTATTGCATAAGCAAGGAAACTATTAAATATGTCAATATGCTTACGTTAAACTTAGATGGAAACTTGTTCTTTTAGGCTTGCATCTTATGGGAATTGTAGTAAACCCTTATATGTATTATGATCTTATATCCTTATTATAAGTAGTTATTGGTGGAATTAATTATACTAAAGTGATTTGATTATTTCAAATAGATATGTAATTCTTATAGACATTATATTACACTTTTATATTAATTTATTAGCTTGACGTTATTTTATATATATATATATATATATATATATATATATATATATATATATATATATATATATATATTGATAATTAGTTTTATAAATTAAATAATTAATTATATACCTTTATGTGCTTTATGACTACATAAAGAATGTGTCTCATTGGATAATAACATATATATATTATATTAGGGTTTTAGTATAAGAAATGCTTTAAATTGGAATTAAATATAATATGTTTTCTTTTGTCAATAACATGAATGCATTATATATAATGTATCCTCTTTAATGAGCTAAGTTTTCTAATTCACTATTTATGTAAGTAAATGGAATAGAACTTCATCAGATAAATTATTACATAGGAAAACTAGTGAAACGAGGTAATGTTTTACTTGATTTTGGGTTAGCAGTGATCCTATCGTTTTTATGGAAAATGTGTTTAAATTGGATTGATAGTTGGCCTTATGTTTTAATGCATTAGTAAGGTGACAATAAGGGGTTTATGTGTGTGTGTTTAAGATAAAATGCATATTGTGGAATATCCTACTAACAACTATCAATTGGGCTTTAGGTTAAGATAGGCATGTTTATAAATTATGCATTTATTGGTTATTGAATGATGGTTTCTTAAACATAATTATAATGGTTTTGTTAGTAGAAATATTATATATGGGTTTGGATTATAAATGTTGTAATTAGCATTTAAGTTATAAGTATTTGTTATTAATATTATCTATGCATTGTTTAGCTTGACGATTATATGTAATTGATGATTGATTATTATAATAGATAGAATTAATATCAATTAAACTAGACCTAGGTTTTATGAAATTCTTGGTGGAGATATAACTTGAATCCAGTTGCTAATTTGATTAAATAGAATTGCTCTAGTAAGAAGAATTTATGTTGTCAATGAGTTGATTAGTTGAAATTGCTTATTGCAAGCAAAATTTTCATGTGAGTTGGTCTATGTGTAAATTGTCAAGTTTAGGTTCTAGAGGCATAAGGTAATATGATTTGGTTGTATGTATTATGTTCATAGTTGTCTTGAGATGAAAATGTTGTAAGAACTTGATTTCTCTTGTGTACATATGTGGGTCTCGGTAAACAATAATGTGAGATGTTGTACATACTGTGTTGTGAATATATTATGATGGGTTTAAATCTCCTTCAAGGAAGTGTTGACGTCGAGTTTGTGTGTAGTATTGTAATGGGGAGATCTTGGTATTCATAATGAGAAACTATTTTGTTCTGTTGATAACTGAGAGCGGGGGGGTGAATCAGTTATCCTAATTATTTCCCTTTTTGAACTTTCTTATTAATTAATGTAGCATTGAATCAAACACAAAAACATTACCATGAAATAAGAAACACATGACACAGTATTTTTGACATGGAAACCCTGTTAAGGGAGAAAACCACGGGGTGATTAACCCAAAAATTATTCTCTATTAGAAGAATAGGAAATTACAAAGATGGCACTTGCCAATTAGGGCTCACTGCCTGAGCACACTGCTCACAAAGAGGCCCACTGCCTACAAGGAGACACACTATCTACAAAGTGATAAAAATCACAGTCTTGAACTGATTGGAAGCATCTGCATATGCTGGAGTTCAGTTCCGGTTAGGCTCAGTACACTGATCTACTGCACTTCATCTTTCCTCTGTTCTTTATTCTGCTATCCTTTCACATACCAGATCTTTCTTGCTACTTCTACTCTGTTCTGCACTTATTCGCATATATCTTCACACAATCACACCCTTCACAACTAAATCTATCCTCTATATATATCCGCACAAGTAATTTCATCACCTTTCTAGTCGGCATCCGGAACAGTCTAGTTTCTTACAAACTCTGTTCTGTCGGCTGAATCCTTGCTCACCAAGCAATGCGGATCAAGCATATACTTGTAGATATCATTAATCATGTTGGCCAAACATGATTCATGCCTTCACAACCTTTATCATCAACAGTAACACATCTGGAAAGTAGTCTGATACTCTGTCAGTCAGTTCTTCCTCTGTTTTCACTGTCTCTCAGGAATCCGGTACTCAACTATTCATATCTTTTTCCTTGTCCATCACCAGAGGCTAAATCCTTGGAATATACCACTCAAGGTAGTCCTCTTGACTTCCCCAAATCCGCACTGCACCAAGACACTTCCTCTGAGAGATCCGGACCAAGCTGTCGGACCTTGCCATATGCTATGTTCTTGTTTACCGGACCACAACAACCTTCATTCTGACTTCCGGTAGAGACACATCATGACTTGCGGATATGTGGGATGACCTTTGTTGCCATCAATGACAACAACCATGAATCCATATAGTGTCTCTTGCCAACAATCTCCCCCTTTGGCATTGATGGCAACACTTAGTGAAAAATGACTAAGTGTTTACACTATGCTCCCCCTTGGCTGATGCTCTATCTTTATATACAATTTCTGGAACTCCCCCTTAGTTAGATTCCTCATTTTTCACTGCTCCTCACTCCCCCTTTGACATCAATGGCAAAGGGTAGGGTCCGCATACCAAAATTTTCAAAAATTTTCTATACATAGCCGTATATTTACATACTCACATATACTGAAGAATGTCTGCAAAGGATGTCTTCAATTGGATCAGTTCTGTAGCCCAACTTAGCTTCATTCTATCCAAAATTGAAATGTGACCACTCAACAAAAATGCAAAAGCTTCTGCCGTCTTGAGATCTGTCGGATCATTTGTTTGGGCGGTGGTCTGAGCATCATTGATGGCCTCATGCATAGTTTCTAACTTAGGGATTATAATCCTTCTAAGTTCTCCCATCCGGTTGGTGATATTCTTCCTTTCCTTCTCAAGGTTCTTTATTTCATTCAAGACTGCAATAGTCTGACATTCTTGATTCATTATGGAGGAAGAGAGAGGATCAAAACTTTGAGATAAACTTTGTAGTTTGTCCTGTTCCTCTTTTATTTTCTTATCAATTTGCGCTGTTGCCTTTGACCAAGATATACAAAATTTGTAAATGTCACCGCCATCCTTAAGAGCATTTTCTAAGCTCTTTATTCCAATACTCATAATTTTCCTATCAGTAGAGATTAATCCTAATACTTCTGAAAATCTTTTATCCAAAAATTCCTTCCGGACCTTTTCTTCAGCTGATTTTTCTAGAGAATCAAAATGTGTATCAACACTGCTGACTAAGGTTTTTAGATTACCGGAAGAGGAGGCTGTCGGATCTATCTGGATTGATGGCATAATCTTTACAAGTACTCCGGAAGCAGCCTCTATCAACTCACAGTCTTCCATATGAGACTTCAGGAGTTTTTCATTTGCCTTGGCATTTGCAAATGAAGCTATCTTCATTGTTTGTACCGGAGAGAGAGAGTCAAAGTCAAATGGGCCTTTTAGAAGCTCCGGTTCATCAATCTCTAAAGTTTCTTTGCTCAAAAATTGTTGAACAGTTTGTGCAGTGTCTCTTGCCAGAGACAGATGTTTCTTTTCTTCTGCAGTCTTGGAACTGTCAACCTCTTTATCTTTCACCACTGCTTCCTTCTCCTGTAATTTCTCTTCTTCTTTGGATCCGGAGACTGTAGGGGAAACCGGAGAAGAGATGCTAGCTTGTTCATAGGCCACTTCTTCTGGAGTAGAGGGTTCCAAGTCCACAGCTGTTTCTGCACCTAAGTCCTCTACAACAGGAAGATTGAACCTTTTGAAGGCCTTCCGGAGGATCTCTTCTGTCTCTTTGGCCACTTTGTCAGTCTCACCAAGCATGAGTTGATTCATCCTAGCTTTACTTCTGAACTCATCTTTGCAGTCTTTGAAGATTATGTTCATTGTCTTGGGATCAATTTGAGGATATAGCTGAATAGCTATCTGCTCCCAGATCTCAAGATCTTTTGCATGAGCATTATTCTTTCTTATTTCTAATTCCTTTTCTAGGCTTTTAGGAATAAGAGATATGATCTCAATGAAAGCCTTATTGTATATGTTCAGATATTTGACTGTGGCTTCCTGCAGAATCTTTTGGTCAGCCTCATTGTAGTCATCATAAAATTCAGTCCTTGGTTGAAGGTTTCCATCCACCGTAACCGACTTGATTACACTCTCTAGAGACAGAGTGGGCTTTTCAATAGATACCTCTGCCATTTCATCCTTGTCTTGGCCTGTGGAGGGTTTACCGGATCCTTTCTTCTTCTGCTTCTTTATTTCTTTTACTCCCTCATCTGACTCTGTTTCCTCTTCATCCTTTTGGCTTTCATAAGCCCTTGTGGCTTTTGTCTTAGATCTTTTACCGGATGCTTGGACTTCCGGTTTTGAACTTTTGGTTGTGGGAGGTGCAGATCTTTTTGATGATCTGGTCCGAGTGGAAGTTTCAACCGGAACACTTTCTTTACTTTTCTTTTCTTCCTCAGCCTTCCTCCTCTTTTCCTGGCTGGCATCAAGTGCCTCTTTTGAGATGCCTAGGCCTTGAGCAATATGCTCTACTTCTTTTCTCACCTTTCTCTTTATCTCAGGTTCCCTGAGTTCTACATGGATCTTTACACTCAGCTCCTCAAAGGTTCCAAACCTTTCTGCCTTTGGATCTTTGGGCTGACTTAGCATGTGTTGAACATGCAGCTCCACTATCTGTTCATCCACTTCATACCCCATGGGCATGATCCAGACATTCCTTGGCTCCACCGCCTCCATTAGGCACTGATCAGTGTCCACCATAAAGCACACTAAGTCTTTGTATTTTTCAACAAGAGACTGGGGAATTCTCTCTCTTGCTTGCATCATGCTTTGAAAGTTTTTGAAGTATCCCCATAGGGCTGTATTTCTTGCTTTGGCATCCCCAAGCCCATGTAGATAGTCGCTTATTTGGACTGCAACAGGTTTGTCATTCTGCCATACCCATCCACTTGATCCGGGCAGCTCATTCATGAAGTAGAAGAATAGACATACAATAAGAGTACCATACTTAAAGGAATTCTTCTTGTCCTTCTTGATTTTCTATATATTTTCCATTAATTGGCTTAAGAGCAGTTCGCAGAGATCATATTCTGCATTCTTCCTTAGCATCTCATAGGCAGTATATACTGCAGTTTCAGATACAGAATTCTCCCTGCTGGAGTGATAGATCTTGTATCCTATTATCATGGACACATACTTGATATCCGGATCAGAAATATCTTCAATGGTCATTGCCCTCTTATCAAATTTTGATCCGATGGCCTCAGTTACAATGTTATTTTTGACAGATTTGAGGATAGGTATCCCTCCGGAAGAGTATAGACTAGTTACTGCTCTAATTGCCTCTTTTGTGATCTTGCAGGGTCTATCCAGCCATAGGAAGTTTCATGCATCCTGCTCAGTACATACCGGACCCATTCATCTTCTTCAAAGCAGGGGAAATGAATAAATTGCTCAAATTGTTTCTTCTGGATACCCTTATACTCTAGTTTAAGCTCAAAAGCATCGTCTATCAGTTGCTTGTGATAGAGATCTCTCAATTTGAATTCCCCAAATTCCTCAATGCTTGCATGTATGTAAACCCTAATGTCTTCTGTGTGTAAAACTCCGTGAGGAACACTGGAAAATGCTCCTAAGGGATCTACCTCCAATGACTTGTATGGATGTTTCTTAAATTCAGGTCGGGGCCTATCTGAGATTTTCACTATATTTGGAGTAGCCATTTCTTCAAAGATTTGCAGTGAGATAATGAAAACGGAGAATACCTTATGCGCCTTCGGTTTGCACGGAGTGGTTGGATTGATTTCTTTATGCAATGACTTCGGTAGGAGATCTTTGGTGTGCTTGATGAATCTTGTTGCAGAGCTCCACTTTTCACTTCTTCTTGAGTGCAGAATGAGCAAATGCTTTTTGAGAAATCTCTTATATTGCTCCGCAAACCCTAATATCTGATGGCAATAAATGCTCAACCTATATTATTCCGGTTTGCCTTATCCAGATAGCTTGGAGTATCCCGGATCAGTCCTGATCTGTGAACATCATCCGGATCTTTCAATCATGAATAAATCAAGGTGACACATTACAAGAACATCCCAAACACTCTGTCCAATCCGCAGAATAAGACAATGCACTTCCGAATCTCTCCGGACCTTTTTGTAATCCTCTGTTATACCGGAGCATCTCCCGGAACAGGTCTTACTTGATCGATCACAGCTTCTTCATATCTCCATGCGGACCTCTGAAATCTTATCTGGATCATCTCAAGACTTATATCTTTAAACCCTTTACTCCGCATCTTGTGCCACATCCGGCACCACTTGATTGGCTGGGGGAACAGGATTTTCTTGGAGTCTCCCCCTGAGCCAGAGCTTACTTTTTAATTTCTGGAAGAAATATCTGCACCAGAGTCTGGTGCGGATCCAACCTCTACATTCTCTAAACTTTTCTTCACCCAAATCTTGCTCATCTGATTCCTAACTTCATCCGCATTCATCTTTTGTTTACCCTTGTCTTGATTCTGATTATACACCGGACCTCTTTTGTCCTGATTCTTGCTTCTTTAGACTTTAGCATTATGACCAGACTTATTACAGATTTGGCAAATAACATTTCTTTGCATATTTGACTGATAACCTCTTGATCTGCATTGATTAGCCATATGACCTACTCTATTGCATGTAAAGCATCTACCTTTGAATGATTTGTTTACTTGCATATTTCTGCATTCATGGGATTTGTGTCCATACCTTTTGCAGTTGAAGCACTGTCCGGAGAAGGATGAATTAATCTGATTCATTCTCTTTCTGCACTGATTAGCTTTGTGACCAAAGTGGTTGTAGCTGTGGCAGTATCCATTGAAAGATGGATATCTTTGAGCATTGGGCTGTCTTACCGGAGATCTTCTAGGCCTGTTCCTTGGATTTTCTGATCCAAAATTCTTTTGACCGGATCCGGAGCTTTCTCCTTTCTCATATCCCAAACCATACTTGTCATCTGTCCTCTTTTGACTTCCAAGAAGAACTTCAAGTTGAGCAGAACTTATCTTGAATTTCTCTTTATATTCATTTGCTATTTGAAGGTCTCTTTTGAGAGAGGCAATTTGATCCTCAAGTTTTTCTTCATTATCTTTGGCATCTTCAAGATCAGATTCAAGATGTCTGATAATCCTGTCCATCTGGTGGCATTCTTCTGATTTTTCTTTAAGAGATTGTCTTAGATTGTCTTCAGCCTTTCTTTTTTCTTCAATCTCTTGAGTAAACTTTATAGTTCCTGATTCCATTTCATGTCTTAACATAATGACTTCTTTTGATAACTTTTCACATAACTTGGTTTGCTCAGTCAATTCTTCATTTGTATTGCTTTCTTCACTGTGTCTTGCCAATTGTTGGAGTAGCTTCTTTCTCTTTTTCATAGAGAGACTTAATTTGTCTTTTAATTCTCTCATGAATTCATCATCCTGTTTGAGTCTTTCCTTTAATTCATTGACTTCAGAATTTGACTGTTCAAGATCCTCAAGGGCAGTCTTGAGTTGCTCCCTTAAACCATATGCATCCATTTGAACTCCCAGATCTTCCTCAAGCTGTTAGGCTCTATTAGGAGGAACTTAGCTTTGATACCAATTGTTGATAACTGAGAGGGGGGGTGAATCAGTTATCCTAATTATTTCCCTTTTTGAACTTTCTTATTAATTAATGCAGCATTGAATCAAACACAAAAACATTACCATGAAATAAGAAACACATGACACAGTATTTTTGACATGGAAACCCTGTTAAGGGAGAAAACCACGGGGTGATTAACCCAAAAATTATTCTCTGTTAGAAGAATAGGAAATTACAAAGATGGCACTTGCCAATTAGGGCTCACTGCCCGAGCACACTGCTCACAAAGAGGCCCACTGCCTACAAGGAGACACACTGTCTACAAAGTGATAAAAATCACAGTCTTGAACTGATTGGAAGCATCTGCATATGCTGGAGTTCAGTTCCGGTTAGGCTCAGTACACTGATCTGCTGCACTTCATCTTTCCTCTGTTCTTTATTCTGCTATCCTTTCACATATCGGATCTTTCTTGCTACTTCTGCTCTGTTCTGCACTTATTCACATATATCTTCACACAATCACACCCTTCACAACTAAATCTATCCTCTATATATATCCGCACAAGTAATTTCATCACCTTTCTAGTCGACATCCGGAACAGTCTAGTTTCTTACAAACTCTATTCTGTCGGCTGAATCCTTGCTCACCAAGCAATGCGGATCAAGCATATACTTGTAGATATCATTAATCATGTCGGCCAAACATGATTCATGCCTTCACAACCTTTATCATCAACAGTAACACATCCGGAAAGTAGTCTGATACTCTGTCAGTCAGTTCTTCCTCTGTTTTCACTGTCTCTCAGGAATCCGGTACTCAACTATTCATATCTTTTTCCTTGTCCATCACCGGAGGCTAAATCCTTGGAATATACCACTCAAGGTAGTCCTCTTGACTTCCCCAAATCCAACTGCACCAAGACACTTCCTCTGAGAGATCCGGACCAAGCTGTCGGACCTTGCCATATGCTCTGTTCTTGTTTACTGGACCACAACAACCTTCATTCTGACTTCCGGTAGAGACACATCATGACTTGCGGATATGTGGGATGACCTTTGTTGCCATCAATGACAACAACCATGAATCCATATAGTGTCTCTTGCCAACATGTTCATGGTTGAGATTTGGGAGCAAGATGACCCATACCTTACTCTGGATATGTGTTGTTATGGTTATTACGATTGGTTAATTGAAAGATTTGGGACAATGATGTATAGGTTGGTCATTGTGATTATGTTTTGTATGCAAGAAAGTAAATGCCTTGCATTGTTTATATATACTTATCAGTATGATAGTGATTGTCTTGCTTGATGGTTAGGGTTTCTAGATGCAGGTAGGGGAGTGGCTTTCAATGTGGGGTCGGTGCCCAAAGTGGTTGTCAGAATAACCCATTGAAAGTTGTTAATTAAGTAAAAACCTAAAAATGAACAGGGGGGAAAGGGTAAATTACACATTAACAAGATAGTTGGATTTCCTCTCCCATGCCTGTAGTGCTCGTTTAGACTAAGGATGGGTAGAGAAGGCCTGGTTGGCAAGATCAACTTCCTTGTCCTCACGAAAGGAAGGTTGATTCCGCATGTGTCACCCTATGGGGCCGGCGCCTAGTGAGAGGCTGTCAGGATAACCATAGATGGGGGCCGGCACCTAGTGAGAGGCTGTCAAGATAACCCATGTCAGGACCATGCGATGACACTCTTCCTACTGCAGCCTAGTATTCCCTAGTTGTACTCTCCCCATTCGTCGTGTGTTGCCTCTAGAAGTGATTTTGAGTTGCTTGTGGTGTTGTCATGTGTTGTAATGGAGTCTTTGTTCCTATTAGGCAATTGTCTACCTGACTGTATGATGTTTTGGGACCTTATGTTATCTCCTAGCATGGGGGTTGGACCTTAGGGTTCCACATGGTTGGGTGGATGTGCTTTATCTCCATTGGTTTTTCCTTGCCTTTGTTCATGAGCAAGAAGGTTGTAACTCTTGTAGCAGATTTAGATCGTGTACCTGTTTATGGAGACAATTATTATGCTCATGTACTATCCTATGTATCAAATTATTCATTATGTATGTATTCATATGTATTCAGAAGATGATAATGTAACAATGTAATGTTGTATTCATATGTCGAGAGAAATTGTAACTATGTACTAGATCCTGATGAATACTTATATGATGTTATGTAGATGTAAATGTTTATTGTTTTAGTGCATTAGGTTTACAATGAGTTACTGATGTTAATTCATGATTTGTGTTAGATTATGTTAATTGTTTTGTCAAGTAATGCAACCATGTTATCTTAGAGGACAAGTCATTAGTTTAAATGATGCGTTAATATTACTTTGTTACTTTACTATCTCTTTCAATTTTTTTTTTAAAAAAAAATTATCCTGTTGCATATGGCATAAATGTGATGTTCTCTGAGGTTTTCATGGCAAGGCATTACATCCTGACTAGGCTCTGCTTTTCTTTTTCTTCCTTTCTTTGGATAGATGATCTCCTTTCCTTCAACTTTAAGTTCCTCAATTCTATCTTTTAGCCATGTCTTTGAAAATAATATCACTGGCTTGGACAATATGTCCAGATATGTGTTCCATGGCTCTGACCAATCAGGCTCTATAATAGGAGCCAACCTTGCCTCTGCATAACTATGATGTAACAGTTTATCAACATCCTGAACCTCTGGGGGAACATATATGTCACATATAGACTTCATTTGCTCAATGGTTAATCTTTTATGAGCTATTTTCCTCAATTCCCTATCATTTTTGCAATCAACCCAAAAATCCTCAATATGTATCTGATGTTTATACTTTTTAGCCACAAAGTTCTGGATCCTATGAAAAGGATCAAATCTCCTGACTAAATCAAATTCTTGAAATCTAAAATATCTTAATTCCTACTCTAAATATCCTGCAACCACTTCACTATAATAGGAGTATCTACCAATAGCCCAAGGCAACTTCAGATTTCCACTATTGAACTTCCTCTTATACATTCTAAAGACATTCAAATTTTGCCTTGAAAATTCCAAAACAATCAATTTATCAGAAGGATAATGAGGCAACATAAAAGGTTTTCCTTCAAATCCCTCAGTCCTAATATAAGTAAACTACTCAAATTGAATGAACTAGGAACTATGCAATCCAATTGCATCTTCTACATTTGTAGACAATCTTTTGTCAGGTTCCTCTCTCAAGACTCTTACCATGTAAGTATAAAAGACATCATTGACTAAAGCAAACTTCTTCAATGTATTCTCTTCTTGTAAATCAGGGTAGTGTTCATACACTAATTTCTAATTAGGACCATTCCCTAGGGTACCAACCCTTTCTATTGCATGTATATATGGCCTAATTTCTACTGCACATGAATATAACACATAAGAAGACAAATAAAAGGGCATCATCTTTTGTTTTCTTAGCATGGCCTGCTTCCAAATAGCTGTGCTTATTGCTTTGGCCCAGTGGATTTGTCCTTGTGCTTTTTCTCGTGCTCTTATGAACTCAATAACAATGAACATCCATGGTTCACATTTGGTGCCATCTCTTAGTCCAACCAACCTACTCAGCATGGTGATCATCAAATAAATTTCTTCCTTGAAGTATATTCTCATCAAGTTCTTGTGTACCATAGCTACAGCCTTGGGTCTATTTTCTGGGCTATACCAGCTATGAAATATTTTACCTTTACATTCCCTTTCATTTGTATGAAAGTCTTCATTATATTGATCTATATCAATATCTCTCATTTTCTCATTAATTTCCAATTCAAATGTCTTGGCAATCCCTTCTGTAGTTAAATCAAAAATAAGTATGTCATACAACATGATCTTCCTGGTAGCTGGATCATATAAAGTCACACAGTCTAAACACAAATCCCTGGCCTCCATAGCTAGTGGGAAACCTATAGCCCTATATAATACACTCTCCCAGATACATTTCATATCCTGTGAAACATTCGCAGTAGTAATTTTCTTTAACACATCTTCTGCATCATAATTTCCTATATTCGTATTCGTGCCAACTCCACTCATACTGATTAGAGATGGATAACCTCTGTGCAAGGGTAATTCTTCTTTTTCTATCTCCTTTCGTGGTTTTCTTTCTTTTTTCACCTCATCCCCTTTATCTTTCTTCTATTTCAGTGCCATGCTGTGGAAACATGCATCTTTTAACTTTCATTTTACTTTCCTGTCTAGGGTTTTTACTATGAATTTTTGCTTTTGCCATTTTACCCTAACTCATTTGTCCTTTCTATTTTTTGACTTTTAAATTTGCTAATCCCTACCCATTTAATTAACAGTTAAAACAAGGATTAAACAAATTCCTACATTTTGTTGAAATTAATAATATCTTACCAACTGAAAAGAAACGGTGTTTTGGGATAAATACATGTTTTCCCTGACCACTTAACCATTGTCGTTGACTTACTTTTACCCTTTTTTTCTTTTGCTTTCGTCCAGCTACTATAACTCCATTGCCTCAATGAGTTCTCCTCAATTTACTGTAACAATTCTCTCTTCTCTGCAATTTTTAGCTCTTAACAGTGTATATCTGAAAGTGAAATAACATTATTTTTACCCTAACCTTCATTAAACTTTACCCTTTTTGAGCATTAGACTTGCATTAATTACATCAATTAGTGTGCTAGACTTCAGCCTTCTATTACAGTGTTTGCATTTTTAAACTTTCTTACCGTTAGTTTAATTCTGTATACATCCCATTTCTCTTTATATTTTTTATTGTATGTTTTCCTTTGTATATCCTTGTTGTATCTTTAAACATACAAGCACTTTATGCAAAGAATCAAACTACAGCTCTTTTCCTTTTTTGCTTTTTCCATACTTCCTTGTATATCACTGCTTGTATATTACTCTTGTATAAGCAAATATACAATAACCTTATATAAACCTTCTCTTTACCTTTTCTCTCACGATGCTTTTACTTTCTTTGTATCTGAAGTATGTACATCATAAACATACAAACATTTAAAACATACAAAGACTTTTCTATATTTAATTTCTCTTTCACATCTGGTTTGTATCTTCGCTTTGCATTTTTTAACATACATCAGCTTGTATATCTAAAATATATATTGTTATTATACAAGCCAAATGTGCAATCAGTGGGGTCCACCTTACTTTTTACTTGTATCTCCGCAATGCATATGACATTTGTATCAAGCCTTTAAATGCAAGTCCGGATACATACAACATCCTTTGTATCATCTTTCGGACCTGTCCTTTTATAAACCACAGTATGTAACCCTTTTCAGCTCTGACTTTTATATACCATGAAATGCATACTCCAATATACATTAAGTCCTGATGCATCCATTATATTGGATTTAAACTTTCCTTGAATTCCACTTTGTATGTATATCGCAATGCATGTCTCCAAAACATACATACTAAGCATGAAATATACAACCATTATATCTTATTTCATATCTTTTTCGGTTCCGCAACATTTATAACCTGTTGTATATTTCACTTTCGCTAAACATACAAGCCTAAAATACATTCAACAGATTTGACCAATTATTCATTTCAACTTTAACTCTGTCAGGCCCGACTTGTATATGAAGATAAAGCGTTAGCAAGATGTATACAAGTATAACAGCATATAAGAAACCCACCAACTCCCTTTTACGACTAACACAAACACACAACATACAAACAACCATGTCTATGAGTGACCTTGTATACAAATGACTTTGTATATACAAACAACTTTGTATATGCAACATACAAACCCTCTGATTGTACATTTACTAAAAACACTTATAACTTGTAAAATATTAGGAATTCAAAAATGGTTCAAAAAGCAAACCTTACTCATTTTTGACAAGGAATTCACCCATACTCTTCTCTTGTATCCAATGTTATTTTTTCTTTATTTTCAACAAGGTTTGTAACTTTGACTTCCCTTTTCCCTTTTACTACCAAGCAGACCCACACAAACAAGCAAAGAAGCCAGCCATAACAGGGGTCCTCATTTTGCTAAGAAGTAAAATGGGGCACGTTTTGAGCATCACAACAACTAGCAACCAAATAAAATAATTAAATTAAAAAATATTAAAGAAAACTAAATGAAACAAATTCATTATTTCCAACTATCTTTCCTACAAATCATTATCTAACTTGAGACTTACTGTATTCAATAAGGTGCATGAATTTTCCCTTCAGTTTAATTGGGTGCATGTGATTAATAATCCACATCTTGAAAATCAGTTGAACAAACCAGTGACTGATATTAGACTACCTAGTTGATGTCATTCCCTCATAGCGAACCGGATAGAGCCTTGCTTCCAGCAGGCATCCATAGCCCCGACAAGGTTATCGTTATAATTCTCCTAAGTAGAGCCCCACTGCCAGCAAGCGTCTATAGCCCCGGTAGAGTTACTTAGATGACTTAACCTAGATTTCAGTAAAATCTATTTTATTATTTATTTTATATTTTGTATTTGATAGAGATTTCATAAGATATTACAATTGTAACTTCATGATGCAAGCAATGATCACTTGCTAAAATTAAGCTGAGAATTGCAATGGTAGCAAGGGTGACCTCTAATTTTTCACCTAATATCTACACTGGTAAGTTCAACAAATCCAAAGATTTTAGGTGTGTCATTGTGAAAAACTTCCCTTGAATACTCAACCCATAGTTATTGAATACAAAATTTCACAAGTCAACTAACTTTCTACATTCATGACAGTCACAACAAGTTATGCCTAAATTTCAAATAATTAACCTGAATATTCTAAATTTTCCATTATTTTTAGTGGTTGTTAGTCAGATCCTGTATACTTGAAAAAAAAAAAAACATCCCTACTAAAGCAACACAACACACAAACAAACACAACAAAACAAACAAAATAGAACAAAACAACACCAAACAAACTGTACATTATTTACATTATGATACACAGAAACTAACTACCCTCACCTCAAGCCTAAAAGTAATGTTTCAAGTGTTGTCCATTAATTGGTAATGGCACATCTTCCCCAGTCAAGGTCTTGAGCCTGAAAGTATTGTCTCCTATTATTTCTGAGACCTATAATGGACCTAGCCATAACTTGTCAAATTTTTCATGATTTCCTTTCTTTTCATGTGCCTTATCCTAGCACAACACTAAGTCTGAAATTCTAAACATTTTGACTCTTGCTCTCTTGTCAAACCTTCTTTTAACCACTGCTTGATGTTTAGCAAATTTCTCAATGGCTTGATCTATTTTCTCATCTAATTGTAACATTTGAATTATTCCAGCTTCTCTGTGATCATTAAAGCCTAAATACTCATTAGTAAACTTCCAAACTAGTATTCTTAAATTTACTGGAAGTATGGGATCAGTCCCATAAACCAAGTGATAGGGTGCATTGCCTAAGGTTGACTTAACCTTTGTCCTATCTACCCACAACGCATACTTCAACAATGTGTTCCATTCTCTTCCAAGATTCTTTTCAATTAGCTTCTTGATTATATCTAATAAAATCTTATTTGTAGACTCAGCTAACCCATTCCCTTGAGGATAATGGTTTGAAGAAAACTTTAAAACTATTCCATATTCAAATGCCCATTTGGAAAATTTCAAAGAAGAAAATGCAGGGTCATTATCACATACCAATGAGTATGGAGCTCCAAACCTTGTTATGATGTTTTCTTCAAGGAACTTGATAACTACCTCAGTAGTAGAGAACTTGCAACATGTGGCTTCAGTCCACCTTGTATAGTAATCAGTCACTTTCAGTATAAACTTGTGTCCTGCAGATGATGGAGGATTTATGACTCCAATGAAATCTAAGCCCCACTGTGCAAATGGCCTAGACTCAATAACTGGTTGTAATGGATTATCTTGATTTCTTCCTTTATCTACTATATTTTGACAAATGTGACAACTTCGAATGTGACTCTCTATATCTTTAAACATTGTAGGCCAATAGTATCCTTCTCTCAATATCTTATGCATTGTAGCTAAATGGGAACCATGAGTAGTTCCATACTTATCATGCAGCTCTAACAATACCTTATCTGCTTCATCTCTGTTTAAACATCTTAAATATATTCCTTCATGGTTCTTCTTGAATAGAAGACCTCCTTGTACCATGTACTTCTGTGCTTTGATCCTTAAATCTCTCCTCTGAGAGGATTTCATCTTACTTTGGTATTTGTCTAATATCAGGAAAGTATTCAAATCATCCTACCACCCTGATGCATCACTAGTATTCAACACATATTATTGTTTCACCAAATTTGGGTCTATGCTGGCTATGGTCTGCACCAATGCTTGTCCTCTGACCATCTTCAGTAGAATAATTTCCATATCAAACTCTTACAAAGTTGTGATCCATTTAGCTCTTTTCTCTCCAGGTTCATTCTGCATCAGTAGCATCTTCACTATTGCATCTAGTACTATGGCTTTAACCTGACTGCGTAAGATATAATGTCTGAACTTTTTCACTGCTCTTACCAGTGCCAACACCTATCTTTCTGTATCAAGATATTTCAGCTATGCATCCTTCAGAGGTGCACTCATAAAAGCTATAGGCTTCTCTTCCTTATCTTCTCCCTTCTCTGTCAAAGTAGCTACAACTAAATGTGTGGATGCAGAAGAAAAAATGTAAAATGGCTTTGTATAATTCAGACTGGCCAATACAGGAGCATCAGAAATAGCTTCCTTGATATCCCCAAATGCAATTTTGGCTACTGGTGTCCATTCTATCACTACATCCTTCTTGAGCATAGCGTTCAATGGTTGTACAATCTCTACAAACCCTGTAATAAACTTCCTGACAAAGTTAATTTTACCAGAAAATGACTTTAGTTCTTTCTTACTGTTTGGTAATTGCAATTTCTTTATTCCATCTATTCTATCAGGATCAATAGATATCCCATTTTCAGAAATAACATGCCCCAACAACTTTCCTTCAGTTACCCCAAATGAACATTTCTTAGGGTTAAGAGAAATCCCATACCTCTCACATCTTTTGAGTACTCTTCTCAAATCCTCAGCATGAGTGGACGTATCTTTAGAATAAATAGTTAAATCATCCATATAAATTACAATACATTTACCTAACAATCCATGGAATACAATATCCATGGCTCGCTGAAAAGTGGCACCTGCATTGATTAGACCAAACGACATTCTTCTGTATGCATAATTACCCCATTTACAAGTAAAAGTGGTCTTCAACCTATCTTCTTTATCAACTAAGACTTGGTTATATCGCGAGAATCCATCTAGAAAAGACATCATCTTAGCTCCATTCACTTCTTCCAACACTTCATCTATTGGAGGCAGAGGATAATTATCTTTTTTAGATGCCTTGTTCAAATTTCTAAAATCTACACATAACCTGATGTCTCCACTTTTATTTCCAACAGGTACTAAATTAGCTACCCAGGTTGAATGTCTGACTGGGAAAATTATTCTAGTAGACAACAATTTTTTTACTTCTTCAAAGATTAAAAGCTCTAGAATAGCATTCACAGGCCTTTGTTTCTACCTAAACGGTTTAACATCTAGTTTCAATGCTATCACATGAGTTATGATGGACGTATCATATATCTTTAAATCCTCATATGTCCATGCTATGACATGTTGGTAATCTTTTAGAACATCTATAATTTCTTTTTTTAGCTCTTCAGAACAAGCCTTTCCAATCTGTACATTTTGAGGATTTTGCTCTATTCCAAGGTTATACAGATCACACTTACCCCCCTCAGTTTTGGGCAAGTCTTTATGTTTTACTACCCCATCAAAGTCAAAAATCTGTTCTAACTCAATCATTCCCTTAGGTAGGAAATTGCTTTTTAAGTTGATTATGTCCTCTTCATCCCAAGACACATCAGGCCTTTCTTGTTCATCAATAATTTGAGCTTCAAATACCTCATTACAAGTTAGAAAA